>CM022705.1:80487027-80854527 GCA_012295165.1 Asparagus setaceus
TTATCTCTATAAGTCAATAGAAATGAACCAATACACATAAATTATTCCACTGAGATTAAAATGAATAAAAAGTATTCTCGGGTTCTCTGAGATCTTATCAAATTGTATTTAGTCGATGTATGCACACAAAACTCATACAAAATAATCATACAAACACACAACTTTTTGTTTCTTGAAATATAATATGCATTCAAATTCATATATCCATACAACAAAATTTGTACACACTCAAACCCATGTCAAACAACAAAACACTAACTCCACATAAAAATGGGAGCAGTAGTAGTAAGTACCAAAAAGACAGTGGTTACTTTCCAAAGTGGGAGTTGCTTAAACCAAAGAGATGCAACACAACACAAAATTGATTAATAAGCAAAAAAGTTATAAAATACAAAGTCAGCATATTTACATGCAGATTACATTGTAAAGGTCACGATCCTATCCATAATCAACAACACATATACAAAGCATAAATAATATTACAAATCGGGGGGAAAATGTCCTATTGAAACTTTTATAGAAGAAAGAATTTCATCCATACAATAAATCAAATAAACACTAAAGATTCTCTTCTACATATATTTCTTGACAAAATGTTCAATTGAACCAAACCCACAACAACTCAGTCCATCACTTGCAAAGGAACCATATGTTGTTGTTGCATCCAAAAACCTATTGGCTTTCCTGAAACAACTCCCTCATTAAACACCATGCATGGTCACCTTATCTATCTTCATATACAACTTAGCAACTTTCCTTCTTATCATCACCTTTATAATAACCTATTAATCATCACCCTCACTCTGAGGAACACCCCATGTTTTGTTGAAGATCGCTAAAGGGGAAGAAAGGGATGTGGAGTCTTGTGATAGAGGTTGAGGCGGTAGGGCTCAGTGTGACAAGAGGTGAAGTTTAAAGGTGATGGAGGGGCGAGGGAAGAGCAAGGTGGAAGATGGTGTTGTATTACTGATGGTGTGTGACAAAGAAATCACATTTTAGGATATTTAAAGTAAGAGATGCATTGAGAGTTGAAAAGGTTGAAAACGGCACTAATTATAAAGAGAGATAATGAGTTGGGGGGGGGGGAGCTGATAGGGCACCAGTTAATAAGAATAGGGAGAGAGGAAGTCAATAGATCGATAAATTGGAATAATGAAAATTGATAGGGGCGGGTTTAAGATAGTAGATATATAGGAGAAGAGAATGAGTGTTATAGATGATCGAAGCTCAATGGTTGTACAGTTTAATTTTAGATTAATGGGACATTAAGGGGAGTAGTGGTGACATTATGGTAATGATTAAATGGATAATTGGTGTGTATTCAGTAGGAATAATAAATGTGGAGGTTACAATGGTGATGGGTATTTAATGGGGATGTTAGAGAATTTAAATGGATAATTGTATATGTATTCATGTATGTATGGATGGATGCGTAGTAGGGGCTAATTATCACATTATATTGAGTATATTTATGTGTTCATGTATGTATGTGTGGATGTGTTTGAGGGCATTTCGGGAAGAAATGTTTTAACATAGCAACACACTTTTATAATAGTATTAGATGAGCCGCCACCTCATATACATTGTTTCCATATATATATATAGAGCAAATCTCCTATAAACTTAAGTTTATAGGGAATAGTATACACTAACTTTTTTATCCATTGATGTTACCTTTAGATTTGTGCCATCAAGAAATGCACAAATCTCAAAATGGGCTTCATATCTTTCATGAATCCCAAGGCAACATCAATGGATAGAAAAATTGGTGTATGACTATTCCCTATAAACTTAAGTTTATAGGAGATTTACTATATATATATATATATATATATATATATATATATATATATATATATATATATATATAGAGCAAATCTCCTATAAACTTAAGTTGATAGGGAGGAGTGTCTATCAAATTTTATATCCATTGATCTTGTCTTGGGATCCGTGAAATCAAGATATGCACAAATCTCAAAGGTGAGCTTTATATCTTTCACGGATCCCAATGCAACATCAATGGATAGAAAAATTGGTGTATGACTATTCCCTATAAACTTAAGTTTATAGAGCTATATATATATATATATATATATATATATATATATATATATATATATATATATAGAGAGAGAGAGAGAGAGAGAGAGACAACCAACCCTGGCCTCTAGCGAGCCATCTCGATCTCCTCAAGATTATTATTATTTTATTTTTCAAATAAATTTGAAGAAAGAACGCCGATCAAATGATCCAATTGGCAAGTAATCCACAAGTTGTAATGAGATAAAAACAAAAGTTAGTCGAGAAAAATAATATATATATATATATATATAAAACTAAAACGGACAAATTCATTATCAGCATATATTAGCGTCATCGGTCAAAATGCATGAGCAAGCAGCTAAAAGAAGTCGACAATGAAATGTCCATTTAAGTGATGCGCGCGCGCGCGGGGCTCTGACTGTAAGTAACCGGTCCAGGCATTTATCTTGCTGGTCAAAAACGTGCTACTCCTGATTTCAAAGCGTTTAGCACTCAGCACGACTTCAAAGTCGTACATATGTTGGAAAATTTGATTATGAAAAGATTGAGTTTCTCATATCTTTTGGTTATAATTTTATTGTGGATACCTAACGGGTTTAAACCGTACTCAAACCCAACGAGAATTATTTTTTTTTCTTAAATCTAAAAACCAGGTCACATGTTCCTTTTTTTATCCGTCCGTTTCTGCTTAAAAACAGAGCCGTTCCCTCTTTTGCTAACGAACTTCGACAATCTAAAAATCTATAAAATTTTGTCCTTCAAGAAAACTCAAATACACGAGAGAAATCAAGTAAACAACTCCTCAATCTCTCTCTCAAAGAAATTATCTGATCTCTCCATATTTCTTATGAATTCTCTCTCTTTTGTCGAGTAAGCATTCATTGAGCAAGAGACTTGAGATTCACAGTAACCTTAAGTGCCGGCCATCTCAGGAGGACAATTACCACTAGTTCACAGTTGCATTCATTTGCCTCTGCGAAGAAGGCAACTGCTGTTATAGGGTAGTAATATCACGATTGCCCCCCTTTCAGGCCAGCAATTCTAATTCTTAATTTGTTTTGATTATTTCTTTTTTTATTAGGGTTTATATTTTGATAAAAATATCTTCTAGATAAAAGAACTTTTTAGGACACACTTCTACTGTAGCAACCCATGAAGGTTATATATACATGTGAAAGTGTCCTTAAGGTGACACCTTAAATTCAATCTAAGAAAGAACATCTTGATCCATGGATTAGACTATTTACATTGATAATCTCATTTGTTTAGTATAAAGATGGTGAGTGCAGAAAGCTATAATACTTTTTTTTACTCTTTTTTTTAGAGAGAGAGTGAGAACTTGTCCTATAACGCCATAACCTGTAAGCGGTGATGGCATGCACGACTCATTTTTGTTTCGTTTCCCTTTTTTTACTTTTATTTTATAAACTTTTGTGTTAAATGGAAAAACTTGAAGTTAATTAAAGGCAACAGTCAACAGAAGAGAGGGTAAATCAAGGATTAAACCTAGAGTTGCATGATGTATATACTAGCTAATTGTCTTTTCATGACAAAATTATTACCCATTATATAACTTTTATATATGGGTTAATTCTAAAACCTCCATCAAATTTTAGGGAGTTGTAGTAAACCTCTATCAACTTTTATTACACTAAACCCTATGAACTTTTGGCAAGTTGCTTATAACCCTCATGAACTATTTTATTTTACTATATTTCACATGGAAATTTCTCATTTAATCTCTAAATTTGCACTATTAACATCTCATGTGACGAGCATATGCCAAAAAAAAAAGAAGATGAAAATATGGATAATAAGAAGGAAATTTTCCTTTTTAATAAAATGATATTGTTGGGACTAAGAAGGAAATTTTCATCTTTCTTTTTTGTCCTGTGATTACTAGTGACTCGTTTGACTTAATGGTGCTAATATGGAGAATAAAAGATAAATTTTCTTGTAAGATATATTTAGTGAAATAAAACAGCTCATAGGGGTTATCTGCAACTCCCCAAAAGTTCATGGGCGTTTAGTGTAATAAAAAAAGGTTGATAGAGGTTTACTACAACTCTCTAAAAGTTCATGAGGGTTTTCTGTAATTAACCCATATTTTATTGTAATCAACATACATTCTTAAAGCACATATCATCAAGATATCTAAATCATATGTGAAATATTGTGTGTGTGATACACAAATGTACATCACTTGAACGGTGTGTTTGTTTGGCAAATTGTATTAAACTTGGTCAAGACCCGTTCTGGCCCAGTTTTATGTTAAACTGATGTTTGTTTGAATCAAGGAGAAAGTGAGTCAAAATAGATGACCAATTTAGTGGCCCATTTTTGGCCTAAGTCCCAATCAAGATTCTCCTTAAAATCGGACTTACATCTGGTCCAGTTTTGAGAGGTAGCAAACTAGGCCCGGGTGTGTTTGGCAATCACCAAAAAATAGGGTCAGGTTCAACCCTAACTCATTTCTCTTCTAAATCAGTTTAGAGTTTAACCAAGTGGGTGCTAGTCCAATACTAAACTGGTTTTAAAACCTATTTTTGGCCTAAGAAGAACTAGGCCAGAGCTGGCCCAGTTTTCGCCAATCATAAATTAACCCAAAATTGAGCCTGGTTTAAACCTGACCTAATTTTTAAGAATTTGCCAAACACACCTAGCAATTAAGAGTTGGACCGAATGCATCAACCTCTGGTTATCCATATATACAAAATCATGTATATACAAAATGATAGAAAGCTAGAACTGAAAGTACTTGAAAATATGAGTAAAGCTCCTATAAACTTAAGTGGATAGAAGCACTTGTCCACCAAAATTTTTATCCAATAATTTTACATTGAGATTTGTGCTAGCATGTGATACAAATAAAGGCACAAATTTCAAAGATAGAATTGATGTGCAGCACAAATCTCAAAGCATAATGAAGGAATAAAAAGTTTAGTGGACAAGTGCGCCCATCCACTTAAGTTTATAGAAGCTATACTCTTGAAATTATAATCAAATTATAGATATAGAGAAGCACTAAGATATATGTAGTGTAGACTAATAAATAAATAAACCCACTAGAGAAACATTCTACTCTCCTGAATTTGAAGTTTGAACTACCAGCTGGGATAACAATTTTTTCTTCTTCTTTTCCTCCCCTTTTATAAGTTTGTATGTTTGTACCAACGGAGATAATATGGCGACTATGTATTCAAAGCATTAACATGTATCAGTGGTAGAGCTGCATAGACATAGTTTCCAGTGATGTTATAGGACACTACTAGAGCTTTGGGATTTTCAAATCTTGTAAAAATCCTGAAAATCACCAAACGCAGCTAATAAAATAGCACACAAGATTTACCATGGAAAACTCTCAACAAGGAAAAACCACAAGATAAAAAGTAATTCCCTATCACCATCAAATTACAATCTTTTGCACGGATAAATACTGCGAAACCCTCTCTCTCACAATACCCTTAAATCGGGTTACACCCTCTGTTAAACTCTGATTACAAAAATATTGTATCTCTTTCCTTCTCTTCTAAAAAACCCTAGAATAGGATGCCTTATTTAAAGACACCACTGGAGTTTGAGTCGGCACCCAACATAGAGTGTCTACTTTATGCATATTTCTATTTATTTTTGTTTTTATTTATTAGTTAGGACACCACTAGAATTAGTACAGGATACCACTAAAAGGGTTAAAGTTATAAAATTATTTTTATAGATTTGAAATACAACCATAATAAATTATATAGGGACATCACTCATACAAAATTCTTGGCTCTGTGACTGGCATGTGTTAATTATTTGAGACAGATGATGAGTATTATTAATATTACAAATTATAATATTCTGCCAACAATATATTGTCATATGGAAATTAGGCTGTGGCCAGGCAGGGGTGGTAAACGATCGAATCGAATCGAATATTGAGGTGTTCATATTTGTATTTGTTTAAAATTATCGAATTCGAATGCGGACTCTAATATTCATATATGGAGTTTTCAATTGAACTCGAATACATACTTGGTATTTGATAAATATTCATGAATATTCATGAATACTTATCGAATATCAAAGTATATTTATTTCCTCAAGAATTTAAATTTTAAATAGTATTTAATCCATAAATAAAAATTATTCCTTTATAATATATAATGTATATATATTTAAATTAAAATTTTATTAGAAAACATATTTAAGTCTTAAAATTAGTACATAAAACTTAAGTAGAAATGGTAAGTGGGTTAAAAATATGGCATCATATGTGCAATAATACAAATAATAAATGATCAAATTTTAAACTAATATTTGATAGACAAACGAATCGAATATACATCCGGTTAAATTCTATTCATTAGTGAACTCGAATACTAAAAAATATTTGTTTAGTGGTAAATGAACTACTGAATCGAATATGACCAAATAGTTACTCGAACAATTATCGAACTATTTGTTAATTATTTGGTTCATTTCCACCCCTAGTTGAAGGCTTAGGGTGTGTTTGGCAATTTCAAAAAAATATTGAGTTTGAACTAGTTTTTGTTTAACTAGGATAGAGTTGGACCATATAGGAGGTGGTCCAAAAGAGAACTAGTTTGTAGGCTAAAATTTGAACCAAAGAAAACTAGTTCAATTGTAGCCTAATTATTACCAAACTAAAAACTAGCTTTTGGATCAAGATTGTACATATTAAAACTAGTTTTGTGGAGTTGCCAAACACACCCTTAAAGTTATAATATATATAAGAGCTAGCCAAAAGATACTATTAGCATTGTAGAGTTAGTTGACTTTTAATATTAATCAAGGTTAGCGCTCTAGCTAGCTAGCAAGCAGCAGCTGGCTCTTGTTCATCCATCTCGATCAGAAATTAATTAAATAATTTACTGCATCATGCTGACGCTGCGTGCACGCAGAAGCCAAACTTGATTATCTTTTTTTTTTTATATAAACTTAATTATCTTTCAGTGGTGATGAATGCCGGACTAAATAATAATATAATATGTAGCTGAAAAAGAGAGAAAATCCCAGTCAATAACGGTGACAGCCAACCCGATATGATACATTTTTGCCAATAATAATGACGACTCTGTAGTTTTAATAGCGAGTGGGAGTTGCAATATCTAACCTTCCAGAATCTATTAATAAATAAATAAAATGTCGACTGGAAATTAGAAAGGTGATGCGTGTCTCTCATCAGCTCACATGTCACCATTTCCCTATCTCGCTATCTTTTAATTTCTATGTTAGCTCAATTTTAAGGGATCGATTGGGCTGTGAGCGCAACCAGGGAATTAATATAATATTAATTAACCTTTTTCGTAAATATACAGTTCAACAAGTGTGTAAGTGAGAATTAAGCCTCACATGTAGTATGTTATATCAGTTGGGATATTTTTCAGTGGTCCTGAACACATAGTGCACATTCAGCCTGTACTGGGAGTTACTAATTATAGTTGTATTCACTTCTCTTTAGATTGCGATAAAAGCCCATATATACCCACTTCGGGCCACGCAAGGAAACTTTATTTATTATGCATTTGGATCCTCTCCGTTACGAAAAAGTAGTGGAGATATCACTATTGCTGATTGTTTAGTGGATAATTATGGTACATTCTAAATCTAACACTTATCATATCACATGTATTGCACTCATTTCTGATTTGTACTTATACAAAAAAATCATAATCACCCATTAGATATTTAATAGTTGTGATTAAGTAGTGGTTCCTCCACTGTTTTTTTAGTAATGGAGAGTATCCGAATCCATTTATTATTTAGTCCATTTCTTTTGTTTCTTAATTGGGTTAGTACCATGCGTGGTTATGATATATATGGTTTCTTTTATAAATCCTAGTTTTAAGGGCTGCACTACATCTTTTACGTTTTTATTTTCTAAGGCCTTATAAACTTTTCTTAAAAGGTGAAAGGCGGGCAGGTCTAAAATGTTTTGCATCATATACTTATTAGTAAGGGTTAATTTCACAAAGCCCCCCTTGTATTTTCGAGGGTTTAGCACATAACCCTATTGAACAAATTGTCAATGAGTCACTGCCAATCTTTTTCTTTACGAGTGCATCCGCGCATCGATTACCTTCTCTATAGACATGATTCAGTGTGTAATGCCAATTCAAGCTCATGAAGTATTTGCGGTCCCAAACAGATTACCATACTGGGGTAATCTGATTTTAATTTTTATTTCTTTCTGAATTTGTAGATGGATGCCATTTTCTCGATGGCAAAGCATCTGTTACCTATCAATTAGTGTGTTCATAATCGACAATCTGTTGTTAATGAAATTAATAATTCAATAACAAATTATGTTTAAAAACTATACATTTTTAAACTATCAGTCAAGAGAATTTGGGGATTTCTTTTCACTGTTAAGAAAATGATTAGGGTTTTTATATACATACCTCTTTAAAAAGCGTATTTGCAAAACTCAAGCATACTTGCAAAACTATCTCAAATTTCGGTATTTGCAAAACTACCCTTCAAATATTCAACTATGAAAAAATTACCCAAGAATCAATGTAAAAATAGAAACAAAATATTTGAATTATTACTCACTGCATGAAACAGAGTGATTTTTTTTGATTTGCGAGTATATATTTTTTTTCTAAAGTTGATGATTTGTGGGACAATTTTACAAATGCTGAAAAAATTTTGGGAAGAGGGTGGTGATTTGTAAATATGCATGATTTAAGGGTATATATATAATGTATCGTGAAAGTGATAATTAACCTTGGAATCTACCAAATGGTGTTCTACAAATTCACGAGGAATGATCTGAGGAAATTTTATTGATAAAAAGTTGTGCTTTTAGGACTTACAATCATCTACTCAAATAGAAAATAATATAGACATATACTAGGAATAGAATTCCAAAATAATAATAATAATAATAATCTTCAAAACTACCTAAAAGCTCCTGCAATATAGGAAACAAACCGGTCCAATTTGAATCAAAATCTAATTTGTTTACTATCCTAAAAAGACTCCAACTTTATTATTAAAATAAAATAAAAGCCAATTATTTTGTACAAAATGATGAATGAATTTTTGAGAATATGCCAATCTAAATGGCTCCATATACATGATTGTCATATATAAATATGCCAATCTAAATGGCACCAGATTAGGAGATATTACAATTCTTTTTCGCAGTCAAGTTAATAATGTAGCTGTTTAGCTCATGACAGTCTCACGCTCCATGAATTTGCTCCTTATGCTTTCTCCGTCAATATATAAAAACAACGTGACCATTTTTGTGATTAGGCGATGATTAGGCGACCATATTATGTCAAATATGGGCAAGTACATGTGGGCGGCTAGCACGGAAGAGTCCAAAACATTATTTTCCAACTAGTTGCTTTAAGTGTATATATTTACTAAAAGTTGCAAGAAAACTCCGTGTTACACAAATCAGATTAATTACGAAACTGTATATCTTATGTCGAAGTTGGCCCCTCTACAAATCGGGTTGTGTTGGAACTGGGATGCAAGCCTGGGGGAGGGGAGGTGAATAGGATTGCTATAATTTTTCGATTAACTCAGAATAAGCAACGAAAATATAATAAATGAAAAATTAAAGCAAACCAACACAGGAACACACGAGATTTTTATAGTGGTTCGGATCAAAATCATACGTCCACTCTTTCTTCTCGCGAAGGGTCTTCCTCACTATGACCAGAGTTCACCTGAATCACAACCCTTTTTAGTAGGCTTCAAAGATCGCACCCTGAAATCTACTCAAAATTAGTCATCTAACCTAACTCTTCACAATGACCAAAAGAAACCTAGCCCTAGCTAGCCACACCTTCAGTTGACTTGGCTTGAGTACGCCAACCCTCAATTACTCCGGCTTGAGTTCGCCGTCAAACTTACATGTTCGAAACATAAAACCAACCCAAAATATTATAAAGCACAACAAGAAAAATCTTACAGCCATTTTAATAAACTGCCCTTCAAACCGATGACGATGAAGATCCGTGAAGAAGCGATGTTGAAGTCGAACGCAAAGGGCACTTCTCATCGCTGAAATAATCCTTTAATGATGAGTGATGTTATGTCAATGATTTAACTAAGTATTGATCCTCATCTTGGAGTCGACACATGTCCCATTTCGGCATTAATTATCAGATCAGCCATACCCCATCCAGGTCGACTCGGATAGTGTGGGCACTCGTCCTTTTTCGAGTAGGGCCGAGTCGAGACAAGCTCTCACTCGACCTCCTCATTTGAGTCGACCCCCTCATTCATTCAAAGCCAGTTCGACAACTTGCGAGGTCGACAAAAAAAGCGGTGCTTGTCGTCTAGCTCGTAGAGCCAAATCGCGAGGCGGTTTGTCCTCCAACTCCTTGCCAACAGCTGTCCATTATTATCATTGCTCATGCCACGAGTCCTCATAAATCATCATCCTCTATACCTCTTCAGTCGCCATCACATCAGATCAGTGGTGACTCACCTCATCTACAGTCGATACCTGTAAGCTATCAACCGATTCAGCTGCATGCCTGGACTCGTCAAAGTTACACATTTACCCCTCTCAGCTGGGCATATATAGGCTCATCGCCTACTGGAAGAGAGAGCTCCTCCGGGCCCCCCTAAGGGCCACAGGTAAGCCATCTCTGGCTGATTAACACAATTTCTGCACATTCAGAACTTATTCAGTTTATTGGTTCCCCACTCAAGCCCTAGACTGGCTTGATCATCGGAGAAATCACCGGAGAACCCAACTCCAGTCCTCTAACGTACTTGTAGTTTTGCAGAAGTTTTATGCCTAACTGGGGATCGGCCGGTTGGAGGAGATGAGGGGACCCCTGCATGGGCCGCGTCGACCCTAAGCCCCGTCGCTGATTCAGGATTATCCTCTAATCTCGCTGCTGAGTCCCAGGACATCAATACTGGCACCCACCGTGGGGCCTCCTCATTACTTCAGATGGACAATCCCCTATATTCGAACATCAGAATGAGAATTTGCTGTCTCCATCTAAGTTCCACGGCAATCTAAAGATTCCACCGTAAGACTATGATGGCAGGATTGTCCTAAATAATATACATCTCGAAAAACTTCTCTCCAAGGTAATCAAAGTAAAGATACTTTTGTAAATGATATATTTTTGTACTATGTACCTGTATGCAGCTTTCGCCGCTCAATCTTCATCAACTCGGTCTACTTTGACCAAAGATCTTGGCATCATTTTCATGACTAAGGCAAATACAAGACTTTGGTATCATTTTCATCAGTAAAACCCAAAGCACTCATCTCAGAACTTGGTATCATTTTCATTAGTAAAACCCAAGACACGCATATAAGACCTTGGTACCTATTTAGGATAAACCCAAGGCACGTCATCAACTCGGTCGACTCTGACAAAAAGACCTTGGTATCATTTTCATAAGTCCGAGGCATGTACCTCAAGACCTTGGTGTCATCGCGAGTAAACCCATGACACGAGCTCGAGTCGTCCATCTCGCCATACACAGAGCCGAGTCATCTCAACCCAAGCATACCTAAAAACAAACTTGTACTTCAACAACCCAACAAAGCAGATTGCAAACTCTTAACACAAGAACGCAATCTCAAAGGTACACAGTTCAAATCGATAAAATATCTTTTTATTCATATCTTGGAAAGTATTTACTATACAAAAAAGTGCTTAAAAAAAAAAGAAGAAAAGAGAAGATACAAGCGCCCCTTAGGGGTTGAAGAGATGCAAGCGGATCGACACTGGAGCCAGGAACAGGAGTCGAGCGCAGAGGAACAACGGCAGGAACTAACTAGACCTCAGACTCGACCTCTTCGCCTTTCTTATCGTCAGGCCCACTCACCCAACTGTCATGGGCCTAGCCCTCACCTGCCTCCTTGGCTGAGTCTTCACCATCCTCGTCACTGCTCCCGCCATCAAGCATGAGTCCCCCTCCTTGCTTCTCTATCTCCTGAAGTGCACCAAGGCAATTGGCCACTCTTGGAGGATAGTGGAAGCAGTCAGGGTTATTCCTAATATTGGCTGGAAGCTGCGCCTCAAGATAGTCATAGCCGGCTTTGCAAGCCAGTGCCACCTCCACCTTTCCGAGAGTGCTATGGCGATAATCCTCAACAACCTCGAACCGGTGGGTCTCAGACTCCAGATGAGCGAGGCGACTTTGCAAGGCCTGGACTTTGGCGAGGAAAGACTCATGCTGCCGTTCGGCCACCAACGCCGCCATAGTGCTCTCCCGCCTCAGCTTATCGAGAGCAATCTGCTCCTCTTTTAGCTGCTCGCGCAGAGTCTCGGCGTCTAGGCAATCCGCTCGAGCCTGCTCGAAGGCGTCATTCCTCTCTCACCTCTCAACCTCGACCTCTCGGACAGATATCTTATTTTATCATCCTGTTCACGGAGGTCGTGTTGGATGTGGCCGAGGTCCTCTTGAAGCTTGCTGATCTCGATCAACTTCTTGCTATTCGAAGTCTTCAGGCCATCGATCATCCTCTCCCAGCGCCACTTGTCCTCACCTCTCTTCTAGATGGCCAGTTCATCCTCCCTGGTAGCCAACGCTAGGAGAGTCCTCTCGTTTTTAGCCTTCTGAGCCTCCAACTCCTCTTGAAGCCTGAGATAGGAGTTTCAGACTTGCTCGATTTGCCCGAACAGTTCCTGTTCCACCAAAGGCCCCCGGATCATGTAGCCTTTCAGGCACTGGTGGAGGCCAGCATCTGGCATTTCACCGAGGATCTCGTCATTGCGAGGCAGATAGAACTAATCGTCTGCCTTAGTTTGGGAGAGTCGAGACTCCAGAACCGACCCCCTCTTATCTAGGTGTCGTCTTGGTTCATATCTAAACTCCTGAGGCGGCTCTTTATCGTGGTAGGGACCAATTCTGGAAGACCCCATAAATAGCATCTTCAGCCCATTCTACTTATCCACCTCAAGCTCATCAACGCGATGAGGATACGGCATCCGAAACCCTGAGTGGGAGGTGCCCCTTCAGTAGCTGGCTCTTTTCCCCGCTGATGGGCTGACTCGACAGGCGTATGAGGGGCCACCTCGCCCTGTATTGGGACCTCAGCTCCCTCGACCATAGGGATCTCGGCCCCCTCATCTCTACTAGGGGACCTATCATCGATGATGATGACATCAGCTTCTTGGGTCGGGATGGCAGCGACATCCTCCCCCACTGCTTGAGGTGGCGGGATCTTCACCAACTGTTGGCTTATGGCATCCCTCTGAGCAGCAGAGGATGCACCAGCCTCCATAGTGGCTTCACCAGTCTTTTTAGGGCCTCGACTGCCCATTTTCTTCAGCCCCTTCTTCTCAAACCTTTCGACCTGAACGGTAGCAGCACTCGACCCGGCCAGTTGATCCGCTATTTCAATCACCTGGGCCTGCACCCTCTCGGCCTCCTCAGGGGCCAGGTCAGGGCGGAGATACTTCTTTGGCCTCACCGAGGGCCCTCCCCGAATTTGAGCAGGCAGAGCCATCGGCGCCACCTCGGTCTCATCTGAGCCCAGCGTCAGTGTGACCGACCGAGCTTCATCATCCTCAGTGGGAGGAACTGAGGAAATGCCGACAACTCGCAGGACCGAGTTGTCGAAGAGGTTCTTGATCCAATGAGAGCCAGTGTAAGCCCTGATCATGTCGAGTGCATGTTTCTCGTCGCTCGACAGCAGCCCTGGCCTCAGAGCATCCTTCTTGATCTAGAGCCAGCTGGAGCAAGCCAAGATGGAGTCGTCCCTAGGCACCCACAGAAACTTCTCCTTCCAGTTCTTATTGGACTTGGGAGCATTGGCGACGATCTTGTTTCCCCCCAAGACTTGGAGGTAGTAATGGCCCTCATGCTAACTCACCTTCACACAGACGAGGTGGCCAAGGATACCAATGGCAGATAACAACGAATCCTTCCAGAGTGGCAATGGAATTCGGCTTGATCTACGACGGTGATATCCCCATCGTCTTAAAGACGCGGTGAGGGAAAGGGTGTAGCGGTAGGCGCAACCCATACTCTAGGTGTTTGAGATACACCGGAGCCAAACTGTTGCTGTGGTCATACACCGCTTGCGCGTGCTGGAGCAATTAGGGAAAACACCCAATGGATGTCGTACTTGCTGTGCAGAGCCTCCAGCTGTGATGGTGGCACTTTGGAGTGAAATTTTTGTAGTTGATTGATCCGGGCCTCATTCCTAGTAGTCAAAGATGAAGATGCCATAGGGTTGAAAGTTTGCCGGAGAAGAAAATGTGGAGAAGGTCAAAGTTCTTTCACAGTGGAAGAGTTCGAGAGTTTTTGTGAACAGTAACAACAAAAGCTCTCACATCAGAGCAGCCGTTCTTATAGATATGAAGGCCGACAGGTGGCAAGATCGCAACGACAGACTCAAATCTGAGCCAACGGCCAAGATCATTCCCAAAATACGAGGCGATCACTCCAGAATCGAAGCGCCCCTCACTTTGATCAGCCAGCAATCCTCGCATGAGAGTCGAGGCGGCGACAGCTCAAAATCGTTCCCTGACGTCAGTAGCGTCACATCTGAAGAGACTCTTCAGCAGCCTCTCATAAATGCACCTCGGGAACCAGCCAGCTACAGTCCTATTTCACTCGGACTCGACTACCCCAAGTCCAAGCGAAAGGGGCCATTGTTATGTCAATGATCTAACTAAGTATTAATCCTCCTCTTGGGGTCGACACATGTCCCATTTCGGCATTAATTATCAGATCAGCCAGACCCCATCCAGGTTGATTCGGATAGTGTGGGTAGTCGTCCCTTTCCAAGTAGGACCGAGTCGAGACAAGCTCTCACTCGACCTCCTCATTTGAGTCGACCCCCTCATTCATTTAGAGCCAGTTCGACAACTTGCGAGGCCGATAAAAAATGCGGTACTTATCGTCTAGCTCGCAGAGCCGAATCGAGAGGCAGTTTATCCTCAAACTTCTCGCCAATAGCTGTCCATTATCATCATTGCTCGTGCCACGAGTCCTCATGACTCATCACCCTCCATACCTCTTTAGTCGCCATCACATCAAATCAGTGGTGACTTACCTCATCTACAGTCAACACTTGTAAGCTATCTACCGATTCAGCTGCATTCCTGGACTCGGCTAGAGTTACGCATTTACCCCTCTCAGCTGGGTATATATAGGCTCATCACCTACTGGAAGAGAGAGCTCCTTCGGGCCCTCTAGGGGCCACAGGTAAGCCATCTCTGGCTGATGAACGCAATTTCTGTACATTCATAACTTATTCAATTTATTGGTTCTCCACTCAAGCCCTAGACTGATTCGATCGTCGGAGGAATCACCAGAGAACCTAACTCCGGTCCTAACATACTTGTAGTTTTGCAAAAGTCTTATTCCTAATAGGGGATCGGCCAGTTGGAGGAGATGAGGGGACCCTTGCATGGTCCGTGTCGACCCTAAGTCCCGTCGCTAATTCGGGACTATCCTCTAATCTCGCTGCTGAGTCCTAGGACATCAACAAGTGCGACGAGAAGAAGTTGAACAAGGCTCCGGGGGTTGAATCCTCAAGTCAAACTCTCTCACAAACCCTAGAATAAGATCTCTCTTTTTATACAATTGCCTCTCTCTCCTCTTGTTGGAATTTTCTCTTCCTCAATTCCCCTTTAAATAAACCTTGATAGTATAGGAAAGAGATACCCTAATCAGAGTCCAAATAAGAGATCAAAAGAATCGACGAACGGCTGGGATTAAAACTTGAAATCTACCAAAACTCGTCACAACCATCGATGGTGGATCACGATCATCAATGGTCTATTAATGATCATTGATGGTTGACTGTAGTTCATCGATTGTGCAATTCTTATTTCTGGATTTCTACGATTGTTGACTGTAGTCCATCGATGGTCCTTGAGATCATCGATGGTCGACCGTAGACCATCAATGGTTTAAAATTGGGTTTTTATTTCTCCAATTCTTTCTTGTAGTCCATCGATAACTTGACTTGACCATCAATGGTGCTTCGTGACCATTAATGGTTCAAAGGCTGAAATTAACATTCGTGTTGATTTTTGCATCGTTTTGAACCCTAACTTGTTTGTACCTATTTATACCTGAAATATATCATCTCACAAATATATTAGTAAAAATGAGAGTTTGTTATTAATCAAATAAGAGATATTACGCGAACAACGTTCTACCTAAACAATGTTCTAACAGGTTGTGGATCGAAATAGATCAACCTCGCAAAACTGCCAAAAAGTTGTAAGGTTTTGGGATAGATTCAATCTATGAGATTTTTTCTTCATGCGACTTGAAGAATTGGTACCAGCCTAACACTTTCTAAATTACTTGCTTGATATCGCGGGTAATCTAGATGGTTGGAAGGTTTCAATATAGCTCCCACAATCTTGGATTCGATTTTGGGTTAGGTTATAAAAATAAATAAATTACTTGCTTGATTAATCTTCCATATATGTAATAACCGAAAAAAAATATAAGGGTCAGTTGTGGATAGACCCCATGTAGTTCAATTTGTGGGGATATATAGACCATGTGAGTGAACTTTTTGACTCTTAAAAGAGCAAATAAATAAATAAATAAAGGATTTTGAGGAGGCGGATAAACCTATTGGATATGAGATGCAAGTCTAGGGGTGAATAGGGTTGCCACCATTTTTCACTAAAAATATAGAATAAGCAGTGGAATAGATAAACTAAAAGCGAAAAATAACCAACCAAGAACACGCAAGATTTTATAGTGGTTTGGATAATAATCCTAAGTTCACTCTTCCTTCTCACAAAGGGGCTTCCTCCCTATGCCAAGAGTTCTCCTGAATCTCAACCCGATTTAGTAAGCTTATAATGACCGCACCTTGGAATCTATCCGAAACCAGTCGTCTAATTTAATTCTCCACAATGAGTAACACCTAGCCCTAGCTAGTACTAACCCTTAACTAACACCGGCTTGAGTATGTTGTAAACCTTCAATTAACACCAGCTTGAGTACGCTGTAAAAATTACTTTGAAACAAACTACTAAAAATATTTTAAGCAAAAAATCAGAAAGATCTTATAGCCATTTTGATTAGCAAACCATTCTTCAAAAGATTGAAGCGAAGCTCGATGAAGAATGGTGTAGATGTGGAGTCCAAATGCAACTCCTCTCGCAAAGACAATCTGAAAATGTTGAGCACGACGAGAAAGAGTTTATTGAGGCTCCGGGGATTAGAATATCCAATACAAACTTATTCTCACAAACGCTAGAAATTCTCTCTTCAAGTTCTCTTCAAAAGCTCTTTTTTCTTCAAACCCTAGAACTCTCTTCAAATGTTGTCTTTTTCAATCTTGTATAGCCTCTAATAAATCAGGAAAGAGATATCCAAATTATAGTGAAAGTTGGAGATGAAAGGGATCAATGAATGATTGTCATTAACTCTTCAAATCTGCCAAAATCCGTTGTCACCATTGATGGTTCAACATGACCATCGATCCTTGAGCACCATCGATGGGTGCTTGTAAATCATCGATGGTTTGATTTGAAATTTCTAGAAATCTATAATTGGTCACTCTACACCATCGATGGGTCATTATAAACCATCGATGGTTCGAAATCATCTTTTTAGATTTCTGCAATTGGTTACTAGACACCATCGATGAAACTTGACCGTCGATGGGTCCTCCTTGACCATCGACGGTTCCAAGGCTGAAATCAGCATAAGCGCTGATTTTCGCATCGTTCCGTCTCATAACCTTCGTATATCAGTTTTCACCAGTACTATATCATCTCAAATAAATATTAGTACCTATAGGCGTTGAAAATTACCTATAAGTCCCCGAACGAGACTCGTGACGACGAGTTGATGATCGACGAACCATCGACGACACAACAAGTGACCACGACGCAAACGCATAAAGCGAGTCGACGAGGCGTCTAAGTCAGCAAAGTGAGTCACCAAGATGTCTAAGTCAATGAAACAAGTCCGGAAACAAACCATCGGACCTGTAAAAGAGCGGAGAAAAGCCACGTGGAGGCTCGGCCAAAACCGAGACACCAAATGGTGTCTCGGCCAAATGCCAAGACACCAAACGGTGTCTCGGCTTGGCCGAGACACCTAGCCTTATTGGGCCTTTTGCACGCTTCGACCCGCGATCGCTTTGTGAGGCTATAAATAAGAGGGAGGAGGTTCATTTGTGGGGATCTGAATTTTGGAGAAGCCGGCTCACGAATTGAATTCTAACTTCAGATCTAAACTTGGGAGAAAGGGAGGCTCTTCGACGATCATCTTCTTCGACAACCAGATCTAGATCTCGACGAACCCTTCAGGCTATTATCCTTCTTCATGAGATAATCCCCTTAGCAAGTTCGAGAGATCGGATCTCAGATCTACACGTGTTTCCCCCGGATCAAAATTTTACTTTTGATCCCGAGAAGAGCTTTGATTTCGCTTGGTCGATTTCATTCGCTTGGACTATTATCTCCTTCGTGAAATAATCCCTTTTTACCATGTAGATCTTTCATCGGATCGGATCATGCGGCAGTCCACAGATAAACCCTGGCACTGGTAAAGAACCCACGCAAGCGAGGATTCGATAAACGGATCCCGCGTTTGTTTAAGGAGATAAAGTTGTAATCTTTATTTTAATTTTTATTGTAAGTCTTATAAAAAGATGACCTTTTTATTTTGTTGAATTCATTTGTAATTCCATAAAGGTGTAATGAGTTCAACAGTAATGAAGATCGAGAAAATAACTTTTTCCGCGAACAAGCTGGCGACCACAGTGGGAGCCAACGGTCTCAGATCTGAGATCGTCATGTCGCAACCGCGGATCATGATCCCGGTCGAGGAAGATGTCGAATACGAGTTTGACCAATAAAAGTTCGAGGAGTACCTATCATCCTCGTCCAGATCATCCTCCCCCCGCAAATCCCGAAGGATCTCCGCTGCAAGGAAAATCCGTTGGTCCTCGGATCTGGAATCCAAAGGCGAGGATTCCAACCCCGTCGCTGCCAAAGTTGCAGCAAATAATGTTCGCCCGGTGTCCAAGATCACCGGATCTCCAGAGTTGATCTCCTCCATGTAGGAGATGACCACCGATGGCATGCCGACTCTCTCAAAGAGAGCCCGCCAGAGGCGATGCCAACGCCTGGCGCATCAATTCGCTAAGGCCCTGGAGTCAGTGGACGGGATCTGCTACAAGGTGGATCTCAAATCCAGAAGAGGTAAAGAGCCTCAATAACAGATGGTTGGCGACCCCTCCAAGCCGTCAACAAGTGATTGGTTCCGCGTCAGGTGGAACCGTTCAACGCTCGAGGAGAGCATCCGGAAGCGCCGTGCATTGCTGGCGCACGCACGGGCTCTAGTCCAGGAGGCCTGAATGTTGAAGAAGGAGGAAGTGGCCAAAAAACCACCAAGGACGCGACAAGTGTGGAGGCCCAAACCCGGAATAACGGTTTGGGCCAAGGCCGAAACATCAACTAAGGATCAGCCACCCCAAGCTGACTCAACGAAGGCTCGGCCGCTACAGGGTGATCTGAATCAAAGAAAGGTCACCTCATCACCGATTCCACCTCTAGCGATCGCATCTAAATCACCGTCTACCTCTGTACCCGCTTCGGTCGATCCCGCCGGCTCATCCCGAAGCAAGAAAATGGTTTTAGAACACCTCGGCCCGTTGCATGATGATCAAGGTAAAATTCTGATCAAAGAATATTTGGGCCCATTGAGGAAGTCCCGGGTCACTCCCAGTGCAGGGGGTCGCACCCACCTCAACCATGACAGAAGACTCTCAGATACCGCGACCGGGTCAGCGAAGTTGAAGTTCAAGAGCCCGTCGAAAATGCACACTCGTGAAGGTGTACGTCGCTGCGAGTGACTTTTGAAAGCCCCAATAAGGCAGTTCGTCCTCAGATGGAGACGTTCTCGTCTGGCGACGAGGACGTTATACCTGAGAAGTCGTGCCAACACACGATGGGTTGCTCCAGCATTCATGCCGATGAGTTGTACTATCATGCTAGGGGTACGAGTAAATCTCGAAAAAGGAGTTCCCCAGAGTCGAACACGCATTGTATGTGTTCCAAACTGATAAAGGCGGTGTTGTCGAAATGCAACTGTACCAAGACAACTCTAGAGAAGGTGTTGGTTTTTGATAGACTTGGCACCAAAATGCCAAAATCCAGGTCGAGGCGCTTTCGCGGAAGAAGATCGGTGCCTCAATGCGATGAATTGCCAAAAGACACCATCAACATGACTAGTAAAGAGTCGTCGACACGTGCCATTCCTGGGGTATCACAACGAATGACTTGGTTGCGGTCCGGGACTATCAGATGGCCTAATTATGGCAGAGTGCAGAGGGGGTTACCCTTGAATGACGAAGTGTCGAACCCTGGCTCTACAATTACTTCCGATAATATGGTTTCCATTGCGGGACAACCCCGGGAGGCATTCATGTTCAGTGCAGAACAAGTTGCCAAAATACTTGAAGAGGCTTTGGCCAAGCAAAAGGAGAGCTTCTAGTTCGAGATGCAGATGGCCATGCAGCAAATGAGAGAGATGCATGACCAGCAGATCCAAGAACTGACGAACCGCCAGGGCGAATCAAGTCGTCGCAATAACATCCACCTGACGGATAGCGTCACCGACAAGGATGAAGACCGTAACGCCGATAATCCCTGTGATAAACAGAATGCGGGAGGTCACCTCGAGAACGATAGTGGTAACACTGTCGTCCCTCCTCAAAATCACCTGAACGGAGATGCAGGTGAGAATGAGAAGATAAAGGACCTCGAGAGTAAGATCAATACTTTGATTTCCGCCCAAGAGGTAAAGAAGACGGGTATACCATGTCCGTATCCAAAGGAGTGGGAATCAATCCCGTATCCGGCGAAGTTCAACCTAATAAACTTTACGCCGTTTGACGGGAAGGGTTCACCCACTCAACATTTGATCTACTTCAAATCCCACCTGGGGGTTATTTCCGGTGACGAGCCCTTGATGGTTCGGTCATTAGTTGGCACTCTTCGAGGAGCTGCCTTCGATTGGTACCGCCGTCTCAAGCCAGGGAGCGTTAACAGCTGGGACGACATGGAAACAATATTCCTCGCCAATTTCTTCGATGACGACACCGAGATATCCATCGGCACGTTGTTGGATGAAAAGCAGAAAGACGGAGAAACGGTGGACAGCTTCGTCAAACGGTTTCGAAACAAGGCGATGAATTGTCGGGACTCGATAACTGAGGAATTCATCCTCCAGACTTGCCACAACAACCTTTCATTGGACGTGCTGGAAGCGATGGAAACAGCGCCGTCCAAAACATGGAAGGACTTGAAGGTGCGCAGGGAGCAAGCCGAGAGATTCCTCAGGAGGAAAAATGCAGAAAGAGGCTAGCCAACGGCAAATGTTCACAGGCCGATCTTCGTCCCACGCGGCGAAACAGTGGACGCAAACTAAACGTTCCAGCCGCAGCCCCAATGGCAGCAACGACCTCAAAAATAGAAGTTGTCAGAACCAAGGTTCTCCAAAGTCTATTCTTTTAAGGAAGACGAGGTTCTCGGTATTTTCAAATACCTCCTGGAGAACAATAAGATCCAGCTACCACCGATCATGAACCAGGAGGAGGCAAATAAGGTCACAGATCCGAGCTACTGCGCATTCCACAGAGCAGTTCACCATCTAACCAAGTCGTGCTACCATCTCAAGGATAAGATCCAGGCTTTGATCGATGTAGGGGTCATTACCCCAAAGCCGTCCAACGAAAAAGGGCAAGTTTAAACCCAAATGGGAAGGACCGTTTGTGATAGACACACCCTATTCAAACGGTCCATATCGTCTAGATGGTGACAGGCAATTCATGCCGATAAATGGGAAGTTTCTGAAAAAGTACTATCCTTAGTATATTTGGGATAACCCATTTTGACGGGAAGTTCCTCGTGGAATATTTCACCCATTGTCCTCGAGAATAATTCTAAATCTGTTCTCCACCATAATTTTCCTCACTGATCAAATTCATTGGCGGTGAGTCCAAAAAAAATCTTTCTGGTCTAATCTTCCAGCAAAATCCCCTCTTGATTCCTTCCACGAACAAGAGGTCCACTTTCAAAGTTAACATCTCCTTTTGATAAACAGAAGGATTCCATTCTTTCCTCTTCAGTTACGCCTTCCCACGGTTAGGGCTGAAATTAGAATTTCATCTCGATAAATGAGAAGTTCATTTCCAGATCAGGTAACGAATCCTATAAAAGTAAAAGTTACCTGAATCTTCTCGATTCTCGGAGTGGAGATCCCACTCTTAGTTTCACCCCCTGAGATTCTCGAAGTGGAGATCCCACTTTTAGTTTTCTTTTTTCTAGAGATAGAATATAAAATTCTTCCTCTCCAGGAGCAAGAGATAGGATATAAAATCCTTCCTCTCTTATTTCGGGTTCGTCTTTACCCTAAAAAGCAGACCTGGAGACAGAATATAAAATCCTTCCTCTCCACCGTTGGGAAATAGAATATAAAATTCTTCCTTTCTCACATCGATTTTGTCTTTCATCGCCGGTTTAGTCTTTTACCGGTTGAAGAAGACACCAGAATTCAAGTCTGGAGAATTTTATCCCGAAGCCTAAGAAGGGATAAGTCTACGCCTACTACGCGTTGCCGGTTAGTTCTTAACCGTAAAAAGAACAGGAGCCCACATATTCAAAATTGTGACAGGTTGTTATTAATAACACCACAAGCCAACGCCTAGCACGTGTTGCCGGTTTAGTCTTTTACCGATTGAAGAAGACACCAGAATTCAAGTCTGGGGAATTTTATCCCGAAGCCTAAGTAGGGATAAGCTCGCATCTAATACATGCAGCCGGGTAGTCTATTCCCGTGAGAAAGACGAAGCCTATGTATTCAACATCTTAGCACCAAGTCTAAAAGAGTTTTATTATTTAGCACAACGTCACACGCGGAACGGGTTGGATAATCCGCATGCTAGCCTGATTCAAACGGTAATCGGTAAAGGCTCGTCAAATCCGTTGAGGGCTGGGGGTTGGCCAATAACCCTAAAGCCAACGCCTAACACGCCGCCGCTAGTTTCTTTCCCGTAAAATATGACAAAATCTATGTATTCAACATCATAGCATTAAGCCTAAAAGAGTTTCATTCTTTTAGCACAACGTCACACGCGGAACGGGTTGGATAATCCGCATGCTAGCCTGATTCAAACGGTAATCGGTAAAGGCTCGTCAAATCCGTTGAGGGCTGGGGGTTGGCCAATAACCCTAAAGCCAACGCCTAACACGCGTCGCCGGTTAGTTTCTTTCCCGTAAAATATGACAAAATCTATGTATTCAACATCATAGCATTAAGCCTAAAAGAGTTTCATTCTTTTAGCACAACGTCACGTGCGGAACGGGTGTAGATAATCCGCGTGGTAGCCCGATTCAAACGGTGATCGGTAAAGGCTCGTCAAATCCGTTGAGGGTTGGGGTTGGCCAATAACCCTAAAGCCAACGCCAACACGCCGCCGCTAGTCTCTTGCTCGTAAAAGATGACAAAGTCTATGTATTCAACATCATAGCATTAAGCCTAAAAGAGTTTCATTCTTTTAGCACAACGTCACGTGCGGAACGGGTATAGATAATCCGCGTGCTAGCCCGATTCAAACGGTAATCGGTAAAGGCTCATCAAATCCGTTGATAGCTGAGGATTTGTCAAAAATCTCATGAGTATTGTGGTTGATTATTTCAAATGAGAAATCACAATAAACAGCGATAAAAAGAGGATAGAAATTTATTCAACCAATGAAAAGTCAAGTCTTTCAATGAGAAAATTACAGTTATTCAAACGGCAAAAGATTTGTTGTTGTAGGCTTGTTAGAGCTTATTCTGCAACTCAGCCTTGAAGTACTCCTCGCTGGCGTTCAATGTTTTCGAAGCTTCCTCCTCAACTTCAGCAACTTTTGTTCCGAGAGCTCTAATTTCTTGGATATGATGGTTAAGCACTACCTCCTTCGCTGACAAGGTCATCACCAGCCAGGGCTATCACCCATCAAGGGTCAATTTTCATCCGATTCGGTTTGTTCGGGCCTCAATCCTACTCCAAAAAGGTATATGAGTATAAACTATTTCCTATTTTTGCCGAGAAGTTCCTAGAGAATATATATTCTTAAGGATAACTCGACAACCTCCGAACGGGTATATGAGGATAAACTAATTCCTGAAACTCCGGTAAACGTACGAGTATAAACTGTGTTGACACCGGGCAATGCGTCGCAGTGGAAAATCACCGATTGAGGGTTGAATTTCAAAAAAAAAAATTTGACGCCGGTCAACGCGTCGCAATGGAGAAGTCACCGATTAAAAGGATGAATCTCAAGAAAATTCCTCCCGCTGTGGTCGATTATACGACAAGCATCACAATAGAGAATTCACCGATTAAAGGATGAACCCTCAATCTCCTCCCACTGTGGTTAATCCTACGACAAGTGACGCAATGGAGAATTTGCCGATTAGAGGATAAGTCTCAAGGAATTGGATAGTCAGTTCGACGATAACTCACCAACACGAGCTAAAGCAAAAAAACTTCATTCATCAGCTACAGGTCAAGATTTTGACAAATGGTCGACAATAAATGCAAAGATCGACACTTTCACCATCCTACAAAGCACTGGATAGTCCGAAAGAATTGGAGAAGTCAAGATTCAAAGCCATTTTCAGGTCCTGTTATACCGACTGAAGGTTTGGGCCTATCATATCCAAAGTATTTTGGCTTTTTCTATAAAAGAGCGAGACCGAAACACTTTGGAGGGGGTATCTGTAGGCGTTGAAAATTACCTATAAGTCCCCGAACGAGACTCATGACGATGAGTTGATGATCGATGAACCATCGACGACACAACAAGTGACCGCGATGCAAACGCATAAAGCGAGTCGACGAGGCATCTAAGTCAGCAAAGTGAGTCAACAAGATGTCTAAGTCAGCGAAACAAGTTTCGAAACAAACCATCGGACCCGTAAAAGAGCGGAGAAAAGCCACGTGGAGGCTCGGCCAAAACCGAGACACCAAATGGTGTCTCGGCCAAATGCCAAGACACCAAATGGTGTCTCGGCTTGGCCGAGACACCTTGGCTTATTGGGCCTTTTTGCACAGTTCTGACCTGCGACCGCTTTGTGAGGCTATAAATAAGAGGGAGGGGGTTCATTTGTGGGGGATCTGAATTTTTGGAGAAGCCGAAGCTCTGCCGAATTAAATTCTAACTTCAAATCTAAACTTGGGAGAAAAGGAGGCTCTTCGACGATCATCTTCTTCGACAACTAGATCTAGATCTCGGTGAACCCTTCGGGCTATTATCCTCCCTCGTGAGATAATCCCCTTAGCAAGTTCGAGAGATCGGATCTCAGATCTACACGTGTTTCCTCCGGATCAAAACTTTGCTTTTGATCCCGAGAAGAGCTTTGATTTCGCTTGGTCGATTTCATTCGCTTGGGCTATTATCTCCTTCGTGAAATAACTCCTTTTTACCGTATAGATCTTTCATCGGATTGGATCACGCGGCAGTCCACGGATAAATCCCGGCACCGGCAAAGAACCCACGCAAGCGAGGATTCGATAAACGGATCCCGCGTTTGTTTAAGGAGATAAAGTTGTAATCTTTGTTTTGATTTTTATTGTAAGTCTTATAAAGAGATGACCTTTTTATTTTGTTGAATTCATTTGTAATTCCATAAAGGTGTAATGAGTTCAACAGCAATGAAGATCGAGAAAACAACTTTTCCCGCGAACAGTACCAAATGAGAGTTTATTATAACTCAAACAAGAGCTATTGTATGGACTATGTCCGAACAAAACCGCCTTGTTGTTCTATTAATGAGGATTGCTGATTGTTTTTACTCTTAAAAGAGTCGGGAAAAGTCATTGACAGGATCTACCTACACAAATAGAACTACAGGGCAATTGGGGGATAGTACATGGGATCTCTTTGTAGATTCAGCGAGAGATAACGTTCATCTAAAATCTCCTATTAAGAACCTGAAAAGCTTCGATCAGAATCTCTCTATCGATTGCTCCCAATAGATGCATATATGTAGCCCACAATACTTCCAACACATGCGCATGTTCCACGAATTGAACGCAGAGTTACTTTGATAACAAGTCGAGAGCTTCACTGTTATGATACAACCCCATCAGTTATACAGTCCTGTATATTTGCTCTCATGATGATTGACGGAGGGAAATCTCTCACCTTGTAATAATAATAATAATAATAATAATAATGATTCAAGAGTGTTTTCTTCATTAACGATTTCACTGTTAACTCTAAGACGACCTTTTAATTTGAAATAGGAACATATTGATATATAGGCTGCTTAACCGAAGATATTGTTAAATTTATCATAGTGTTTAAGGGTAGCGGTGGGCGTGGGTGGGCCTACTTTTTTATCCGCGGGTTTAGAGCGGAACCCAGCTTGACCCACGGCCTGGGTATATCACGGGCCAGGTTGAACCCACCCCACTGTGGGCCGGGCCGGGTCTTAACCCAAGGCACGCTGGGTCGATTCGGCCTGCGGTTCGAGCTGGCCCACGCCGACCCCTAGTTAAGGGCTATCCAATAAAGAGACAAATTAAGATTGTGGAGGAGGGAATAAATGTCGATACTTTTATATATTTTTCTCACAGTGATCGATATATATGTATATACTTTAATGAATATAAAAAAATAAAAAAATAAAAAGGCCAGTTGGATGATTTGCTGGGGTTAGGTGAGAGAAAGATGCATACATACGAGCGTCTAGTTGATCCATTCCAAACCCATCCAATCATTTTCATTCCTACTTGAGTGAACGAAAATGGGACCGACCCCACTATCTTCAGCTAGCTAGTTGTCAAAGTTCTACCCAAATCCAATCCACACTCTTGCAAGATCCTGACCCACCACCCCATAATATCTCCACACAAAGACACACAGTAAAAAGGATCACAACCTGAAAATAAACAATTAACTAATTAATTATTATATTATATTATATTATAAAATCAAGTTGAACTTGCCAAGTCACGAAAACAAATTAATTAATTTAATTAGGGAGCTACATATCTTGTTCCCACATTATTCTCCCTCGTTCTCTAGCGAGGCGCTATATATAAAGCTCAACCTCCTCACCCTTTTCTCCTCAGAGAAGAGAGGAGAGAAACGAAACCAACTATCAAATAGTAATATTTCTCAAACTCCTCCAAAACCATACGCTACAGAGCACTAGCTACCTAAGCGAGCAGCAGGAGCTAGCTAGAGATGGGGTACTGGGTTATTAACGAGACGCTGCAGTACTTCATTCTCCTCTTCTTGATGCCTGTGATGGTGTTGTTCGTCGTGTCCAGCCGGAGGCGGCGAAAGATCCCGCTGCCGCCAGGCCCCAGGCCGCTGCCCATCATCGGCAACATGAACATGATGGACCAGCTCACCCACCGGGGCCTCGCCAGCCTGGCCAACAAGTACGGGGGCCTCCTCCACCTCCGCCTCGGCTTCCTCAACGCCTTCGCCGTGTCCACCCCGGACATGGCCCGCCAAGTCCTCCAGGTGCAGGACAACCTCTTCTCCAACCGCCCCGCGACCATCGCCATCACCTACCTCACCTACGACCGCGCCGACATGGCCTTCGCCCACTACGGCCCCTTCTGGCGCCAAATGCGCAAGCTCTGCGTCATCAAGCTCTTCAGCCGCAAGCGCGCAGAGTCCTGGGCCTCCGTCCGCGACGAGGTCGACTCCACCGTCTCCGCTGTCACCTCCTCCGCTGGCTCCCCCGTCAACATCGGCGAGCTGGTGTTCAACCTCACCAAGAACATCACCCTCCGTGCTGCCTTCGGCACCCAGTCCAACGAGAACCAGGACGAGTTCATCGGGATCCTGCAGGAGTTCTCCAAGCTCTTCGGAGCCTTCAACATCGGGGACTTCGTCCCGTGGCTTGGGTGGATGGATCTTCAGGGGATCAACAAGAGGCTCAGAGTTGCAAGGAAGTCCCTGGACGGCTTCATCGACAAAATCATCGATGACCACATGGCCAACCCTAAGGAGGTTGATGCCGTGGATGCTGACATGGTGGATGACATGCTTGCTTTCCTTGGCGAAGGAAAGAGGATCGGAGATCAGTCGTCGGATGAGCTCAAACTCACCAGAAATAACATCAAGGCTATTATCATGGTAAGTAACACGTACCTCTCAATATTATTACTCACCTACATGTACATATTGATTCTCACTTTCATTTATTTAGAGATTAAGCTTTAGTTACTTTCTTGTTTAACTCTTTTTGAGTCTTTAAGCACGTCTGTGCCACTTATACCAGCCACAGCTAAGCTAGGATAACATGTATAGTTTAAATTAGTATATCTTTTTCTGAGAGAGAAGTCTCACAATTAAGTTGAATGATGTAAGGGATTGAGCCTCCCTACCAACTTCACTAATTGCATTTAAACAAACTCTCCCTAAGCCTCTTACTCATGTTTTGTTTTGTTTAAATAATATGTATAGATAGAAATATAACGAGGGACACGTTTGCTTATAAATAAATATATATAAAAAAGCAACGAAAAATAAGAGGACTAGTAATTAGTTAATTCAGATGCATTAATTGGTCGTCTATACTTTTAATTCAAAATTTAAAAGGGCGGTGGCCTGTGAAAATGAATGCAGGATGTGATGTTCGGGGGAACGGAGACGGTAGCATCAGCAATAGAGTGGGCCATGGCGGAGCTAATGAGGAGTCCAGAAGACATGAAACGGGTCCAGCAAGAGCTAGCCCAAGTTGTGGGTCTCGACCGCAAGGTACACGAGTCAGACCTGGACAAGCTCCCCTACCTCAAGTGCTGCCTCAAGGAGACCCTCCGCCTCCACCCTCCCATCCCCCTCCTCCTCCACGAGACCGCCGAGGACTGCGAGGTCGCGGGATACTCCATCCCCAAGAAGTCGAGGGTGATGATCAACGCTTTCGCTATCGGCCGTGACAAGTCTGCATGGAAAGACGCCGACACTTTCCGACCCTCTAGGTTTGCGCCGGGTGGGGATGCTGTGAACGTCGACTTCAAGGGGAATTTCTTCGAGCTGATCCCATTCGGCTCTGGACGAAGGTCCTGCCCTGGGATGCAGCTGGGGCTCTACGCCCTGGACCTCACGGTGGCCCAGCTTGCGCATTGCTTCAACTGGGAGCTGCCTGATGGAATGAAGCCAAGCGAGCTCGACATGGGGGATGTTTTCGGGTTGACAGCGCCTAGAGCCATCAGGCTCGTCGCCGTGCCCACACCGCGCCTAAATTGTCAGATTTGATCCATCATTATTTAGAGTTCGTCAAATCTCAGACGATCGAGAAGGAAGTTTGTTGGTTGGTGATGGAAGTGAAACATATGTGCGGCCAGTGCGTGCCCATCAAATTTGAACATTGTTAATTTGTCCCTACTTTTCACACAATAAGTGGTTTGGGTTTCTGATACATAGGATTCAATCGTTCGTCAATGTAATACTTGTGTGAGTTACCATTTCATATTGTTATCATATATCCCATGTAGCCTGTTTGTTTCATTTGCTGTGTATGTATAGTATCTATTTATTAATGAACAAAAAAGAAAGAGCATAATAATATATATTTCGATTGCTAGTTTACTGATGTTTGGATCAGGCTGATAGATGTTGTGTTTGTGGTCCTTTGACGAGAAAAGCTAAACAGACGAAAATTGGATGGATGTTGAAAATAAACCTGCCGCTTTACTAGATATATCAGCGCTTTGTTGACGCTATTACTTACTTACCACAGCTTTCTCTTCTCAGTGGATGTAGTCCACACACAATTAAGCAAAAAAGAAAAAAATAATAATAAACAGAACACTGCACACACACATATATAGGGTTTAGCCCCCAGCACGCGAAATCTAAAGCAAACTAATTAAACAGCCGAAAATGTGGACACTAGTTAAAGGCAAGATTGAATTTGGACTTTGTTTTTTTGGTCCTTGACAAGCATGTTTTTGTTTTTCTTTACTTTTCCCTTTAGTACCACTAAATTTGGAACGGACATAAAGGTCAAATAATAATACTAATAATAATAATAATATTCTGAACATTGAAAATATTAGCTTCAAGTACTAGACAATGCCGATTTGTGAACGAGTTCATCGGACCAGTTAGCAAGATGTTAAATATCAGTTAGTAAGTTGACTACAACTAAAAGGTTATATAATTTTTTTGTTGAAACAGAGCAATTAATCGTTGATGACAGGTGGCAACACTAATAGAAAAGCTTACAATATTACAGATACATCTGCATTGTAAGTTTTTTTCTCAACTGTTGATACGTATATCCCTATGACCACCTCTATTGACATGTATCTGCATTGTCAGTTTGATTTTCAATTCCAAAACATTAGAATTGAGAGCTTGGCGTTGACGCAGCGCGGAAGTTGAAATCTCGGAATCCACCAAGGATTGATCTCCAAATCCACGAAGAGCTTCGAATCCACGAAGAAAATATATTGAACGAAAATTTTATTGATGAAAAGATATGCCTCTAGGGCTTACAAGACTCTTCTTAAATAGAAAAACAAAATAGACTCCTAATAAGAATAGAATTCCTAAAAGAAAGAAACAAGACTCCTAATAAGACTAGAATTACAAAGCAATAGAAAGTATCAAATCCTACCCTAAAAAGACTCCCTATAATATAGGAAACAAATCAGTCCTAATTAAATCAAAATTGATTTTATTTCCTAATCTAAATTGACTCTAACTTTATTACTAAAAATAAACTAAAGGCTGATTATTTTTGGATTTCAGCCAAAACTGAGGATTACTGATGAGATTATAAAAATCTGACAATCTGATTGGCTCCGTCTCGTCGAAATAGGCGATTTACATATATAATTTGTCAGAATCCGCCTTCCGGATCAAAAGATATGATCGTTTCTTTGTAGAAGCCAATAATATGTATAAGTCGGCGTTTAGCTCGTGATTGTCCCGCTCCTCCATGAGATTGTTCGTTAAACGTCCTAAATCAGTCCCCCTTTGTTGAAAGAAGCTCGTCCCCGAGCTCATATTTGCTTGAATAGTAGCTTCATCGATAAATATTTTTCTTCTCCTGCATCGATCAGCATCAGCCTTATACTTTGCATTGATTTTCTCCATTTGTTCTTTTACCTTCTGCTAGGAATTCTTCTGCATCAAACTTGTGTACTAATCTTTTGGCGGCATGTATATGTAACGGCAATTTGTGGTTTCGAGTTGACATGAAAACTCCTCCAAATATTTTTCATGTTGGTCCTCATATTCTAGTGCCGGTGGTGTCATCTCATTATTGTTGAAATTATTGATGCTCATTGCTTCCAAAGAAGAATTTTCTCCCTCATACTCCATACACAATTCTTTCACCTCCTTTGCCTTGAGCCCTCCACCAAGCAATTCACACATATCATCAATTGTCTCACTCTCTAATTTATCATTCTCCTTCATCGACAACATCAATAAGTGCAATATCACTCACAACCTCTTTGGGAATATCATGCATAATATCCATCTTCACTATTATATCATCATCAGCACCATGTATCTCATGCATAACGAGTGTTTGCACCTTAGGAGGAATTTCGGCAAGGGTAGGTTCTTCTTTCTTTGTTGTTACTTCAATGCTCGTCACAAATCTAGGCTCTTTCTCGGAGTCAAATTGGGGCTGCTTAATCCTTCCATGACCATGGTTAGAGTATGGACTAGGATGTTGGTTGAACATATAATAATAGGTTGGAAGGAAACGAGCTTTTAATAACTTTTTCATCTTCTCCCACTTATCGACTTTCGGCTTTCTTTGACGAGATCGATTCATGCATACTGATTCCCACTAAGCAGATGCTCCACCCTTAAGTCGGTAGGCCACCAACTTAACTTTCCGTTCATCTGGGATCTCCATATACTCAAAAAATCTCTCCCGTCGAAAGATGGCAGATCCATCTTCATCTTGAATCCTCCAGCATCATAATTGTCCCGTCGACGGCGGTCTCTGCGATCATAACCGCGGCGTAGGGCTTCATAGTAATCGCTGTCGTTGTGGAATTCATCTTATGGAGTCGGATCACGTCGTTGGCGACCATCAACGCGATTTTGAACTCCTACCGTGTTCAGACGCTCTACCGCCAACGCAAGTCGCTCCATGGTAGTCTTCATCTGATTAACATCGGTCTTCAACTCATCGAACTCAGTTCGAGAAATAGGGGCTTCATCACCTGCCATCGGATCGGAGGAACAAGTCTCTGATACCAATTGACGCAGCGCGGAACTTGAAATCTCGGAATCCACCGAGGATTGATCTCCGAATCCACGAAGAAAATATATTGAACAAAAATTTTATTGATGAAAAGATATGTCTCTAGGGCTTACAAGACTCTTATTAAATAGAAAAATAAAATAGACTCCTAATAAGAATAGAATTCCTAAAAGAAAGAAACAAGACTCCTAATAAGACTAGAATTACAAAGAAATAGAAAGTATCAAATCCTACCCTAAAAGACTCCTATAATATAGGAAACAAATCAGTCCTAATTAAATTAAAATTGATTTTATTTCCTAATCTAAATTGACTCTAACTTTATTACTAAAAATAAACTAAAGGCTGATTATTTTCGGATTTCAGCCAAAACTGAGGATTACTGATGAGATTATAAAAATCTGACAATCTGATTGGCTCCGTCTCGTCGAAATAGGTGATTTACATATATAATTTGTCAGAATCCGCCTTCCGGATCAAAAGATATGATCGTTTCTTTGTAGAAGCCAATAATATGTATAAGTCGGCGTTTAGCTCGTGATTGTCCCGCTCCTCCATGAGATTGTTCGTTAAACGTCCTAAATCAGTCCCCCTTTGTTGAAAGAAGCTCGTCCCCGAGCTCATATTTGCTTGAATAGTAGCTTCATCGATAAATATTTTTCTTCTCCTGCATCGATCAGCATCCGCCTTATACTTTGCATTGATTTTCTCCATTTGTTCTTTTACCTTCTCGGCTAGGAATTCTTCTGCATCAAACTTGTGTACGAATCTTTTTGGCGGCATGTATATGTAACTGGCAATTTGTGGCTCTGGAGTTGACATGAAAAACTCCTCCAAATATTTTTCATGTTGGTCCTCATATTCTAGTGCCGGTGGTGTCATCTCATTATTGTTGAAATTATTGATGCTCATTGCTTCCAAAGAAGAATTTTCTCCCTCATACTCCATACACAATTCTTTCACCTCCTTTGCCTTGAGCCCTCCACCAAGCAATTCACACATATCATCAATTGTCTCACTCTCTAATTTATCATTCTCCTTCATCGGGACAACATCAATAAGTGCAATATCACTCACAACCTCTTTGGGAATATCATGCATAATATCCATCTTCACTATTATATCATCATCAGCACCATGTATCTCATGCATAACGAGTGTTTGCACCTTAGGAGGAATTTCGGCAAGGGTAGGTTCTTCTTTCTTTGTTGTTACTTCAATGCTCGTCACAAATCTAGGCTCTTTCTCGGAGTCAAATTGGGGCTGCTTAATCCTTCCATGACCATGGTTAGAGTATGGACTAGGATGTTGGTTGAACATATAATAATAGGTTGGAAGGAAACGAGCTTTTAATAACTTTTTCATCTTCTCCCACTTATCGACTTTCGGCTTTCTTTGACGAGATCGATTCATGCATACCGATTCCCACTAAGCGATGCTCCACCCTTAAGTCGGTAGGCCACCAACTTAACTTTCCGTTCATCCGATCTCCATATACTCAAAAATCTCCGCCGAAGATGGCGATCCATCTTCATCTTGAATCCTCCAAAGATCATAATTGTCCGCCGACGGCGGTCTCTGCGATCATAACCGCGGCGTAGGGCTTCATAGTAATCGCTGTCGTTGTGGAATTCATCTTATGGAGTCGGATCACGTCGTTGGCGACCATCAACGCGATTTTGAACTCCTACCGTGTTCAGACGCTCTACCGCCAACGCAAGTCGCTCCATGGTAGTCTTCATCTGATTAACATCGGTCTTCAACTCATCGAACTCAGTTCGAGAAATAGGGGCTTCATCACCGCCATCGGATCGGAGGAACAAGTCTCGATACCAATTGACGCAGCCATGAACTTGAAATCTCGAATCCACCGAGGATTGATCTCGAATCCACGAAGAAAATATATTGAACAAAAATTTTATTGATGAAAAGATATGTCTCTAGGGCTTACAAGACTCTTATTAAATAGAAAAATAAAATAGACTCCTAATAAGAATAGAATTCCTAAAAGAAAGAAACAAGACTCCTAATAAGACTAGAATTACAAAGAAATAGAAAGTATCAAATCCTACCCTAAAAGACTCCTATAATATAGGAAACAAATCAGTCCTAATTAAATTAAAATTGATTTTATTTCCTAATCTAAATTGACTCTAACTTTATTACTAAAAATAAACTAAAGGCTGATTATTTTCGGATTTCAGCCAAAACTGAGGATTACTGATGAGATTATAAAAATCTGACAATCTGATTGGCTCCGTCTCGTCGAAATAGGTGATTTACATATATAATTTGTCAGAATCCGCCTTCCGGATCAAAAGATATGATCGTTTCTTTGTAGAAGCCAATAATATGTATAAGTCGGCGTTTAGCTCGTGATTGTCCCGCTCCTCCATGAGATTGTTCGTTAAACGTCCTACATCAGGCGTGCACCCAACCACTATCTGAATTATCTTCTAATTAAATGCATAATGATTAGTAGGTAACAGTTTGACTTAATTAATTATATATGTCATCCAAACAATTAAGAAACAAAATAATAATATTATTATTGAAATATGAAAATCCATTTTCCAAGCCCCCAACTATCATTATATATTCTTGATAAATGTCGACCCCACATCGCTTATGGCTCGTGGTGAAGGCCGATGTTAAAGATCCCTTCTAGTGCATCAAAATTCATGCTTCTAGTGCATATCAAAACTTCGTATTAAGTTATGATGAGAATTGATAGTTATCATCTATTTCCTAAGAATCAACATAACTCTAATATGTAGTTGAATTTTCAACCTCAACCTCTCCTTATTATTATAACGTAATTGCCAAACTAGAGCGTTCCATTTTTTTGTGCGGTACAAGTGTTAAGCTAACCTCACCAGCCTCCATATGGACAGTCTGAGTTAGTCCATCAGTTTGCTGTACTACCTTCTCCAAATTTGCTCTAACTATAAGTTGCTTACTCAAAAACAATTAAAGATTTGTGCCAAATGAGTTAATTTGATACCAAATCCGATGATACATCCTCCAACTTTTAGTTGGTGGAGGTGGACGGATATCGATCCAACACAAACAATAAATAAATGAATAAATTAAAGGAAGGAAACTTGTAGGTTAAATAGATGGATGACCTCATTATCGAGTAACATCCTTAAATGTTATCAGCCTCAAATAGCCACATGAAACCAAACCCATCAAAATCCAAGATCATACAAGACCAACAAGCAACTTGGTCGAACAATGACTTGGAATAAAAGGAAAGAATGAGGTGGCTAATGATCTAGCGTTTTTCTTTTGGTTGAATTATTGTGACAGATATGGATCAAAATTAAAAGGACACTTAATTATTACTTATTATTCAATCATATAGTAGCGAAGGAGACTTTCAACAGCTTTTCTCACAAATCCCTCTCCCTCCGAATTGTGTTACTTAATTTATATAAGAGAATGATTCCCTGTCCCGCATAAACACATATATCCCTTATACATATTGACATTTATTTAATTAGAACATCACATTTAATTACTCATATGACGACGATTTAATGTTGATCATGATTCCCTTCCCACGATATATATTTTATCATACACCAATCTTTTACCTAATTATTATTTAATTGCGCAACATAATCATCTCTTTTAGATGGAGTTAGGAAACCCCCAATACGATATATATATATATATATATATATATATATATATATATATATATATATATATATATATATATATATATATATATATATATATATATATATATATATATATATATATATATATATATATATATCTATATATATATATATATATATATATATCTATATATATATATATCTATATATATATATATATATATATATATATATATATATATATATATATATATATATATATATATATATATATATATAAAAACTAGCTTACCCACTTAATTTTTCAAAAGAAGGAATTACTAATCTATATAACTCAACAATTGCGTTGACTCGTGTTAAACATGGTTAATTAGTGTGAGAATTTTAAAGGTGCATGAAAAGGCCCCCCATTAAATATGGATTGCTGGCCCTTTAGTTGTTCCTACTTGAGTCTCCTGCACCTACTTTGTTTTTCTTTGAGCCTGGCAGATTCATCAAAGTGTTTTTTTTTTTTTTAAGAAAAATCCCCTAGCTATTATAATTAATAATTTATAGAGATTGAAAAGATGGAGAACCTAATTTATTAGGTACATGCATGTACACTCGACGGTGCGGGCAGGTTAATCAGGTAACTCTCTTGAGGCATCCGACTCTCATTCAACGAAAATGAAGGAAATTTGGGTCTCCAATATTACCTTTGTTTATACACAGTCCGTCAAATTAAACGCCATCTATCTATTGGCTTAACAGGCTAAAGTATGGCCATTTTCACAGTATATTAAGAGATCTACAACTAATCAACGCGTGTGTTAACACCTATAACATGACTTCCAAATACAAAGCCATCACTTCCAGCTGCAAATATATTATTTATTTAATTAAAGGTCGGACAACTACTACCAAAATTAGGTGCTGGTTCGCTCTAAATTGAGACATTCTCTTGCTTCCTTAAGTTAAGATTCACTCTTAATTAAGATGAGATGTTATTTTCCTGACACCTTATCCTCATCATGAAGTTAGGTGTATGTATATATATGATAAAGCAAAAATCAAATGAAAGCAGTCGCGCACACATTCATTGCGTGCATATTATATTTTGTTTGTGTGAGGTAGTTGTACTTTGTGTTTGTTTGTTTGTTTTTGCGTGCGTGCGTGCACGATCGTGCATACCCTTGTGCGTGTAAGCAACACGCCTAGCCAAGGTCTTTGTTCTCTCTCTCTTTTTCCCCATTCTGTTTGACATGCATAATATAAGTAGGAATGAGGGGTAATGACACAATAATGGAGGACCAAATCAAAGTAATTAGTCATAACTTAATTAGGACTACCAACCCACCCTTGACTAAATCAATGTAATTAGTTACTAACTAAAGAGTTAATTTGCTTTAAAATAAGCCCCATATACCTGCAACTTTTTATTAGTCAAACTGTTCACACATCGTCACATCAAATAGGCGAGTTTCTGTATATCAGCTTAGTTTACCTGAAGAAGAACCCCTTCCCATAGCACATAGATGGCAGACAATTATAATGGATCAGCATAGTCAACATGCACCAACCGACCTGCCAACAAATATTTTTGACAAATCTAATATTATTATAGGTTGCCTCAAATACTCAAATCCATATTGTTTTGGGAATTCTTTTTTGACTTGGTTTGTTTTGGTCAAGAGTCCTACTTACATTAGACTTTGCACAGCCAATCATATTAGAAGTCTATTTCAACTTGGACTCTTGTTGGACTTTAGAACAATTGGACTTCTGTTCCTATTAGAACTCTTATTCCTTAGACAACAAGGAGTTGGGATCTTCAATGATATATATGAACGGTCTTTCAAGCCAATAAGATCATCAATCTTCAGAGCACCAATCAAGAAGAGAGAGTTCTTTTGTGAAGCCTATTTGGTATTTTTCTCTTTTGTTCCTTTATTTGAGAGAGATTGTATTAGGCTTTTGGGGTGTGGTTTAGGATTGAGTGATTGAGAGATCTCCACATTGTATTCCTCACAATTTAGTAAAGCTACTCTCCTCCTTCGCCCGTGGACGTAGGCTACAAGCCGAACCACATATATCTTTGTGTTCGTGTGCTCTCGATATTTTTCGTGCTTTTGTTTGATTGATTTTAGTTTATCCTGGGGTTTGTCATAACAGATATAATGTTGCATAAAAGAAATTTTAACTTCAAGAACATGAAACTGAGCATCTGCAACAACGACCTTATTCAAAGCTTATTAATTTCTCAGACTTTTCCGATCGTATTGAATTTGGTCAAATCCCGCCTATGATTTTAAATCAATGAAGTAACATAACATGACATAACTCAGGACTGAGTTTCTCGATCGAAATCAGTCAATTAATCAACAGAACCTAACCGTTCTTTTTGCAATTTGGAATTAGAAACTGATAATCATCTATTCCTCGACTGTCAATTCTCTAGAGAAGCTTGGTCTATTGTTTTTCCCTGTTCCATTCCAGCGATTTGGCAATTCGACCTTGACTCCCTCATTGCAGGCAAAGGCAACTTCCTCCCCAATAGCAGGCTCAGAGTACTCTGGCGGGTGCTTCTTCCAGCATTCTGTTGGTGTACCTGGAATAGTCGGAACAACCTCATATTCAACCAAGTTTCTTCCTCTCCTCAAACCTTGGCTTCTAATGTGGCTTGCTTTATTTTATTCTGGACAGGTTGCTCATCAAACAAGAAAGTTGGATTAGCTCACAGGACGACACTGAGCTAGGTATGAAGGAAATAGCAAAGGAAGTAGAAGGTGATGCGGTGGGGAACAATTTCCAGTCTGCTTCGAGCTAAAGTCTGCTTGATTTTCTGTTTATGGCCTTCGTGCCTTAGATACTTGCTTATAAACTAAATGTTGGTGTGTTATTTTTCTTTGGTTTGGTAAGCTGGATGTCCGGCACAAACAGATGGTTCGGATCTTGGGGTGGCGTTGAAGTATCGGTTTGTTTGGACCAAAGTTTTAGCTGCGACAAGGTCCTCTCCCTAATCTTCAATCCACCGAACTGGTCCTTCTCCCCACCCCAATTTTGGATGTTTTATGTTTAGATTTCATTTTAATGAATGAACAGGGTACCTCACCCTGTTTTTTTTACTTCAAAAAAAAAAAATTCAACAGAACACTTGCCGTGTAGCTCTCAGTCCAACAGCCAAAATCAATAGGAAATAAATTGCAGTTTGTCTTGACTAAACTACAAACAGTTATTGTTACCAACCCCCTCCAATCACCACCAGCTGAGGCGGGAAAGATTGCGACTGTCACATTCTCACAACCACCAGTCCAATTTAACTTTCAAAGCCTACCAATTAACAACCATTCGCTATTAATGCACGACTTCTTCCCTTTAAAATGACTAGACAAATAGATAAGAAAACGTAATTAACTACGTCACATACAGATGCATCTACATTAACAACAAACCTTTTCTCCCAGCTCTCAGTTACATGATATATATTTATTGTTCAGCTCCTTGATGAACCATTCTGTGTACTCGCTGGTATTGCAGCTTATGTTTCCAGGATTATCTTCATGTAAATCACGCAAACAGATATTATTGATAATCTTAGTAAAGTATATGCTGCAAGAGGATTTACATATTTTAATATCTGCTAAAATAATAGAATCATCTAGTTAGCGTACTTGCGTGCACACAGACGCACTGTTAACCAAATCCTGTCAAACACAGTGAACAGATACTTAGAAATCATCACTTCATAACCCACAATAATACCAAAAGCTGACTATAAGCTCAATCTTGTAAAAGAACAAATAAATAAAATAGTGCTTCTCCAAATTAGCAAACTTTATCAGCAAAATATCATCTAAAAGCATCTTGTATCTGTTGAACATAATTCCGTGAAAAGAGAGTCCGGCCGGTGAAAATGTAAGAAATGGGTCAAGCAAGAATGATGGAAAAGCCTCTTTGCTAAGGGGGTGAGAGAATGCGACATCCACTTGCCGTTTTGGGCATTAATACACAGATTGTGATGAGCTTCCAAAATAACTTTATTCACAAACTTTAGAGAAACCCTCAAAAGATAATCATTATCTACTTACTATTAAGACATTTGTAAAGTTCGAATCATAACAATAATAGATAACACGAAAAGAGGAAAAGAAAGGAAGAGAGGTAAATATAACTTGGCAGAATGGTACTGTACTTAATGTTCTCTAGCAACTTCATCAATTGTTTAACGTGAGCAATTCCAAATGTGAATCGAGCAAGATGATCAAGCAAAGAACCAAACATTTTCAATTCCCAGCACACGAGAGGCCTGGATCAGGTTCTGAAAGATTGAGAAAAGGAAAATAAAACTAGCAGCAATGAGCTTCTCTCCTGGTGTGTATATATATAATCTACATAATTCTGCTTCTATCAATTGCGGTCGTTCACAAATTGTTCACCATCCAGAAAAAAACTAGTAACCCGCTGCTAGGCGCTCTTCCCAACAGGAGGAATGAGGATCCATGAAAACAGGCATTATCAATGAACTAATCATATTGAAATTGAATTTATCCAAATCTGTTTCTTTTCTACGACTGTGTTGTCAAAGTAGACCACCTCAAACAACTGAAGATCCTCCTAAATTTGACTTTCCGCAATGCTATGAACAGCCATCGCTAATTCTGACACCGAATTGTCAACATCTAGAGTATAGTCAAGCTAACAATGAAGTTTTCGTCGATAAACACGAAATCAAGACAGGGTTAATCGCAGTCCAGGATTCAGTGAGGTACCTACTTGGGCCGCCTGCGACCAGGATATAACATGCTATTCAGATTATTTTTTATATAGCTACCCACTCTCAGCAGATTCTTGGCAACACTCGAGGTCACTAATTCCAAGCTCCTTGTAAACCTGCAGTGCCAAGAAAATGATTATTTACATTAAATTGAGAGTGGTCTCCAGTAAAACCAAAAACCAGATATTTACCTGCCTATGAAACTTTCCCTTACCGCCTCAGCTGATGTCACTCGAGAACGAAGAAAATAAAGATCTACAAAAACGCAAAGTCTTTATTCAACCTTCTCATAATAGAAAATTCTATTCTACAACACAATGCAAACAATTAGTGTAGGGACCAATGCTTTCAACATTGCTCTATGAAAGTGGAGAGATACGACTGACATTCTACAGAGACCATTTTTAGAAAAATTGTAATGCATTCAAATAATAAAAAATCATGTAATTTTTCATGACATCATTTAAGGAATAAGCATAATCAAAACTTATGGTTTAAGAAAACCCAACAATTAATTCGTAATTCAATTTTTATATTATACAAATTTCAACAAAAGAGTATTGGAGAATGCAATGTAAGTGCATGGTCAAAGATGCTCCAGAACAGAAGATGCAGAATGGTCTCCAATTAAGCAAGCTAATAGTCATAGGCATCTAGCAGAACCGGCCAAAGGAAAAAAACTACAACTATATTTCTTCAACACAATTTGCATATAAGCTTTAGGATACAGCTCCAGAATCTTAGAAGTCTAACGATATGTTGCCAGTCTCTGTATTCAATCAGTGATGCCTTTACGTGCCTTTCAAGATTTGCACTATGGTTTTACCCCTTGGTCCGTCCTCTCCTTCACCTCTTGAGAAGAATCACTCGGCATTCCTTGTTAAAGTTGTAAACATGATCACAGACACCACACACACACACACACACAAACCATAAGTTAAACGACCTCTTAACTCCACATTGAATGATACAGAAGATCATTTTAAACAAGTGCGCTGCATTCTCTCCTTTGTGGCAATATACTTCAGCAATGAGTATTACGATCAAGGGAAAAAACGCCATGCATATCTCCCGTCATATCATCATGATTCATGATCAGCTACAGTAAATCTGGAAAAGCATCAGGACTATTCACAAGGTTCATAACTGCAATGCAGTTATATATCTTCTCTCCCGTTATTACTTAATACCATAGATTAGCTGGGGAAGGAATGAAACCAGTGGGAATCCATAAAAGCGATGGGAAATATATATATATATATATATATATATATATATATATATATATATATATATATATAGAGCAAGGCTCCTATGAATTTAAGTTCATAATGAATAGTGGTGCACCAACTTTTTATCCACTCATCTTGCCTTGAGATTTGTGATGCACAAATCTCAAAGTGGCCTTTATATCTTTCACGGATCCCAAAGCAAGATGAGTGGTTAGAAAAGTTGGTGTACCACTATTCATTATGAACTTAAGTTCATAGGAGCTTGCTCTATATATATATATATATATATATATATATATATATATATATATATATATATATATATATATATATATATATATATATATATATATATATATATATATATTTCAAACCAAATTTTAAGACCCAATATACTATATCAATGCTCAAGCCATCAATTTTATGCCGTGTTACACAACCCAACTCACTTGACAAGGTAAATCATTAGATCTGAAAGTACTTGAAATTCGAAACCAAAACAAACAGATTGAGTAAGATGTATATACCTTCACAGGCAATCATTTCCAAAAATGTAAATAATTAATTTTTTATTAGCTTCTAATCCTATATTAATTTTTGGTATAATGTCTATTATATTTAAATTTGGTATAAATATGTTCATGTTGCAAGATTAGAGAGATGCTAATTTGAGGTAGTTATGGTTCTCGGCTGCAAATAAAAGATGTACTAACAGAGGGGAAGGGGAGAGAAATTAACGAAGGAGAAGTGAAAGAAAGGGGACATGAAAGATAATATCATGTTTGGGAGATTAGTAAAGGGAATAGATGAGAATCATCTATTAGCCATTGGATCCTATCATGATGGTTCAAAAATTTTCACCTCTATAACACCTCAATTTGGGGGGAATCAAATCATATTGATTGTATCACACCCCGGTTCCAAAGCGTAATAATTGGAACGCGACTCGGCCGGCAATGCAACTTGCAACCATTCGGCCACATTCACGCCTTTAAATTATCCTGTATACAAACATATAGCCAAAACTACACCACAGAGCATGTAACTAAGATAACAAAAGAAATATATAGATAAAGAAATCTCCGAAAAGACAGAGTTCAACTACAAGTTCACAACTATCCACAATGGAAAAGAGTAAGGAAAATACATCATAGTCTAGAAAAGCCACATGTGGTTCAAGGAAAAGTCTGAATCAAATAACTACCTAAACCAATTGAAACTGAAGAATTGATAGGAAAAAAGGTGATCACTGCTGCTGAGTCTGCTCCTCAAAATACTCTCAATCCTGCAAAGAAAGAACAGTCCCCGAGTCTGGGGTGCACAAACTCCATGGGAGTCAGAAAACTCCCAACAAGTATGTAAAATGAAGAAATTGTGCGCATGTAAGTGTATGTGCTAGATATAAAGAAAAGATGAAATCTAAAAATAAAGGTGGCTAAAAAAATGCTAATTGTGGATATCAAGATAAGGGCACACAAGCACATTATTATTATTATTATTATTATTATTATTTTAGTTGAATTAGAGGAGACTAATTTCGTGTTTATAAGTCGGTTTCCCGTAAACCGTCCCGGGAACACGGCTTCAAGTCCGGATTTTGGCTCTTGGCCCTTATATATGAATCAGGATATTAGGTATGCGCATAAACCCGCTTATATACACTTCATATTCTCCCTCAAATTCTCCTTTATTAAACCCCATGTTTATCTGTTTATTTTTAAGTGACTATGCATGAAATGTTATGCACTAACCACAGAGTTACCATGGAACGGCTTCCGTAAAACTATGAAAAATAACTAGTAACACGCTGCTAGGCACTCTTCCCAACAGGAGGAATGAGGATCCATGAAAACAGGCATTATCAATGAACTAATCATATAGAAATTTAATTGATCCAAATCTGTTTCTTTTCTACGACTATGTTGTCAAAGTAGACCACCTCAAACAACTGAATATCCTCCTAAATTTGGCTTTCCGCAATGCTATGAACAGCCATCGCTAATGCTGACACCGAATTGTCAACATCTAGAGTATAGTCAAGCTAACAATGAAGTTTTCGTCGATAAACACGAAATCAAGACAGGGTTAATCGCAGTCCAGGATTCAGTGAGGTACCTACTTGGGCCGCCTGCGACCAGGATATAACATGCTATCCAGATTATTTTTGATATAGCTACCCACTCTCAGCAGATTCTTGGCAACTAATATCAAGCTCCTTGTAAACCTGCAGTGCCAAGAAAATGATTCTTTACTTTAAATTGAGAGTGGTCTCCAGTAAAACCAAAAACCAGATATTTACCTGCTTATGAAACTTTCCCTTACAGCCTCAGCTGATGTCACTCAAGAACGAAGAAAATAAAGATCTACAAAAACGCAAAGTCTTTATTCAGCCTTCTCATAATAGAAAATTCTATTCTACAACACAACGCAAACAATTAGTGTAGGGAGTCTAGGGACCAATGCTTTCAACATTAATCTATGAAAGTGGAGAGATACGACTGACATTCTACAGAGACCATTTATAGAAAAATTGTAATGCATTCAAATAATAAAAAATCATGTAATTTTTCATGACATCATTTAAGGAATAAGTATAATCAAAACTTATAGTTTAAGAAAACCCAACAATTAATTCGTAATTCAATATATTATACAAATTTCAACAAAAGAGTATTGGAGAATGCAATGTAAGTGCATGGTCAAAGATGCTCCAGAACAGAAGATGCAGAATGGTCTCCAATTAAGCAAGCTAATAGTCATAGGCATCTAGCAGAACCGGCCAAAGGAAAAAACTACAACTATATTTCTTCAACACAATTTGCATATAAGATTTAGGATACAGCTCCAAAATCTTAGAAGTCTAAAGATATGTTGCCAGTCTCTGTATTCAATCAGTGATGCCTTTACGTGCCTTTCAAGATTTGCACTATGGTTTTACCCCTTGGTCCGTCCACTCCTTCACCACTTGAGAAGAATCACTTGGCATTCCTTGTTAAAGTTGTAAACATGATCACAGACACAACACACACACACAAACCATAAGTTAAACGACCTCTTAACTCCACATTGAATGATACAGAAGATCATTTTAAACGAGTGCGCTGCATTCTCTCCTTTGTGGCAATATACTTCAGCAATGAGTATTGCGATCAAGGGCCAAAACACCATGCATATCTCCCATTGTAGAAAGAGATAATTGAGAGAGCAAAACCCTAACTTCCTTACTTTATTCAGATACTAGAGAGATGTATATATAGTCATACAAATAGGGGTATGGATAACGGGTTCACAGCCCATTTACCCAATACCCAATAGACTTAATCTAACACTCCCCCTCAAGCTGGAGCATAAATATCCACCATGCCCAGCTTGTCACATATAGTAGAAAACACCTTTGAAGAAGTAGCCTTGGTAAGAATATCAGCAAGTTGTTGTGAGGATGGAGTGAATATGAGACACACTATCTTCTTCTCCCAAGCATCTCTGACAAAATTGCAGTCAACTTCAATATGTTTTGTCCTCTCATGAAATACAGGATTTTGTGCAATGTTAATGGCAGATTGGTTGTCTCAATGCATAGGCATGGGTCCAGGTTGAACAAAACCAAGTTCTGTCATAAACTTTCGTAGCACACCATGTCACAAGCAGTGTGAGCCATTGCTCTATATTCGGCCTCTGCACTAGACCGTGATACTACATCTTGTTTCTTGCTTCTCCAAGTCACAAGATTACCTCCAATAAAAGTACAGAATCCCGAGGTTGACTTTCTGTCTCCCATATCTCCTGCATAGCCAGCATCAGAGAAAGCAGAAATGTGAGTATGCCCATGCTTCTTATATAGCAATCCCTTACCAGGGCAACTCTTGATATATGTCAAAATCTTCAGAGCAGCTGTCCAATGAACTTCTCTAGGTTTGTGCATAAACCTACTCAGTACACCCACTGCAAAGGTAATATCAGGTCTGGTAACTGTCAAATAGATTAGTTTACCAATCAGTCTTCTGTATCGTCCAACATCATCTAGTAGAAAGGTATCATCACGCCACAAATCAATATTTGCCTCCATTGGAGTGTTTGAAGGTTTGCATCCCGAGAGACCTGCTTCTTCTAGTAAATCTAGCACATACTTCCTTTGAGACAACAACAGACCATGCCTTTGATATGCAACTTCAATCCCAAGAAAATACTTTGGCTTTCCCATATCCTTAGTGATAAAATGACGGTGTAGATACTCCTTAGTCTCTACTAAGGCAACAGAGTCACTCCCAGTGAGCAGAATATCATCAACATAAACGGCTAAAATAACCAAACCAGTTGTTGTGCTTCGAAGAAAGACAGAGTGATCAGAATGGCAGCGTTGGAAACCAACACTAGAAATAACCTTGCTGAATTTATCAAACCAAGCTCGAGGACTCTGTTTTAACCCATAGATGGCCTTTCTCAGTCTGCAGACAATATTCTCCCCCTGAGCAACATACCCAGGAGGTTGCTCTATATAAACCTCCTCGTCCAAATCACCATAAAGAAAAGCATTCTTCACATCTAGTTGATGCATCTCCCAATCCAGATTAACAGCTAGAGAGAAGAGAATTTGAATGGAGTTGAGACGTGCAACAGGAGAAAATGCCTCAAAATAGTCAATACCATATGTCTGGGTATATCCTTTAGCAACCAGGTGAGCTTTATATCTATCAACAGCTCCATCAGGGCGATATTTCAAGGTATACACCCATCTGCAGCCAACTACAGACTCTCCAGTAGGTAGAGAGACCAAATCCCAAGTCCCTCTAGAAAGCAGTGCATTCATCTCCTCATCCATAGCCTGTTTCCAGGCGGGTACTAACAAAGCTTCCTCATGTGACCTGGGTAAAGATATAGTGGACAAGGACAAAGCAAACTGATGAAAGGATGGGGTGAGACGGTTATAAGATACAAAAAGAGAGATAGGATATTTTGGGCAAGACCGTTTACCTTTTCGAAGAGCAATAGGGACATCCAAGTTAGAAGAGATATGAGACTCGACATGAGATGGACCTGCAGCTGGAGAAGAAGAGTCAGCAGGAGCAGAGACAGGTGTATGTACTTTAGGACGGCGAGAGTATATCAATAGAGGCGTTGGTGCAGTAGCCACAGGAGCAGATACCGGAATAATAGTGGGAGCCGAAGAAGGTAGAGGTACCTGTGGACTGACAGAGGTAGTGGAACCAGAGGAAAAATATGGGACAGACTCAAAGAAGGTAACATCAGCAGACACAAAATATATCTCCTGGTGGTCGGATGATAGCACCTATACCCTTTTTGAGTACGTGAGTATCCAACAAACACACACTTAATGGACCTAGGAGACAATTTATCCAAACCAGCAGTCAAATCCTGAACAAAACGCGTACAACCAAAAACTCGAGGAATCACAGAAAAATGTATTTTAGCAGGATAAAGACAGTGGAATGGTATCAAACCATCAAGAACAGAGGAAGGCATGCGATTAATCAAATAACAGGCAGTGAGGACAGCATCAGACCACAAGTACTTTAGAATATTCATATGTATCATCAGTGTTCTAGCAACATTGAGAATATGTCTATGCTTCCTCTCAGCAACTCCATTTTGTTGTGAAGTGTGAGAGCATGAAGTTTGATGAATAATACCATTAAGAGCACAAAATTTTGAAACATCATTTTAATTATATTCCGAAGCATTATCAGTACGAAAAATATGAACAGAAGTAGAGAACTGGGTTTTTATTTCATTATAAAAAAGTTCAATAACATGCGAGACTTCAGATCTCTCTTTTAACAGATATAGCCAAGTCATGCGAGAGAAATCATCAACAAAAATAATGAAATATCGAAAATCCTTCACAGAGGGAGCACGACAAGGACCCCAAATATCAGAATGAACTAACTCAAACGCAAAACTACTGCGTTTATTGACACGATTCTGAAAAGTAGCACGATGATGCTTACCCAGTTCACATGACTCACAACCTAAAGAAGAAAGAGAAGACTGAACAGTAACTACCGATCTAAGTTTCTGTAGTGAAGGATGACCCAGACGCCAGTGCCACAGTAAGGTAGAATCAGGCTGTGTTGCAATAAGACTAACACCCGGCACACTGTCGTCCAAATAGTACATACCTCCTCTCTCATGCGCCGAACCAATCGTCATCCCAGTTGCTGGGTCCTGAAAAACACAATAAGAAGGAAAGAAGGTGACTTTACAATTATTGTGCTTCGTAAACTTGCTAATGGATAATAAGCTAACATAAAATTTAGGAGCATATAACACATCAGTGAGTTTCAAAGAGGAAGTAGCATGAACTATTCCAGCACCAAGAACTGGAGAAAGTGTACCATCAGCAATGCGAATAGAGGGAAACTTATCAGAAAGATGTAAAGAGACAAAACGATCCTTTATACCTGTCATATGAGATGAGGCTCCAGAATCTAGTACCCATGGTTCATGAGGAGAAGCTATGTAAGCTTCCATACCTGAAGAGGATGCATGAGTAGCCGAATGACTGTTCTGAGAGAGCTCTAGCTGGCGTAACCTCTCATAATCTGCCTGAGAAATCTGAACAGTAGGAACAGTAGCAGCTGGATTACTAGAAGTAGTAGTAGAAATAGGTGAGCGAGTCGACTCGGCATCGGCAACTTGGGCCCATTGAGGATGACCAAACTTCCCCCAGCACTTCTCAGAAATATGATTGGTCCTCCCACATGTTTGCCGGAAAATGTTAAAGAGAAAGAAGGTGGAGGAATGATATTGTATTGATTCTTTTACTGAAGAATTACAATCTCTCTATCCTCGCAATCGCTCTCTTGTCGGTTATCCCGATTTACAAAAGAAGAAAGGATGATTTGATCCTCCCTTTTATTTAATGTCAGGTTCTTCGCGGTAGCGGTGGGAGCTTGAATCTTGTATCCCGTTGACGATCCGACCGTCTTGGCTCGTGGGACTTTGTCGTCCTCACCTCTTGATTTAATGTCTTGGGCGAACTTGCAAGATAAATTTGGGAACTCTCACAGAGTTTAATGTGAACTTGCCGAGCAAGTTTAGAACTCTGGCCGAGTTGAGAACTCCGAACGAGTTTTAGAAAAGGAACTTTGATCCTTTTTACCCGAAAGGGTTTTAAGCCAAGCAATCTCAAAGGCCACAGTAGAAGTGTTCCAAGATGATTGAAGGAGAAGCACTCCAAAAGCAAAAACCCCTCCAAGATCAACCCAAAATACCAACCCACCAACCAAAAAGCAACCGACCCCCCTTTCTTCAGCTGAGCTTTCAGCTATTTATAGGGGTTTTAAGGGTGTAACTGACCCCTGAAATCGCTCCTGAACGAGGGTTTGTGGCCCTCAGATCGTGCAAAACGGTTTTGAAACCGTTTAGAACATGTTTGAACTAGTCAAACGCAAGATTCGCGTTTTGGAGCGAGCCTCGCGTCTGCACTTTAGAGCAGGAACGTGGGAATGGACCTCCGCGTTTTGGAGCGGTAACGTGGACACGACCCTCGCGTTTTGGTATTGGAACGCGGGGGTGGCCTTTGCATTTTATGCTGAAATGCGGGCACGACCCTCGCGTTTTATGTTGGAACGCGGGGGTGGCCTTCGCGTTTTGTATTGAAACGCGGGGGTGACCTTCGCGTTTTGTATTGAAACGCGGGGATGAGCCTCACATTTTGCTTTGAAGAGATCATTACTTGTAATCACTTGTCACAAGGATTGTCAACTTGTGATCCTTGTACTCTGGAGATATTAGCTTCTGATTCTCCTTTGTTGTCGTGAAAGTCGTCAGCTTGTAACCTTCATCGGCGATTAGCCGTGGATATTGGCCGCCTTCGCAATTTTTACGACCTACACCACAGTGACCACACTGCCGTGAACTCCTATCAGAATCACCTTGTCTCCCATTAAAAAAGCCACGTCCTCCCACAGAATCACGACCACGACCACGACCGCGGCCTCTGCCTCTACTAGAAAACATGGCGCATCGATCCACCAAGGTGGAGACGGTGCGTATATCGAAGTAACACCAGTAGAGACCTGCATGACTCTGGAGAATGTAGCAGTCAGTGAGGGGATGGTTTCTCCACCCAATATCTGTCCTCTCACCTGGGACTGTAAGGTAGGGTGCAATCCAGAAAGAAACTTGGACACTGCCAAGTCGCGACGATATCCCAACAGCGTCGCCGCATCAGCTACTGCAGGCTGATGCATCTCCAGTTCATCTATCAGTCCCTTTAACTCACCAAAGAACTCCGGAACTGACTTATCTCCCTGTTTGAGCGCAAACAGTCGCTCATAAATCTCAAATACACGGGAAGCATTCTTCTCATTCCCATACATAATCTTCAGGCTGTCCCACATCTCCTTCGCAGTGGTTAAGAACATAACACTGCTACTAATCTGTAGTTCCATACTGTTGAGGAACCACGTCATAACACAATAATTAGATGAGAGCCAGGAACTGTAGGTGGAATCTGTGGTGGGTGGTGGAGAGGCCAGAAGATGTGGAAGTTTGCTCTGAGCGCCAATGAAGATGCGGAAAGCCTGAGCCCAGAGCAGATAGTTTGAACCATTCAATTTTATTGTAGTCCCCAAGACTACCTTGGGCGCAGAAGTCTGATCCGCAGCAGCAGAGGGAGACGTAGAAGAGGAGGAGAGATCTGTTTCCGACATTGTTACACAATAGTGGTAGGCAGGTAGTAGTCAAATAGCCAGGACAGTAGTAAAGATCTGTTCTTTAAACATAGACTAAGAGCAGATCAAAGGTAGGCAGTAGTAGATGACCGGATCGGGTCATATTGTGGCCTCGAATCACCTATTCAAGGCCATGAAAAAAAGAACAAAACAAATAGGGGCAGCAGGCGGTGGCGGCGGTGGCAACACAAGGCAGCGCCGACAGCACTGTAGCGGCAATACTGTAGCGACAATGTAGCAGCTAGGTTTTTGAATGTGGATTTTTGGCGGCTAGGGTTTCCTGCTCTGATACCATGTAGAAAGAGATAATTGAGAGAGCAAAACCCTAACTTTCTTACTTTATTCAGATACTAGAGAGATGTATATATAGTCATACAAATAGGGGTATGGATAACGGGTCACAGCCCATTTACCCAATACCCAATAGATTTAATCTAACACCCATCATATCATCATGATTCATGATCAGCTACAGTAAATCTGGAAAAGCATCAGGACTGTTCACAAGGTTCATAACTGCAATGCAATTATATATCTTCTCTCCCGTTCTTACTTAATACCATAGATTAGCTGGGGAAGACATGAAACCAGTGGGAATCCATAAAAGCGATGGAAAATATATATTTCAAACCAGCTTTAAGACCCAATATACTATATAAATGCTCAAGCCATCAATTTTATGCCGTGTTACACAACCCAACTCACTTGACAAGGTAAATCATTAGATCTAAAAGTACTCGAAATTCGAAACCAAATTGCAAACAGATTGAGTAAGACGTATATACCTTCACAGGCAATCATTTCAAAAAATTTAGATAATTAAATTTTTTATTAGCCTCTAATCTTATATTAATTTTTGGTATAATGTCTATTATATTTACATTTGGTATAAATATGTTCATGTTGCAAGATTAGAGAGATGCTGATTTAACGTAGTTATGGTTCTTGGCTGCAAATAAAAGATGTACTAACAGCGGGGAAGGGAAGAGAAATTAAGGGAGGAGAAGTGAAAGAAAGGGGACATGAAAGATAATATCATGTTTGGGAGATTAGTAAAGGGAATAGATGGGAATCATCTATTAGCCATTGGATCCTATCATGATGGTTCAAAAATTTTCACCTCTATAACACCTCAATTTGGGGGGAATCAAAATCATATAGATTGGAGGTTCATCGGGCCCCTCCATTCCCTTTAGTCTTGGTTTGATAGGAGGGATGAGGATGGGAGGTAGAGTAAAGTCTGGGACAAAATCTAAAATCTTCTTTGGTAGGAGGTAATTAGAAGGGGAGGTAAGGTAGATTAGAGTGAGGTAAAGAGAGAGACAGCAAAAAATGAACTAAATGTGAGGAGAGAAAAAAATCTCCCCGATTTGGAGGAACACGGAGGGATTGAGGATATTTATTTTACAATTACTCTTTTATCCTCACAAATATTTCATAATTACCTAATTAATTATACTATCCTCACAAGTTTGTTTTCAATTTGGTCCCCCAAATCTTTAGTCTCTGAAATTAGACCCCCAAATTTATAAATTTTAAAACTCGTCCCCCAATTTTTCAAATTCTGAAATTATTAGGCCCCGAAATCTTTAAGGAATTTCAAAGAAGTCTACAAAATCGTCATATTTTTTAAATTAGTCCCACAAATCTTTCAAATAATGCTAACCAGGAGGATAATTGTATAGCACTAATTAGATTTGGGGGACAAATTTCAAGACATGAAGAGTTGGAAGATTAATTTGTAAAAGCTTGGTCATTAAGCTGAAATGACTTTTTTTTCTTTTATTTCTTTTCTCTTTTGATTTGATAAATAATAGGCAATCTGATTTTTTTTCTTTCTTTTATTTATTTCTCTTTTGTTTAAAAAAATCATGTACAATATTATTAATATGGTTCCAAAAATATTCCCATAAAAAGGTATTATTGCATTTTAACTAATTCATCACCTCACCTTCCCTTCCCATCCCCTCAAACAAATAAGAATAAGTCATATACCTCCCCTCACTCTCTCTCCAACCAAACACGAAGCACAAAAGGTATGTCCTTCCTTGTACCTCATTGCGCCTCACTCTACCTCACTTCCCCTTCTCATACCCCCTACCAAATCAAGTAAAAGAACTCCCATACAAGGTGAACTGTTTTTCTTCTCTTACTGATAGGGATCCATATACCCGATTCTATTCTAGAGGGACTTGGCATTGTAGATCTCATTGAGATATCATCAGATTCTGATTTTTTTTAGATAAGGGCTGATTTTACTTGGTTATTGATAGAATTGAGATTGTTAAGATTTGATTTGTTTAGAGATAAGCATTTACATATTTTTAGATCAGATTTGAGTTATCTTCAACTCCCTATAAAAGGGTAAAACTTTTATGTAATAGGCAGTGAATTTTGAATGAGAATTACTGATCAAATAGATTTCTGGAGTGATTCCAATTGTGTTCTTTTTTTAAGCCTTCCATGAGCGATTGTCATGAGCGATTAATAGTGAATAGTAACCCGTGAGCCTCGTGAACAATGCGTGAAACAGCCCATAAGCGGTGACCCGTGAATAGTATCAAGTGAATTCCACAGTGACAGAGAACTACAAAACTCAGATCTAAGCCCTTATTCCCATTTAATCAGATTGCTAGTGGTTAATTAGAACTGTTACATCCTTGATCTTATATTGAACTAATCCTTTATTTTGATACCCTTTCGCAAGATCTAGCTAATAGGAATTCGACTCAAATGCTGAGTGCTCAATTAGAATTTGTGGACTGTGCTCGACGTTTCACACCTCAGGTTTATCGCTAACGCATTCCTTATTTACTGTAGTTTTGCTTATTACTATTAGTTGTTAGTTTATATCGTTTGATATTTAAAGTTATTTTCCGCTGCAATTTTAGTGTGAGTTTGCATTTAGCCTGCATATTAGTTCATTTAATTACTTTTCCTAGAATTTGATAGATCGTGCTACGTCAGATTGGTATCAGAGCCTAGGTTTAAAATCATTAGCAACCAAATAAAAAAATTATCATTATGAAGTGTGAGGAGTGTCATATCAATGATGCTAATCCTCATTATTACCACCTGCCAGTTTGTAGTAACCCATGTTTCCACAAACTTTGGGTCAAGATCTTAGATGCAGCTAGGCCTCTTCCACCACCCTAACCTAAGATGTAGGTCAGTTTTATTTTATTAAAAAAAACAAAAAGAAATTTTTTTTAGTTCATTCAATTTTAGAAAAGGCTTTATTTCTAGTTAACTTGATTTAAGCGAATTTGCTTTTAGGAGACTTTGATTTTTTTTAGGACTGTTTATTTCTAGTTTAGGTAAAAAAACAAAGAGAAAAAATTGTAGTTTAGTTTAATTTTTTTTCTCTTCAATTCTTTTCTATTATAGGTTGCTAATTGTATGCAGTTATGTAGCGGAACGATCTATATGGCTGAACCGAATATAAATGAAACTCTAGATAAAATCCAGAAAACTCTAGAAGATTTTAACACACGAGTTACTAAACTCGAAGCCGATCAGTTAGAGGGTAACACCCAGGATAGGGGTGAACATCCTAGGGATAACCCTAGAGCACGAAACCCAAATAATAGACTTCGCCTTCCTCCTCTTAGAAGGAATTTAGATGGAGGCCAAGAGGATAGAAATAGGTCTGATGATATAACGAAGCCAGTTAAAGTGGAAGCCCCTTCCTACGACGGGAGACACGACCCCCAGGCTTTTAGTGATTGGATGGCAGACATGGACTACTATTTTGACTAGTATGACATGTTCGACGATCATTGGGTTAGATTCGCGAAAATGAAGTTGTCTGGCCCAGCAAAAAATTATTAGACCTCAGTTGAAAGACAGCTAGAGCGTTTAGGACGCCCACCTATAGAATTTTGGGATGAGATGAAAGAAAGATTAAAAGAAAAATATTTGCCCCTCGCCTATAAGACCCAATTGTTAGATCAATTAAGCACCTTGCGGCAAGGTAGTCTATCCGTCCAGGAGTATATGAGCAAATTTGATGAACTAATGGTTCGTTTTGATCTCCAGAAAGACCCTAGTGTTACTTTGTCTAGGTTTCGTACAGGTCTTAGGGCAGACATCAGGAGAGAAATGATTCCTCATACAATAACCTCGTTAGAACATGCCTATCAAGTTGCTCAAGATTTCGAGCAATATCTCAAGACACCTAGCACTAAGAAGTTCTCTACCCCAATAGGAGAGTCGTTTAAAAAATAAATAGATAACAAGTTTAAAAGTTATAATAACACGTCTACAGATCAAAAGGGAAAGGCCACTGTATGTAGCTCCACAAAGAAGGACGAGAAACCCAAACGGTATTTTAATTGTGAGGGTATAGGACACTATGCATACCAATGCCCTAGTCATAATTTACACCTAGGAATAGGTAGCCAAGAAACAGAAGATGATGATGAAGATGAGGAAGAAGATGTTTATGAGGTTAATAATGGGGATAGCGATGCTGATAAGTTATTAGCCACCTCTTTAGGCGTTATGAGGTGTACGTTAGCAACAACACGAAATGAAGATGATTGGCGTAGGAACTCTATCTTTCACACCTACTTTAAAGTTAATGAGAAAATGTATAAGCTTGTAATAGATGGAGGTAGTTGTGTCAATGTAATAGCCAAGTCAGCACTTGAACACATGAATCTAAAGCCAGAACCACATTCGCAGCCTTATAGTGTCACCTGGGTAGATAAAACCGCTATACCTGTATCCAAGATATGTTTAGTTCCTATTCAGTTGTCTAGCTACTCAGACCACATTTGGTGTGATGTCCTCCCTATGGATGTTGCCCACGTTCTATTAGGACGACCTTGGCTATACGATAGAGATGTTACTAGTTTCAAAAAGTCAAATAACTTCGTTTTCACTTTCAATAGTAAAAAGATAGTTTTGAATCCGACAAAACCAAAAGAACCTAAGAATGTTAAAGGTAGCACTCCACTTAGGGTAAGTCAGCAAAACAAATTTGTTCACATTTTAACTCAAAAGGAATTCATTAGGGAGAGCGCTCCAGAAGGTTTTATGTATGCGACAGTGGCCATTAGCGAGAGCACTATTAGTGAACCACCAAAGCACCCTCCCGAAATTCATCAAATCCTTTCCGATTATAAGGATATTATGCCCGATGACCTCCATGATGAGTTATCTCCAATGCGAGACATCCAACAAGGAAACTTGACGAGCAGGGAAACTTATTTTTTTTGGTCCGACAATGAAACTTGTCAGGCATGAGCAAGATCTCCTCATCAAAGTACTAAAATATCTGCAGATTTCAAGTATCCTTCAGGTAACGAAAAGAACCTCTAACATCAGGTTAAGTGTGTTGAATGGAGGTAGAGAATGAGAAAAAGACAAACAAAATGAAACGACTTAATTAGCGCTCTCCTCTTTGAGTCTTGTTTATAGTAGACGCATTTAGCACTATATGATACATTATTTCTAGACACAAGACACTTAACCATGTGATATATTGTATCTAGACAAATGACATTAACGGCATGAAACATTGTATTTAGACACACATGATAGTGTATTTGGACATATTACATGTTTATCACATGTCTTATGCTCTAACTGGCTAACTCTCCCCCTCAAGCTGTAGCGTGTCATACATGCCCTGCTTATCACGTAACACAAAAAACAAATTCCTAAGAAATCGTCAATCGTGAAAGTCTTCATGGTTTGTATGCAGTCTTCAGTAGCTGGTCAACAACAATATCAGTCTAAATTTTGGTGGAAGAAACTGGTTTTGATAGAAGCAAACGGTAGTAATCTGAAAATCAAGAAGATCAAAAATATCTTTTAAATTGGACTAAGCAAACAGTAGACACTCACACACAGCGACAACTGACAAACATTGGAATCTCTTTCGTGGAGACAAAAGACATTAGAATCTGTGTCATGGAGGCAGAATACAAAAGAATCTCCCTCATGGAGACAGATAATAAAGCTCTAATATAAAGACAAAAAGTAGAAAGAAGCTGAAGTAGAAGTAAATCAGTAGAACTATATCTTGATAAAAGAGGAGAGATGAACAAGAGGAGGTCAGTAGTTCCTGAACAGGCGAGAGGAGAGTTCGATGGCATCAACGAGGAGAAGTGATAAAACAGGGTGAATTTAGTCGCGGGGTAAGCAGCAAAAGCGTAAAAGTTTGGATTGGAATGTACTCAAAGAAGTAAGATGAGAAAGTCACAGAGGGAAGTGCAGAAATGGTGCTTGTGGGAAATTACCCGGCAGCCCTGATGTTTTGGATGAAGGGAGATGTCTTTCCAAAGTTAGGAACTTGGCTCTAATACCATGTTGAGAAATATGAAAATGAAGTGTAACTCATAACTTGGCTCTAATACTATGTGGACATATTACACATTTATCACATTGTCTTATGTCTCTAACGAAGTGATTGTTCTAACTGTTCAGTTCAAACTTGAAGTGTATCTGCTTGGAACCACAAAATGCACACAAAAGTACCCCCAACAACATCTAACTTTTCAACTTAAAGTTGTCTTTTTCGGCAGCCACGGTGTAGTGTTTTGGGGTTGAAGCAGGTGCTGACATTTAAAGTTGAGATTATAACTACATGAGACCAGTTGTCAAAAAGTAAAAGGGGAGAGCGGGGGTAGGTACCTGGAGACGCAAGGCCGAGGAGGCAAGGCGGGAGGCGGGAGGAGCAGTACAGGTACCCTTTGCACACCTTCATTTCTGCACCACTACCACCACTCTTCTCCTTCGGATCACCGCCATTGCTGGTGGTGTCTGATCGCTCCTCCTCCGCCACCAATTACTGAGAGGATGACTCATCTCAGACTACTTCCTTCAAATTACTGAATGAATGGGGAATCCGATCATCATGGCATCGGCAAGGCGCGCGGTTGGACGAGATAAAACTAATGATCTTCTGCTTCCTCTAATTATTATATAAATAAATAAATAACAAATTAACCCTTTTTCTTTTGCAAAGGGGAAAAAATGACGGCTTTCTCACGAGTCACGAGCAAAAACTCATGAAAATTACCAAACTTTAGACCCTTTTCAGGAAATAAAAATAAATAAAAAAGGAATCTTTTAGCACATTATTGTAGAAAAAAAAATGAAATGAAAAAAAATACGCTCTTCACTCGGTAGTCAATAGCACTGAACCCCTTTATTGCGCAAGCATCGGGTGTAACACCTTCTATTATTGTGAAAAAATTAAGGTCATGTTTTTTTTCCCCCTGAACTAGAGGGTTTTATATTCGCCGGATTATAATAATGGGACTGCATTATCCTGGGACTATTTTAGTCATTGATTAACATTTGGACTGACTTAAAATAGTATGTATTAGTGTTTGTTTTTTAAGGGGATTATGACCGTTCGTACTATATCATAAATAGAATGACCTTTTTACTCTCAAATTAACTAATATCGTATTAATGTATCTGTTTGGGGAAAAAAATTAAATTTTAGGCGTAACCTTATCTAGAAAGTCAAAATACACTTCAATAATTTAAAAATAATTTCTAGCACTTCTGAACTTGGATGGGGGAGTGGGGAGACATTTTTTTTATATAGAAAAAAGTGGGAATACATATTATAGATTGATCATAATTCAAATAAAAACAATCAAAAAGGAAAGAATCATAGAACTCTACGGTAGAAAGACCTTATTTTTTATCAAGCTAAAAAGTGGTTAGGAAAGTGGTGAGAAAAAAAAAAGAGAAATTGACAAAGACAAGTGTCTGAATCCTACAAGCACACAAAATTGATGCAAACATTCCTAAATCTGCATTTTTATAAATCATAAGAACAAATATCAAAAAAACCTAGATAAAAATAGGAAGCACATGATGATATAAAACTAAAAAATGTAATTAAATACTAAATTATGAAAAGAAGTATCAAATAATACTTGAACATAAAAACATCCTCTACTAAATAAAAGACATACGAATAGTACTAAATCATATGCAAGTTACGCAACTAATGTCCAACTGCTAAATGAAGAGTAGGAAATTCAAATTTCCCCCAAAAACATCATCCTCACATTTTCCTCCTTGTCTTCATCGGCAAAACTAAAGAAGAGGTCTACAAGGGCAGGAGTGCTAACTATTTGCTTTGCAACATTGACCTTTTGTTGAGGCATGAACGTCGAGAACTTCATGATGATGCCAAAAACTTTCCGGTGCATCTCAAACAAGTCTTGATCATATCCTATCCTTTGGGCCACCTCCCCTAGCTGTTGACTAGTGTTATTTATCAAATAGCTGATGATCTTGTTCAAGTTGTCCACACTACCAATAAATGCATCATTTGATTTTGACCTCTTCCTCGAAGTAGGACTTTTATTATCAGAAGCTCGGGCTGATGATGAGCCAATATTAGATGAAATTTGAATTTCTTCTAATCCTTCACCTCTGGCATCATCCTCAATATCAATAGGGCCCCTAGAATCCTCTTTCTCCATCTCCTCTATTGTATCACCTGGTGCTTCAGCCCCCTCGCTAGTGGCTCGATCCTTCCCGTAAATGAATCGCCAATCATTATGCAATACTAACAGCTTGTTACGCTATTTCCCCAACTCGCCATCTTTCTACACAAGAATAATGCATTTTAGTAATTTTCAAACAATAGAAACATAATAAAAATATTAATGTATAATTATTAAAATTCTAACATGGATCCTAGAGTTCTGTGTAGACAATTAGGAGTAAAAAGTGGAGAGATAAAGAGAGTGGGTGATTATTTATAAATAAAATAAAACTATAACAAGAGGGGAGAAAGAGAGTGGACAAATAAAATGAAATGAAGAATAATAAGGAAGAGAAATAAAGAAAACTAGAAAAGAACAAAATCAAGACTAGAAACACTAACCACAAAGAGGAAAAAGCAAAACAAGTAAAATATGGAGGAAATCAAGGGGAAAGATATGAATCTAGAATTGAATCCACTAATTGATTTCGTTTAGGGTGGTTAGTCAATTATAACTGAAAGTTAGAACTAGGATAGTTCAGAGGATAAATTTTATGGTGTTGGTCCATTAAAACTAGAATTGGGATAATTTTTAAGGTGTTAGTCAAGTAGACTTCTAGAAGAACTAGAACTGGGATAATTTTTAAAATTATCTCACTAATTGTTCTATCTATATAGAAAAACATGAGTTCTTCTCCCTAAATTATTCTACTTTTTAACCTAGAACTAGATGAGAACAAACTAGAACTTTTGAAATGTCAAAATTATTAACAGTTGAGTCCAATAAAATAAATGTTGTTATACATTATGCATTATTATACATTATAAATGTATGCAAATAGCACTTGCAATGCATATAGGAAAATTTGAATAATTAACGGTTGATATTTTAAAAAAGGATAAGTAACATTTTATGGATACACATAAATCACAATCAATAATAGATATTTACCTAGAATCAATAATATTTTGTGAGAAGTTTTAATAAATAAGTAATGCATAACATAATGATGGGAACAAGTGCATTAAATTTAATTAGTATGAATGAGAAAAGAGTGGAGATGAAAGATTAATAGCAAGTGATCAAAAACTTGAGATTGATTTAGGAAATTAGGGACTTAGCCGAATACATGATTATATATGATTAAAATTGTTTTATACTTCATGATTATTATAGTATTTGTGATGATCAAGTATGTTGCACTATTAATTTATAATTTAGTATTATTATTTTTGATGAACTACTTCATGATTATTACTAGGCTAGTTTACATGATTATTGATGGTAATAAGTATTAACAATAAGGTTATATATAGTTTAAGCAATAGTTACTCTTTTATAAGATTTATTAATATTACTTTATATACTTATCAATTTATATTCACAAGCTTCAAAAATATATAAATTAAGGCCATATTATCAAAATATATAGTTATATACTTTCTAATTACCCTAAATTATCCCACAATATTTTACTAAAATATCCCACTTCTAAAAATTATCCAGCATTGTTCTATTTAAATATCCCATTTGCATAAAATTATCCCACTTGAACAATTATTCTAATTGTACTTGAAAAGTTCTGATTGACTAACACCCCTTAGGATTTATGAACTACTCTCTTTTGTTTAATCATATTTTGCTTTAAATTTATTAAGCATAGGCTACCAAACCACTTAAGGAAAGTACAATCTATCAAATTATCATCCAAGTAAGATTACCATTCATGAAAAGAATAACAATTAGATCGTAATTCTAGCATTCATAAGCATAACCTATCAAACCACTTAAGATAAGCATAGATTATCAAATTCTTCTTCTATCAATTAATTCTCTAGTTGATTATCCTAAAATGATCATTTTGAGCACAAGAGAGCAATCCACAAATCATAAAAAAAATGAAACTAGTTTCATATAATTCTAAAATTTCTGCAAGATTTAGTTATACATTTTGGAAAATAAAAATAAGAAAATAGAATCTAGGCTAGAAAGCATAAAAGAAAGGGAATAAAAATAAAACTAACTACAAAAATAACGACAAGAATAAGAAAATAAATATCTAAACTATGAGCATAAAGGAAATCTAGCTAACAAAATTAAAAGAGCATAAAAGTAAATCTATACTACAAAAAATATAAGAAAATAAATTCTACAAAGCATAAGAATAAACAACAAAAATAAAAGAGCATGAAAATAAATCTAAGCTATAAGATCTGAAATAAATCTACTCTACAATAAATCTACTCTACCAATATAAAAATAAAGAGAGAATAATATCTTAAAACATGAACTTCTAAAGTAAGAAAATAAAAGAGAAAAATAAAACTTACATTGCAAGGGGGTGACCCCTTGAAAGTAAATCTTCATCTTCATCTCCATCAATAAAGAAGAAGAAAAGAAAATTTAAAAGGTGGAAAAAAATTATTTCTATTAATTGTAAATAAAGTTTACAATTTTGGAAGGTTTTCTTAATTAAGATTAATCCTCCTCTCTAAATGGAGATTATTACAAAATTTTTCACACTCAAACCCCTCACCCTCTACCCCTATTTATAGTCTACAGCAAGGAACAAGAGCCATTGGATTTGGATTGTGCTCCAAGGATTAAATCTTAGCCACAAAACAATTTAGTTACGAATCAATTGGTTGGCCAATCGGTTGGTGGTGTTCGCGGTAAAAGTTGGTTTGTTATTCATTGCTCGTTTGAACTCGTGTACAGCTTCGTTTACCTACAACAAAATTCAAACAAAAGAAAATTTCTTTTTATTTCAGGCTTACAATGAAAACGAAAATTACAACTTTCTTCCTTTTGTGAACAAACACGAGGATCTCTATTTTACGGGACCCTCGCTTGCGTGGGTTCTTTACCTGTGCCGGGGACTTTTTATTCGTCCGTGGACCACCGCGCAATTCCGATCCAGGTGGAAACCCGGGTTCTGGAACTACAGACGTGAAGGGGCTCGTTTCACGAAGGAAACGACGCACCTGAGGGGATCACACTCACGAAGGAGAGGATCGCCTTCGGGGATCGCACTCACGAAGGAGAGGATCGCCGGAGCGGGTGAGATCTACTAGGAGAAATCACAGCCGACCAGAGTCAACCCGAAGTTCGCTACCTCGCGGTTTGTAGATCGGCGTTCGCCGGTGCTGGGACGTCGTCGACGGCTCGTGGATCTCGCGAGGGCTCTCTCAAGAATATCAGAAAATCCAATCTCCAAAAATCCAGCCCTTAAAACTGAGCACCCCCCCACTATTTATAGGAAAACAAGAGGGAAAGGGGGGGGTTTGTTGGCCGGCCGGACACCATTTGGTGTCCGGCGGACATAATGGTGTCGACCTTGGCGGACACCATTTGGTGTCCGGATTAGCCGGACACCAAACGGTGTCCGGGTTTCGGCCGAACGCCGCTTGGCTCCTCGGTTTGGTTTGGTTTTTTCGGACTTTTCCGCGACGTTCGTTCCGATCTTGTCATTGTCGTTATAAGTCCGCACTTGATTGGTTTCATCCCGTCAACGGTTTAAGTGACGATCGGTCGATGTTCAAATCCTATCTCGCTGGCGTTTGAACCCGATCGATCTCGTTGAAGCTTTGCTCATTCCATAACACATAGCCTCGTTGATTCGTACGCCTTGCTGACCCACTTCATGAGTTCGTCAGCTCGCTTTATGCGTTATGCGGCGTCGGTTTGTCGAACGGATCGTCGGTTGTCAACCCACCGTTACGAGTCTTTCTCGGGTATTGACGAGCAATTTTTTATGCCTACAGATACCCCCTCCAAAGCGTCTCAGTCTCGATTCTTTGGCGAGTCTGGGATGCTTTGGACATGATGAGCCCTTCACCCTTCGATCGGCGTGATGGGACTTGTGAATGACCTTGGCGTTTGATCTCTCCACTCCTTTCAGTCTTTCCAGTGCTTTGTAGGATTGCTGAAGGTATTACGGTACTGCATTTTTTGTCTGACCGTTGTCGAGATCTTGACCAGAAGTCGGTAGATAAATTTCTTTTGAGATTGGCTCCAGTATTTGATTCCTCCAATTCTCTCAGGTTCTCCAGTGCTTTGTAGGATACCTGGGGGTGTTGCGGTCTTTGCATTTATTGCTTGACCGTTGTTGGAATTTCGAACTGTAGCTAATTGAGTTCATTTGTTGTTGACTCGTGTCGGTGGATTGTCGTCCAATTGACCATCGAGATTCCTCCGTTGATCGGGGAATTCTTCACTACGACGCGTTAATTGACTTCAAACTATATGGGTTTTGGCCTTCAATCGGCGAGTGTAACGCGTTGACTGGCGTGCGATCTTACGTGGATCCGAACCGTTGATCGGTGAATCCTTCGTCGACGACGCGTCGGTTGGCGTCGCTACTGTATTACTCCTCGTTGGAGTGTATTCATCCACGGTGGGAGGTATTCTTCCTGGGATTTGTTCCAGTCCTTAATTGTTGCTTGGTAGGCCCTCGGGCGGCGACGCACGAATCGGCACCGATACAGTGGGGGTTCTTTCAAGGTAGAGCGCGTTGTTCGGCGCCCATATAAGTCTCGGCAGAATTCATTAACTTTTTCCACAGCGGGAGGAAATTGAAGATTATCGAGTTATCCTTAAGAACATGGTAATATTCTCCAGGAACTTCTCGTTAAATTGGGAAACGGTTTATACTCATAATCCTAGTTGGAGTAGGATTAGGCGACGCGTTGATTGGCGTCGATGCAATCCGTACAATCGAGTTATCCCTGAGAATATTTTTTGTGAAAATATTCTTCCGGGAACTTCTCGATAGATTAGGAAACAGTTTATACTCGTAATCCTAGTTGGAGTAGGATTAGGCGACGCGTTGATTGGCGTCGATGCAATCCGTACAATCGAGTTATCCACGAGAATATTTTTGTGAAAATATTCTTAGGAACTTCTCGATAGATTAGGAAACAGTTTATACTGTAATCCTAGTTGGAGTAGGATTAGGCGACGCTGATTGGCCGATGCAATCCGCATAATCGAAGTTATCCCCGAGAATATTTTTGTGAAAATATTCTTCCGAACTTCTCGATAAATTAGGAAACAGCTTGATTCCTCCTTCGTGGGGAACGACGCCCATATAGCCTTGATCTCTCCTTCGTGAGAATCGACGCCTTATAGCCTTTATTCCTCCTTCGTGGGGAACGACGCCCATATAGCCTTGATCTCTCCTTCGTGAGAATCGACGCCTTATAGCCTTTATTCCTCCTTCGTGGGGAACGACGCCCATATAGCCTTGATCTCTCCTTCGTGAGAATCGACGCCTTATAGCCTTTATTCCTCCTTCGTGGGGAACGACGCCCATATAGCCTTGATCTCTCCTTCGTGAGAATCGACGCCTTATAGCCTTTATTCCTCCTTCGTGGGGAACGACGCCCATATAGCCTTGATCTCTCCTTCGTGAGAATCGACGCCTTATAGCCTTTATTCCTCCTTCGTGGGGAACGACGCCCATATAGCCTTGATCTCTCCTTCGTGAGAATCGACGCCTTATAGCCTTTATTCCTCCTTCGTGGGGAACGACGCCCATATAGCCTTGATCTCTCCTTCGTGAGAATCGACGCCTTATAGCCTTTATTCCTCCTTCGTGGGGAACGACGCCCATATAGCCTTGATCTCTCCTTCGTGAGAATCGACGCCTTATAGCCTTTATTCCTCCTTCGTGGGGAACGACGCCCATATAGCCTTGATCTCTCCTTCGTGAGAATCGACGCCTTATAGCCTTTATTCCTCCTTCGTGGGGAACGACGCCCATATAGCCTTGATCTCTCCTTCGTGAGAATCGACGCCTTATAGCCTTTATTCCTCCTTCGTGGGGAACGACGCCCATATAGCCTTGATCTCTCCTTCGTGAGAATCGACGCCTTATAGCCTTTATTCCTCCTTCGTGGGGAACGACGCCCATATAGCCTTGATCTCTCCTTCGTGAGAATCGACGCCTTATAGCCTTTATTCCTCCTTCGTGGGGAACGACGCCCATATAGCCTTGATCTCTCCTTCGTGAGAATCGACGCCTTATAGCCTTTATTCCTCCTTCGTGGGGAACGACGCCCATATAGCCTTGATCTCTCCTTCGTGAGAATCGACGCCTTATAGCCTTTATTCCTCCTTCGTGGGGAACGACGCCCATATAGCCTTGATCTCTCCTTCGTGAGAATCGACGCCTTATAGCCTTTATTCCTCCTTCGTGGGGAACGACGCCCATATAGCCTTGATCTCTCCTTCGTGAGAATCGACGCCTTATAGCCTTTATTCCTCCTTCGTGGGGAACGACGCCCATATAGCCTTGATCTCTCCTTCGTGAGAATCGACGCCTTATAGCCTTTATTCCTCCTTCGTGGGGAACGACGCCCATATAGCCTTGATCTCTCCTTCGTGAGAATCGACGCCTTATAGCCTTTATTCCTCCTTCGTGGGGAACGACGCCCATATAGCCTTGATCTCTCCTTCGTGAGAATCGACGCCTTATAGCCTTTATTCCTCCTTCGTGGGGAACGACGCCCATATAGCCTTGATCTCTCCTTCGTGAGAATCGACGCCTTATAGCCTTTATTCCTCCTTCGTGGGGAACGACGCCCATATAGCCTTGATCTCTCCTTCGTGAGAATCGACGCCTTATAGCCTTTATTCCTCCTTCGTGGGGAACGACGCCCATATAGCCTTGATCTCTCCTTCGTGAGAATCGACGCCTTATAGCCTTTATTCCTCCTTCGTGGGGAACGACGCCCATATAGCCTTGATCTCTCCTTCGTGAGAATCGACGCCTTATAGCCTTTATTCCTCCTTCGTGGGGAACGACGCCCATATAGCCTTGATCTCTCCTTCGTGAGAATCGACGCCTTATAGCCTTTATTCCTCCTTCGTGGGGAACGACGCCCATATAGCCTTGATCTCTCCTTCGTGAGAATCGACGCCTTATAGCCTTTATTCCTCCTTCGTGGGGAACGACGCCCATATAGCCTTGATCTCTCCTTCGTGAGAATCGACGCCTTATAGCCTTTATTCCTCCTTCGTGGGGAACGACGCCCATATAGCCTTGATCTCTCCTTCGTGAGAATCGACGCCTTATAGCCTTTATTCCTCCTTCGTGGGGAACGACGCCCATATAGCCTTGATCTCTCCTTCGTGAGAATCGACGCCTTATAGCCTTTATTCCTCCTTCGTGGGGAACGACGCCCATATAGCCTTGATCTCTCCTTCGTGAGAATCGACGCCTTATAGCCTTTATTCCTCCTTCGTGGGGAACGACGCCCATATAGCCTTGATCTCTCCTTCGTGAGAATCGACGCCTTATAGCCTTTATTCCTCCTTCGTGGGGAACGACGCCCATATAGCCTTGATCTCTCCTTCGTGAGAATCGACGCCTTATAGCCTTTATTCCTCCTTCGTGAGGATTGGCGCTTATACTTTGGCAAACGACGGGAGCGATTCCATGGCGTACTCGGTCGGCCGGCGCCGGGCGCTTCGGCCGGCGTGCCGTGCTTGGTTTTGGTCGATCCAGGGCGTCCGTTGGTGCCTCGGTCGTGGCCGGCGAGCCACGACCTGACCAAACGGGCCTTTCTTTGTCATATTTATTGATTTTTTAGCCACATATTTGACTTGTCGTCATGCTTTTGCAGCTTTCGATGTCGTCGGGAAGATCACGCGCTCCGAGGAGCCGACCGTCTACTCCGTTTCGCGATGACGCGCCACCATCATTCGCTGGTGAGGTTTTCATGTTAAATTGCTCATTCACAACTTGTATTTATAAACTGCATGGCCTTGATTCCTCCTTCGTGGGGAACGACGCCCATATAGCCTTGATCTCTCCTTCGTGAGAATCGACGCTCGTATAGCCTTTATTCCTCCTTCGTGAGGATTGACGCTTATACTTTGGCAAACGACGGGGAGCGATTCCATGGCGTACTACGGTCAGATGGATAGAATATTTCGTCATTTTATGTGACGGGGTATATTATCCGATAAACCAGAAGCGCTCGGATTGATCTTCCCATTGTAAGGCCGTGACTCTACCTCATGAATTTCGTGAGATGAATTCAACGTCTTATATATATGTTTGCTGGGTTTTGACTCATTCCGATTTCATCTTTTCAGTTGAGTATCCCTCTGGTGCGCTTCCTTCGCATGCAGTTGACGGACGTCGTGGTGACCAATTCTCCTCCTCTGATGATCCTACTATTCTTATTTCGCCCCAGTTTAGACCGGATACCATGAGGTGACCCGCTTGGTACTTGGGGGAAGTTCTCGTGTGTTGAGGTCGCTGATGACTGACGCGCCACTCGAGAAGATTACTGGTTCTTCTCAGCCTTTGGGCAAGACGGACTATTTATTTGGCGACTCCGTCGAGGACCCGGATACGACTTTCATTGAGAGTGAGCAATGGCTGCACAAGGACGATGGTGGATTCTTATATCTCCCTTGGGTTCCTCGGCACCGTTGTTTGACTGAGTTACGTCATCAGGGCGTCGCACGGAAAATGTCGTGGTGCCTGACAGAGGAGCGTGACAGCATTCATTGCGGGTTTATCACCCATCAGTCGGTTCCTGGCTCACTCAGAGGTCGGGTTATTGGACTGCACCCTGGTATATTGGGACTGGATTCTCCGCCTCGTGACGAGCATTTCATCACTGGTCAGACTTTGAAGAACCGCCTTGCCCTGTTGGGACGGGAGATGCCGGCATCTGGTCATAGATTCTTCGGCTGGGTTCATTCTGCAGATAAGCTTTGGTGGACTCGTCTGACTGGTCACGTTCTCGGCCGATGGGGCGAGGACCTTCGTGCCTGTGGTTTATATGCTGCAGTTCGTGCCACCATGTATGGGCTCCCGATCAGTACCAACCACTTCTTCGCTTTATCGGAGCTTTATGATCCTGATTCGAACACATTCTTAACCAGGCATGGCGAACTTGGATTGGCTTTGCACGAGATGCACCGGGTCTCGGGTTTACCTATGGGAAGGATGCTCTATCAGGAATATTTCCCTTCTGGTCGAGAATTGGGTCGACTGAAGGCTACTCTGCCTGACCGTTATGACACTCTGTGGGACCTCACGTGCCATTATCACATTGCTCTAGCACAGATGGAGCCGTCAGTAAAGAGGAAGTCGATTATAAGCCTGAAACAGTTCGCCAATTATTTGTTCAAACATCTGGAGGACGATTCTGATGAGCAGATTTGTGAGCTGGCTCCTTCTACCCCTTCAGAGGTTAATGCGTTGATCGAAAAGTCCGGCGCTAAGTCTTATACCCCGAGTAGCACAGAGTACGGTTTTCCAGCAGGGACCAAATTCTCGACCTTCTTATGGCATGCAGTAAAACGCATCCGGCCGATGACTCTCTTAGCCGGCTTCATCGCTATCTGGTTGAAGAAATGTGTGATGCCGTGTCAGCCTAGCGACGCTTTGCCGTTAGAGGTACTCTATCCTGCAGTTCAGCTGGCTCATAAGAAGGAGCTGTCTCTTCTTCCGGTGATGGTGGCTAACATTCATCGGGGACTTCGTCAAATAGCCACTGCCTTTACTCAGAGGAAAAACAAACCGTCAGGTGAGATTCCTCATGTCAAGGTGGAACTGCCGTACACCTACTTGATGGCCTGGTTCGTCCTTCATCGACCTGATATGATGACAGCGCCGAAGCTTGCAGATCCGTCTGTCCCTTTTATCCAATCTTTAGAGAAATGTAAATGGCAAGGGCGCGGATTTTAGCGGCACGAGGCAACCAAATCCACAAGGGTTGGATCTTCTGTAGGTGTTTTCCTCGGTTCTCCGGTCAGTACGGGGAGGCCTTGATTGATGAGGAGAGACATAAAATGAACCGGACTTTACTTGACGTTGGCTGTTTTAATTGGCTGACCAACATCCGACCTGGTTATCTTATTTCTCGAGTGAGAAACGAGTGCTACATTGAGCCTTATTTCCTTCTCGCTTCGCCGGCCGGGCCTACGACCGCCTTTACGTTGGGAACCCGAACCGGGAGCTCCGGACTCGCAGCGGTTTGATCGATGGTGTCCGGGCGTGGCTGTGGAGTATAGCGGGTTGTACCGATGCTAAATTTAGCCTCCCAGGTACTGATCGCAAGTTGGAGTCGACATATTTATACTGCAGTTGGCTTTTGGCCGCCAGTGAACTCGTTCCTGTGAAGTCCCTTGACGAATCAAGGTCGAGGAGGCTTCCGAGCCACACTCCGCCGCTCAGAGGCCGCCGAGCCTGTAAGAAGCGCCGCCAGATTCGCTAATCGAGTGTCCGATGGGGAAATTCATAGTTCCGTGGCTGATACTTCAGGAGATGACCAGGAGGAGATTGCAACTCATGAAGAGGACTCTGGTACTCTCTCCTTTACTCTCATTATTCCCCTCCTATGATATCTTAGTCTGACTCTGATCTATCTTTTCAGCGCATCGAAAGGGATGCGGTCCGCCTGCGATGGGGACAAACTCCGCGAATGGAGTTCCTTTTAAGCTTAAAGAGACTTGTCCACGATCTCGCCTCTCTGACCATTAACTTGATTCAACAAGCTAAGACTCTCCGGATAGGGGTAATGTTCGGCTAACCCATAACCTTCGATTATCCGCCTTTTATTAATCTCACGATTTCCTCCTGTGCATGAGAATTTGGTGGGGATGCCAATTTTGATTTTCCCTTCCCTGACTTTGCCGCGTCCAGCTTCGTGGAGCAAGTACTCGGAGCTATGGACGGAGAGCCCGAGAATACCAACATAGGACCAGGATTGGAAAATCCGGGTTCGTCTAATATTGGTATTTTTTCTACCCGGACATCACTTGCAACGAAATGAAATTTGTTTCCCTGCAGTTCTCATCTATACTTCACACTCTTATGCCAGCTTTTTCGATGGAGGACTTCGAGGATTTGATGCGCGATTTACCCCGAGACGCTCCTCCTCCTGGCGATACTGAGCTTGAGTTAGGAATTCCTAGGGATATCGAGGCAGATTCCTTTGAAGGTAAAACTCCCCTTCTTGATAATCATAGGACTATTCAATTTTAAATAGTGCGTCTATGATTGAAAATGTCTCCCGTTTGATAACAGAGACTCGTCCTGGTGACATTGAGGCTGTTATTCCTCCAGAGTCAGCTTCCACAACCGTTGCTATGTCGGACGTGCAGGTTGAGATACCGATTGAGACTGTCGATGCGCCACCGACTACTGCTGTTTCGCCGGTTTCATTAGGGCAAGGAGCTGGCTCTACAGGTATGAACCCTTCCGCTGCCAATACTCATGTTGATTTTGTTTTGAGGGATTTTAACCCTTTTCTTCCTTTTCGCAGGGCCTGTCACGACTCTTCACGACTTAGTGAGAGCTTTGATGTCTGACGACGATCCATCTCGGCTTATTATCCGGGTGGAAATTCGTTCGTTCTTTTCCTATTTGGCCATAGTGGTAGACACACTTCTCGTACCAGCTTCGGGCCGCCATTCCTTGATCCTAGGGTAACCACGATACGAGCCGCGGTTATTCGAGTTGGCCTGGACCATTGCTAATGATCTCGATCATTTGGAGGTTAAGCTCAAAAGTCTGCAAGACTTTGAAGCAGCCGGGCTCTCCTCATACATAGAGACAGAGACAGAGGCTCGCCTGAAAGCTTGGCGTGATGCTCGCCATTACCGACTCGGTTCGATGCAAGAAGACCGGTGCGCCTTTGAGATCGCCACACCGGCTTCGTCTTCCGTGGATCATTTTCAATCTTGTGTCGCTGCTGGGGAAGCGAGGATAGTAGAGCTCGAACAGGAACTTCAAGCGGCGAGGGAGAGTCTGATCATCTTGAAGCTAACAAAGGCCAACAAGGAGGAGACTCTTGCAGTCATGTCCGAGAAGCTTGAGTTTTCAAAGCGGAAGTTGGTCGAAGTCGAGGAGGAAACCGCAAAGACCCTTAATGGCAGCGAGGAGACTTTCAGGTCGAAGCTTCAGGAGGAGCTTCAACAAGCTTTCCTCAATAAAGTATCTGATTTGAAACAGCAAATTTGCTATCACAAATTTGATGTTTAGAGAATTTGTAACTTCAGTCTTTTATCAATAAAACGTGTTTCTATCCTCTTTTGTGCTTTATTACGATTCTTTTATTTCGTCAGAAATAATTAACCGTAATACTTATAGGATTTTTGGCAAACCCTCAGCCGTCAACGGATTTGATTAGCCTTTACCAACTACCGTTTGAATTGGGCTAGCGTGCGGATTATCTGGACCCGTTCCGCACGTGACGTTGTGCTGGAAGAATGAAACTCTTCTAGACTTGTTGCTATGATATTGAATACATAGGCTTGGTACTCTTTTACGGGCAAGAGATCGCCCGGCAACGCGTGTGAGGCGTTGACTTTGGGGTTATTGGCCAACCCCCAGCCTTCAACGGTTTTGATGAGCCTTTACCAACTACCGTTTGAGTTGGGCTAGCATGTAGATTATCTAAATCCGTTCTACACACAACGTTGTGCTAAAAGAATGAAACTCTTCTAGACTTAATGCTACGATGTTGAATACGTAGGCTTAATTTTCATATCAGAGTGAACTAGCGTGTGAAGCGTTGGCTTTATCCCTTCTTAGGCTTGGGATAAAATACCCCAAGATGAATCTTGGCCTTCTTTGACCGGAGAAGGATTGAACCGATTAAGATTGATTGAGGTGGGAAAGGAAGAATGTATTCTATTTCCTAATGTGGAGAGGAAGGAGGATCTTGTCTCCTATCTCCGGTGAGGGATGAACAAGAGAGGAAGGTTTTGTATCCTATCTCTTGCCGATGGAGAGGAAGGAGGATCTTGTCTCCTATCTCCGGGTAAGGGATGAACAAGAGAGGAAGGTTTTGTATCCTATCTCTTGCCGATGGAGAGGAAGGAGGATCTTGTCTCCTATCTCCGGATGAAATGTGGGAAAGGAAGAATGTATTCTATTTCCCGAAAGTGGAGAGGAAGGAGGATTTTGTCTCCTATCTCCGGACGTTTGGAAAGGAAGGATTTTTGTCCTGTTTCCAGTGAAAGAAACTGAAAGTGGGATCTCCACTTCGAGAATCTTGAAAGGCGAAACTAAGAGCGGGATCTCCACCCCAAGAATCTAAAACAAGAGAGGAAGAATGTATTCTATCTCTTGCTTCTGAAGAGGAAGGATGTGTCCTATCTCCAGGTGAATATGGGAAAGGAAGAATGTATTCTATTTCCCGATGAGAAACTAAGAGCGGGGTCTCCACTCTGAGAATCTTTGGAAGGGTACGGATAGCTTTCGCTTTTATAGGATTGCTAACCAGAATTTGAAAGTGGACCTCTCGTTCGTGGAAGGAATCGAGAGGGGATTTTGCTGGTGGTTGGACCAGGGAGATTTTTAGTGGGCCAACCGTCAATGAATTTGATCGGTGAGAGAATTTTGGAGGAAAACACAATAATTTAGGGTTATCCTCATGAAAATGAGTGAGATATTCTCTGAGGAACTTCCCATCAAAATGGGTTATCCTGAATGTATTAAGGATAATACTTTTTCAGAAACTTCCCGTTTATCGGCATTAATTGCCGGTCGCCATTCTGTGTGATAAGGCGATATGCACCGTTTGAATAGACTGTGTCTATTACAAACGGTCCTTCCCATTTGGGTTTGAATTTACCTTTCTTTTTGGAGTTGAGAATTATCGGCCGTCTAGCAGCGAGGACGAGATCTCCCTCCTTAAAGGTTCTCTGTCGAACTTTCTTGTTGAAAGCCCTCGACATCCTAGCTTGATAGAACTCAATGCATTGTTGAGCTTCCAGGCGCTTCTCATCTAACATCTCAAGCTCTTCGAGACGTTTTTGATGTTGTTCTTCGGTCGTCATCTCGCGGCATACGCCAAGTGACGGAATCTGGATTTCCAACGGGAGAATTGCTTCACACCCGTAGACCAGAGAGTACGGGGTAGCTCCTGTCGGCGTGCGTACCGTTGTGCGATATGCCCAGAGTGCTTCTCCGAGTTTATCGTCCCAGTCTCGCTTGTTATTCTTCACAAGCTTCGACAAAATCTTGATAATCGTCTTGTTGAACGCCTCAGCTAATCCATTTGCCGCTGGATTATAGGCTGTCGATGAGACATCTTGTATCTTGAACTTTTCGCAAAACCTGATGAAGGAATTGCTGATAAATTGGGGACCATTATCATGCACGATCCGTCTTGGGACACCGTGTCGATAGATGACATGGTGTTTGATAAACTTGATGACGGTACTCGCCTTTACTTCTTTTAGCGGGATTGCTTCAGCCCACTTGGAGAAGTAGTCGGTGATCGCTAGAATAAACCGATCTCCTTTAACTGACGGAGGAAAAATGGGACCTACAACGTCCATTCCCCATGTCTCGAATGGCGGGATGTGGCGAAGGATGCAACTGCTCAGGAGGCTGATGCATATAATTCGCGTGAATTTGACACGCGTGGCATTTCCGAGCGTACTCGACTGCGTCATTAATCATTGTGGGCCAAAAGTAGCCCATTCTCCTGATTCGATCGTAGAGCTTGGGACCAGGCTGGTGCGCTCCGCATTCACCTTCGTGTGCTTCTCGAAGGACCTCCTCGCCTCTGTTTGAAAGGCACCGAGTAAAGACTATCGCACTCGACGATATAACATCTGGGTCTCCGTGTCGTAGAAGAATCTTGGAGCTCTTCGCCGGATTGACTCTCTCTCCTTCACGTCTTCTGGCAGAATACCATGTAAGACGTAATCGATGATAGGAAAGCGCCAATCTCGGGGCTCCAACTTGGTTTGGGTTGCATGTACCTCTTTGGTAACTATCCCTTTGTCTTCTTGTACCCCATCATATATCGGTACAAAAAGCTGATGAGTCCTGACCGTAACTAGCTGCTCGGTCTCGGAAGGTTGTGCCAGCGATACTGCTAATGCGGCCAATGCATCTGCATGAGCGTTCTGAAGGCGCGGGATATACTCGATGAAGAATTCTTCAAATGAGTCTGCCATTTCAACGGCTATCTGATGATAGGGGACCAGATCAGGGTTCCTAACCTCATAGTCACCACGAATCTGCTTAACTATCAATTGCGAATCGCCGTACGCTTCGAGATACTCGACCCCCAACTCCTTGGCGAAACTAAGTCCGATAAGTAACGCGTTGTATTCTGCTACGTTATTGGAGCAAGGTTCGGTGAGTGAATAAGCACGGGGCATGACATGAGTCCCCGGGAAAATCAAGACAACTCCGACTCCAGCGGAGATTTTAGAACATCCGGGGGCACTTGCTACATTAGTAGCTCGAGAGGCTCCGTCAAAATACAATCGCCATATTTGTTGGTGCGATGTAGTGTTGACTTCTTGAACTTCGTCTGGAAGATCATCATATATCTCAACTGCATCCGTTGTGGTGGCGACCAAGAGATCGCAAATCGCTTGTCCTTTGACTGACTTCTGTTGTTTGAAGTGCAAGTCATATTGGGACAAAAGCAAAGCCCATTTTGCCAAACGCCAACTCATTGAGGCCGGCTGGGTCATAAATATTCGGACCGGATTTACGTTAGAGATAACATAAATCGTCTGTCCGACCAAATAGTGCCGCATTTTCTGAATCGCGAACACTAATGCAAGGCATTGCTTCTCGACCATTGGGTATCGAGACTCAGCACCGACTAATGTTCGGTGATTATCACATTTTAATTACATTTTTATACCCTTATTACCTATGTTATATGAATAACGATATTACTAATAATCATTTTTATCTTATTTTGCAGGTTAATAAAGAAATAATGAATAAAAGCCCAAATGACTCAAATTCTCTGAATTTCTACCAATATTTGAAGCCCAAATCTGAAGACAAACCAAGGCCCAAGATACCAAATTGATCCAAGAGAAATTCGTGAAGAAAAATCAAGAAAAGACAAATTCGGTTGGGAACCAATCGGTTGATAAACGGTTGGCCAACCGGTTATTAATCGGTTATAACCGATCGCCAACCGACGGTTTCCAAATGATTCAATTAAGGGTGGATTTCTTCCTTTTGGCTAGGTTTGATCCAATGGTTCACATCAACTCCTGGGCTATAAATAGGGGTGAAGGTCGAAAGTGTTTTGAGTGTGAAATATTTTGTAAAACTCCATTTGGAGAGGAGGGTCACTCTTAATTGAGAAGACCTTCCAAAATTGTAACTTTTGTTACACAATAAATGAAATTTTTCACCCTTCAATTTCCTTTCTCTTCTTCTAATCCAAGGACCAAAAGGAGGATTAGATTAAGATCAGAGTTGTTGGTTTCTATTTTATTTCTTTTTCATTTTCTTTTATTGCTTTGTAGCTTAGATTTACTTTCATGCAATTTAATTTCTTGCAATTTACTTTCTTGCAATTTACTTTCATGCAATTTAATTCCATGCAATTTACTTTCATGCAATGTATTTAATTCTTGTATTTACTTTCTAGAATAGATTTTTCTTTTCTTTAATTCACCTTGAGGCTAGAACCCTCTAGGGAATTACCCTTTTCTAAGTGTGGAGCCAATATTTGTGGGATCCTAGAGATTGTTTGAAACTAGCTAACAAATCCAACTCATTCTCATGAGATTGAGATAAGCTAAGTGGATCTACTCTAGATTCCTCATATCTTTAATTAATCCTCCATACTTTACCTTCTTTATTTTCCACTTATCCTTGTTTTCCATTTGTTGCTATTTTCCTTTATTCTTGATTTTGATTTTCCTTTACTCTCTCATCTCTCTCAATCTTGTTTTCTTTTATTTTGTACTTATTTTCTCAATCTCATTTTCCCTCCATGTGCATATAATCTCAAACCTAGTTTTGTTATTATGTGCATATAACCACCACCACACTCTCAACTTCATTTTTCTCCTCCTTTGCACATAATCCACAATCCACTCTCTTTAACCTCTCCACATCCACTCTCACCATTTTATCACTTTCATTTTATTTCAATAAACTCCTAATTGTCGCGCATAATTTGAGAACCACAACTTGAGCAAAACTCTCCCTACTTCCCGTTCCTCGTGGGATCGATAATCTTTTATACTATAACTTGATAAAGGTTGTATACTTGCAACTAAGGTAATCACTCAAAATTACCCATCAAGTTTTTGGCGCCGTTGCCGGGGAACGGTGCATAAGTAGGATTTTGATTAATTTTGGTTCCTTAACTTGTGTGTTTTTCTTTTGTGAAGGAACTTGGAACTTGAAGATTAAGAGTTGAAGAATCAAGATTGAAGATTTGCCTCCAACGAGGCTTTGGATAGCGATTGCGTGGGTAACTCTTCTTTCTTGTATTTTCAATTCCACCCTTTAGATAGTTCATATACATTAGAGACAATTAGGATAAAAAAAAATTAAAAAAATAAAAAAATAAAAGGATTTTTTTTTCCCTTGTCGACCCTAATAAACTTCATTTTTTTATTGTCGACCATAATAAAAAAATAAAAAGATTTTTGTTTTTGCATCCTTTTTAGTTGCTTTTAATTCTTAGGGTTGCACTTCATATAATAGTAGGAATTCACCAAGTGATTTTGAGCATCTTGATTTGGCACACACTTGAAAATATCTTAAGGGCAAAACCCATTAATCAAGATAAGGTGAGGGATTTCATCACCCTTTCCTTAGCCCAAAAATCACTAATTCCTCACTACACATACCCAAGCCTCTTAAAATTTGATTAGACGTTGGCCCCTAAGGATTCGAGCTCATTAAGGAACAATAATTTCTTAAGTGAACCGGTCCAAGTTTATTTGGATTAATTGGTGTCTAAGGCAAGGTTTAGGGGTTGCGTAAGGCGCTCCGAAAGGAAAGAGGTACTTAATTGATCTTTGATCTCCCTCTAGTACTATCCTTACCTGGCTAATTACCCAAGTAAACTTTGATCTTTTCACTAAGGGAATTTTTGGTTAGGAGCTGGTCTAAGTCAAGTTTAGGCTTAACCCTAGAGTTAGGGTGATTGAAAAGTGATTGCCTTGATTTGTTTTTTTTAGTTAGTTTTTTTTCCTTATCTTCTTAATTTTTTTTCTCTTATCCTTTTTCAATTAAAAAAAAAAAAAAAAAATTTTTGATTTTGGTGTATGCAAACTTGGGTTAGGGATAATACTAATCGTTTAATTCGTTTTGATTCATCTCTTGAACCAAACGAAATGGCTAATACCAACCCACCTGTTCTTCAAGATGTTTGTTACCCCACTAGAAATGCAATCCCCTCTTGCATAAAACTCCCCGAGGTAAATGGAACCAATTTTGAACTTCGACCGCATTTCATAAACATGCTTCCCAAATTCTTAGGAGTCGAAACCGAAGACGCATACATCTTTATCTCCGAATTTGAAGAAGTTTGCCTCATGATTAAGATGAGGGACTTAACTGAAGATGCGATCAAACTCCGATTTATTCCATTTGCCCTTAAGGACAAAGCCAAAAATGGTCAGATAGCTTGCCCGCAGATTCCATCTCAACCTGGGTGAATTTGTAAAAGTTTTTCAAAAAATTCTTTCCTATCCACAAAACGGTCAAGCTTAGAAACAAGATTCAAAATTTTAAAATTGTCCCGGAGAACCTTTTGGAAGTATTTTGACAAATTCAAAGATCTTCTTATCCAATGTCCTCACCATGGTCTTGAAAAGTGGCGATTATGCCAAATCATTTATGAAGGATTGGATTATTCTTCAAAACTTCCTTAGAGTCGATGTGTCAAGGGGATTTCATGAAGAAAACGCCGAAGCTTGGGACTTCTTAGAGAATTTATCCGAGAAAACTATGCAATGGGAACACCGTGATTCATCGCTACCCAATCCAATTCTAGAGGTCCTTCCTTAGAGTCAAACATAGCCTCTCAAGCTAAGATGGCTACAATTCTACGCAGTTAGAAACTTTAGAAACTAAAGAACGAGCTCGGCTCAATCAATCAAGTTTCGCCAGATGTCATAACTGCTTTCCACAACCCATGCTTCGAGCAATGTCCACTCTTAGGAAATACTCAATCTCTAGAATGATGAATGCCGCATTCCAAAGATCCGACACGATCCATTTTCTCCAACCTATAATCCGTGTTGGAGAAATCATCCTAATTTTGCATGGAATCGTGGTAATTTCTCAGAAATCAAAATTTCACTCCCTCTTCAAACCAACAATTCCCTAGGGCAACGCAGCTTTTCAGCTTCAAACCAATTTTCCACAACCAAATCACCATTTCCAAATCGGGCCTCATCATCAATCTACAAATCATACTCCTTCAAATGTTGAGAAACGCCTTAATGTTTTGGAAAGGGGTTTGGAAGCCTTGATTAAAACCTCTACACGCACTACCTAACTTGTTGACTCAAACATCTAACACGATGAACTCCTTTATGCAATCATCAGACAAATTCTCAACTCCAACACTCAAGCCATAGCTAGATTAGAAACCCGGCTTGGTCAACTAGCTAGCTATGAGTGAGAGAGAAAGGATCATTTCGAGTCAACCCGTGACCAATCCAAAGAACACGGGTCAAGTTCAATTTTCCAAGATCAAGTGAATGCAATCCATTCACAACAATCGTAACTGTGTTAATAATCAAGTCCTTGAGCCAGAGAATTACGTTGAATACATGCATCTTGAAGCCAACATTTGAAGAACCCTTTGTCAATGAGCTTAGATTGTTAGAAAATAGAAAACAACAAGATTTCATTTTTGATGAAATTTTGTTAATAACGAATCTAAGTTCAAAAGCATACAACCATTAATACCTACCTTCCATTGTCGCACACATCACTAAAAATCCTGAAATTTTTGGAATTTAAGCACATCAGTGATTATATCATTTTGAAATTCTTTAAATTTCTGGTAGAATTTTCAAAGAATAAGGTAGGATTTAATGTAGAATGTGAGCTTCTCATGTTTCATCTTTTATTCTACATTTTTATTTTTGTCCCACAGTAATAATAAATTTATTCTTCTCTCATGTGAGAGTTTCTTATTTTTTATTAAAAAATAAATAAATATATAAATAAATAAAAAATTTTAAAAAAAAAAAAAAAGAATAAATTTTGGCTTCACCCCTTATCTTGAAGGTATTTGCAGAATTTTTATCATTGTTCAAGTCTACCAACAAATGTAAGTGCTTCCATTCTTATCTGCTTTTACTTTGTGCATATAGAATTTGCATTGAGGACAATGCAAAATTTAGGTGTGGGGTGGGAATTAGTCATTTTTATCTTTATCTTAGTTATTTTTCTTTTTCTTACCATTCTTTTATGTCATTTTTTCTTCTTTTCATCATAAAAAAATAAAAAATAAAAAATAGTCACTTGCCAACTTAATAGAGTTGATTAATAATTGATCAATTTGATAGAATTTAAGTCTTCTAATCCTTAGTTAGTTCTATACTCAAGTTTACCTTTTATGACAACTCCAAATAAATTTCTTAAGAGATGATTTTCAAGTAGTATACTTTACTTAAGCTTTAACTTAGATTTTTAATTAAAGTAATGGAATTTTTGCATGCCTAACTTAGAGTTGAAAATAATTTTTCAAGTTGTCTTGATCCAAATATTATTCAGAATATATATACATATACACACATATATAGTATACTAACTTAATAAATAGAAGAAAAATTTCTCTTAAAATCATTGGTGGTTCTATTTTACTAAGCCTAAGTTGACTGAGTAATTAAGCCCGAGGAGTATTTCTATGCTTAATGACCTAAGCCCAATTGGGTTGGGATTCATTGGCCCAAAACTCGCTAAATGGTCACTTAGAAAGCCCGATTAAAAAGAACAAAACCACCAAGGAATAAAGAGTAAAAAAAATAAAAAAAAAAAAAAAATACTAACCATGTTTTTGTATATAGTTATATTTGTATATGTTCTTGAAAAATAAAATGGATTAAAAGACTTGAAGTTTGTTTAAAACAAAAGGTTAGCATGTTCTTTTCAAAACTTTTAAATTAAATTTTGAGTTAAACTTGGTTTTGTATAACTATAATGAAAGGATTTTCTTAAGAAAATTATATTGGAGTTATGATAAAACGCTTTCTTGAGTATTAACCAACTTCAATTGGAATATTTGAAGATATCAAATGAATGAATTATTAACTTCTTTAAATTAGCAAGTTGACTGAATTTTGTGGGTATATTCACTGCAAACCCTCACGAGACTACAACTCGCCCACTAGGGTAACCTAGGGTTTAAAGGCTTGTTGTATGCTAAATACAACCGCATTCCTCGCGAAAGTGAGTTAGGTTTTTTTTATTCTCTTTGCTAGAGGACTAGCAAAAGCTTAGGTGTGGGGGTATTTGATTATCACATTTTAATTACATTTTATACCCTTATTACCTATGTTATATGAATAACGATATTACTAATAATCATTTTTATCTTATTTTGCGTGTTAATAAAGAAATAATGAATAAAAGCCCAAATGACTCAAATTCTCTCAATTTCTACCAATATTTGAAGCCCAAATCAAGACAAACCAAGGCCCAAGATACCAAATTGATCCAAGAGAAATTCGTGAAGAAAAATCAAGAAAAGACAAATTTGTTGGGAACCAACCTTGATCATCCCACCAACCTACATAATGGTTAATAATCAAGTCCTTCAATCCAGAGAATTACGTTGAATACATGCATCTTGAAGCCAACATTTGAAGAACCCTTTGTCAATGAGCTTAGATTGTTAGAAAATAGAAAACAACAAGATTTCATTTTTGATGAAATTTTTGTTAATAACGAATCTAAGTTCAAAAGCATACAACCATTAATACCTACCTTCCATTGTCGCACACATCACTAAAAATCCTGAAATTTTGGAATTTAAGCACATCTGATTATATCATTTTCATTTTCTTTTATTGCTTTGTAGCTTAGATTTACTTTCATGCAATTTAATTCCATGCAATTTACTTTCTTGCAATTTACTTTCTTGCAATTTACTTTCTTGCAATTTACTTTCTTGCAATTTACTTTCTTGCAATTTACTTTCATGCAATTTAATTCCATGCAATTTACTTTCATGCAATTTAATTTCTTGCAATTTACTTTCATGCAATTTAATTCCATGCAATTTACTTTCTTGCAATTTACTTTCATGCAATTTAATTCCATGCAATTTACTTTCATGCAATTTAATTCCATGCAATTTACTTTCATGCAATTTAATTTCTTGCAATTTACTTTCATGCAATTTAATTCCATGCAATTTACTTTCATGCAATTTAATTCCATGCAATTTACTTTCATGCAATTTAATTTCTTGCAATTTACTTTCATGCAATTTAATTCCATGCAATTTACTTTCATGCAATTTAATTCCATGCAATTTACTTTCTTGCAATTTACTTTCATGCAATTTAATTTCTTGCAATTTACTTTCATGCAATTTAATTCCATGCAATTTACTTTCTTGCAATTTACTTTCATGCAATTTAATTCCATGCAATTTACTTTCATGCAATGTATTTAATTCTTGTATTTACTTTCTAGAATAGATTTTCCTTTTCTTTAATTCACCTTGAGGCTAGAACCCTCTAGGGAATTACCCTTTTCTAAGTGTGGAGCCAATATTTGTGGGATCCCTAGAGATTGTTTGAAACTAGCTAACAAATCCAACTCATTCTCATGAGATTGAGATAAGCTAAGTGGATCTACTCTAGATTCCTCATATCTTTAATTAATCCTCCATACTTTACCTTCTTTATTTTCCACTTATCCTTGTTTTCCATTTGTTGCTATTTTCCTTTATTCTTGATTTTGATTTTCCTTTACTCTCTCATCTCTCTCAATCTTGTTTTCTTTTATTCTCTTTGCTAGAGGACTAGCAAAAGCTTAGGTGTGGGGGTATTTGATTATCACATTTTAATTATATTTTTATACCCTTATTACCTATGTTATATGAATAACGATATTACTAATAATCATTTTATCTTATTTTGCGTGTTAATAAAGAAATAATGAATAAAAGCCCAAATGACTCAAATTCTCTCAATTTCTACCAATATTTGAAGCCCAAATCAAGACAAACCAAGGCCCAAGATACCAAATTGATCCAAGAGAAATTCGAAGAAAAAATCAAAGAAATTGGTTGGGAACCACCTACTGACGGTTGGCCAACCTAGTTAACCTGTTACAACCGACGGCCAACCGACGGTTTCCAAATGATTCAATTAAGGGTGGATTTCTTCCTTTTGGCTAGGTTTGATCCAATGGTTCACATCAACTCCGCTGGGCTATAAATAGGGTGAAGGCCGAGTGTTTTGAGTGTGAAATATTTTGTAAAACTCCATTTGGAGAGGAGGGTCACTCTTAATTGAGAAGACCTTCCAAAATTGTAACTTTGTTACACAATAAATGAAATTTTTCAATTCTTCAATTTCCTTTCTCTTCTTCTAATCCAAGGACCAAAAGGAGGATTAGATTAAGATCAGAGTTGTTGGTTTCTATTTTATTTCTTTTCATTTTCTTTTATTGCTTTGTAGCTTAGATTTACTTTCATGCAATTTAATTTCTTGCAATTTACTTTCTTGCAATTTACTTTCATGCAATTTAATTCCATGCAATTTACTTTCATGCAATGTATTTAATTCTTGTATTTACTTTCTAGAATAGATTTTCCTTTTCTTTAATTCACCTTGAGGCTAGAACCCTCTAGGGAATTACCCTTTTCTAAGTGTGGAGCCAATATTTGTGGGATCCCTAGAGATTGTTTGAAACTAGCTAACAAATCCAACTCATTCTCATGAGATTGAGATAAGCTAAGTGGATCTACTCTAGATTCCTCATATCTTTAATTAATCCTCCATACTTTACCTTCTTTATTTTCCACTTATCCTTGTTTTCCATTTGTTGCTATTTTCCTTTATTCTTGATTTTGATTTTCCTTTACTCTCTCATCTCTCTCTCAATCTTGTTTTCTTTTATTTTGTACTTATTTTCTCGCAATCTCATTTTCCCTCCATGTGCATATAATCTCAAACCTAGTTTTGTTATTATGTGCATATAACCACCACCACACTCTCAACTTCATTTTTCTCCTCCTTTGCACATAATCCACAATCCACTCTCTTTAACCTCTCCACATCCACTCTCACCATTTTATCACTTTCATTTTATTTCAATAAACTCCTAATTGTCGCGCATAATTTGAGAACCACAACTTGAGCAAAACTCTCCCTACTTCCCGTTCCTCGTGGGATCGATAATCTTTTATACTATAACTTGATAAAGGTTGTATACTTGCAACTAAGGTAATCACTCAAAATTACCCATCATTCGCTCGTAATACATCACTGCTCAGATACCGCTGGCCGCCCTGCACAGTAAGGCGCTTAACGAGTGATTCGTTGCCTTGACGTAGATCAGGAACGGTTTTCCCGACTGCGGTGCGACAAGAACAGGTGGTTTAGCGAGATACGATTTGATCTCTTCAAATGCTTTCTGACAGGCGTCGTCCCAAATAAACGACACGCCCTTCTTGTTTAACTTAGAAAATGGTTGGCACTTCCCAGATAGGTTCGATATGAACCGTCGGATGTATGCCAATCGCCCTTGTAACCCCCTGAGTTCTCTCAGATTTCTCGGAGGTTGCAACTCTTGAATTGCCTTCACTTTGTCAGGATCGACGTGGATTCCTTTGTCGGTGACGACAAAGCCGAGGAACTTGCCACTAGACATCCCAAGGAAGGATTTGGCAGGGTTCATCTTTAGTTGATGAGTTCGCATGAGTTCGAATACCGTTCTAAGATCTTTGATGTGATCTCCTTTGTCACGGCTTTTCACGACCAAATCGTCGACGTAGCATTCGACCGTTTTCCGAAGATGATCCTGGAAAATTTTCGTCATTGCTCGCTGGTATGTTGCACCGACGTTCTTAAGCCGAACGGCATGACCGTAGCAAAATATACCGATAATGCTCAACGCCGTAGTGCCATCGGGTGCATCTTGATTTGATTATACCCAGAAACCATCCATGAACGATATTCTTTCAAATCCACACATATTGTCGACTATGACATCGTGATTAGAAGAGGGAAGTCGTCTTCGCGCCGCTCGTGTCTCAGAGTGCATACTGCATCCCGACGAACCATTCTTCTTCATGACCGACTATATTCGCCACCCAATCCGGATGTTGAATTTCCTCGATGAACCCCGATTCTATGAGTTTCTTCACTTCGTCTACGATTGCCTGTAAGATTTGTGGACAAAACCGTCTTTGCGATTGCTTGACAGGTTTGACATCCACTTTGATGTTGAGGCGATGTGTCGCCACATTAGGGTCGAGTCCTGGCATGTCCTCGTAACTCCAGGCGAATACATCGATATACTCCCTGATTAGGGCGATCAACTCTTCTTTCTCTTCCGAGGGGAGAGTATTGCTGATATTTATGAGTTTAGGATGCTCTTCATCACCCATATTAACCTGGACTACCTCATCCTTAGTGGGGGGTTCTCTTTGTTCGAACCTATCCCCAAACTGCTCTTTGAGTTGATGGATCCATGGGTCTTCCCATGTTGGCATGTCTTCATCACTCTCAACAGTAGCAGGATCAACCGTAGCCATATTTGACATCAAAGCCTTGAAAGCTTCTCCGAGGCTGGTGTCGGAATCCCAAGCCGAAGAATCAGACGAATGTCCGTCTCCCTCATCGGGTGGATTATTATCAATCAGCCATGAGCATTCATCTTCTGAGGAGGATTCGTATCCCAACCCTCTGCTGGTCATATTGGTGGTTACCCTTGACAATTCATCGCCTTGAGACTCCGATCTTCTTTCGCCGAAGCATCTTGACTTGGGTTTTGGCATTTTGTTGCCAAGCCTATCAAAGACCGACGCCTTCTTCGAAGCTGACTTGGTGCAGTTACATTCTGACAACACCGCCCTGATTAGTTTGGAACACGGACAAAGCATGTCCAATTCGGGGGAACTTCTATTTCGAGATTTACTCGTACCCCCAGCACGATAGTACAGCTCATGAATGCCAGAGCAACCCCTCGTGTGTTGGTACGACTTCTCAGGTATAACGTCATCGTCGTCAGACGAAAACGTCTCCTTCTGAGGATGAGCCACATTATCAAAGGTTCCAAGAGTCACTCGTCTCCACGTTCGCCTTTGCGAGCGCAAAGTTTCGACGGGCTCTCGAACTTCGATCCAAATTCCAGTGGGAGCAGCTGCAGGAATCTTCTTATAATGGCGGAGAGGGGTAGGACCCCCATCACCGTGAGCTGGTCGGGGCCTCTTCAGCGGGCCCAAATAATCCTTGATCGAAATTTTACCTCGATCATCGTGCAACGGGCCGAGGCGCTCTAACACTGTTTTCTTGCTCTGGGATACACCAACAGGTTTGACCGAAGCGAGCACAGAGCTGGATGGAGATCTGGATGAGATCGCCGGAGGTGTGATCAAGTCACCCCATGGCGGCCAAGCCTTAGTCGAATCAGTTTGAGGTGGCTGATTCTTGACTGACGTTTCGGCCTTCGTCCGAATCGTTGTTCCGATTTCGGACTCCAAACTTGGCGCATTTTCGGTGGCTTCTTGTCCACTTCTACATCCGGGCCTCCTGAACTAGAGCCCGTGTGTGTGCGAGTAATGCACGGCGCCTCTGGATACGTTCTTCAAGTGTTGATCGGTTCCGTTTGACGCGGACCCAATCATTTGTTGACGGCTTGGAGGAGTTGCCGTGCACCTGTTGATGAGGTTCTTGACCTCTCCTGGACTTCAGATCCACTTTGTAGCAGGCACCGTCGACTGATTCCAGGGCCTTGGCGAACTCACACGTCAGAGAGTCGGCACGCCATCAGCGGTGATCTCCTGCGTAGATCCGGTGATCTTGGATGCCGGAAGAATGCCATTTGGTGCAACTTCGGCAAACGGATCTTTCTTGCAGCGGAGATCCTTCTGGATTTGTGGGGGGAGGACGATCTGGACAAGGACGATAGTATGATACTCACAGCGGAACCCGAATCAACTTGGATTCGGTTGACTTCGCTGGAGCGTAATTATTACACCCTACGCAGAAGTTTCGGGCGGTCCCGCTTAGCCTAAGCGGGGGGTCAAAGGCGCCCTTTATGTCCGGCACGGAATTTTTTTTCCTATCCGCCCTGAGGCCTTTGACTTCTTCTCCGGGGGATGCGGATCGCGGCTCACGACACGACGGCTTCTTAATTGAAGCCGTTGGCTCTCACTGTGGTCGCCAGCTTGTTCGCGGTAAAAGTTGGTTTGTTATTCATTGCTCGTTTGAACTTCGTTATGCAACCGTTGACCTACAACAAAATTCAAACAAAAGAAAATGCCTTTTTATTTCAGGCTTACAATGAAAACGAAAATTACAACTTTCTTCCTTTTGTGAACAAACACGAGGATCTCTATTTTACGGGACCTCGCTTGCGTGGGTTCTTTACCTGTGCCGGGGACTTTTATTCGTCCGTGGACCACCGCGCAATTCCGATCCAGGTGGAAACCCGGATTCTGGAACTACAGACGTGAAGGGGCTCGTTTCACGAAGGAAACGACGCACCTAAGGGGATCACACTCACGAAGGAGAGGATCGCCGGGATCGCGCACTCACGAAGGAGAGGATCGCCGGAGCGGGTGAGATCTACTAGGAGAAATCACAGCCGACCAGAGTCAATCGAAGTTCGCTTACCTCGCGGTTTGTAGATCTCGACGGCTCGCCGGCTCGGATCAAGGCCGACGGCTCGTGGATCTCGCGAGGGCTCTCTCAAGAATATCAGAAAATCCAATCTCCAAAAATCCAGCCCTTAAACCGAGCACCCCCACTATTTATAGGAAAACAAGAGGGAAAGGGGGTTTGATGGCCGGCGGACACCATTTGGTGTCCGTGACACCTATGGTGTCCGGCCTTGGCGGACACCATTTGTCGGGCATTGGCGGACACCAAACGGTGTCCGTTTTCGGCCAACGCCGCTTGGCTCCTCGGTTTGGTTTGGTTTTTCGACTTTTCCGCGGACGCTCGCTCCGATCTTGTCATTGTCGTTATAAGTCCGCACTTGATTGGTTTCATCCCGTCAACGGTTTAAGTGACGATCGGTCGATGTTCAAATCCTATCTCGCTGGCGTTTGAACCCGATCGATCTCGTTGAAGCTTTGCTCATTCCATAACACATAGCCTCGTTGATTCAGACGCCTTTGTCGACCCACTTCATGAGTTCGTCATTTCGCTTTATGCGTTATGCGGCGTCGGTTTGTCGAACGGATCGTCGGTTGTCAACCCACCGTTACGAGTTTTTCTCGGGTATTGACGAGCAATTTTTTATGCCTACAGGTGGACCGATTAGAATTTCAAAATTCTGAAAATCCAGATAGCTCTGTCTCGTCGAGATAGGCGATTTTTATATATCATATGTTAGATTCCGCCTTCCGCATTGGGAGATAATACTTTTCTTTTCGGTTGATCATCCTGAATATGAATTTGATTTGATTTTTTTCACATTGGATCCTTGTTTCTTGCGCGTCTATAGGCTGCTTGGCTTGATTTTGAGCTTCAATAAAAGGTTAAAAAATGAGGAAATTTGAGTTCTTTTTTAGCTCTTATTCATTAATTCTTCATTCCTGCAGATTAAGAGAAAAACACGTTATTAGTGATATATTTATTTAAATAAAATAGACAATGAGAGTATAAAAGCGTAATAAAATATGATGATCATGTTCCATTACAGCTTTATGTATCAAACAGAGTTTGGTCAGGGAAGGATATATCTTATCATCATTTACGTGTCGTTGGATGTAAGGCATTTGTGCACATTCCTAAAGTTGAGAGGTCTAAGCTAGTTTTCAAGACTCGACAATGTGCATTCTTGGATTATGGTCAAGATGAATTTGGTTACAGGTTTTATGATCCAACCAAGAAGAAACTGGTCAGAAGTCAAGATGATGTATTTGTTGAAGATCACACCATATAGGACATTGATGAAATCGTCAAGGCAAGACCTCAGTATAGTGATGATTTAATTGGATCCAGTTCCTCCAGTTATAATACCAGAACAAGTTGGAGATGATGATCAAAATGACTGGCAAGATACTGATAATGCAGATACTCTCATTCAGATAGAAGCAAATGATAATGCTCTTGAAGATGTGCCAATGCCCGATGTTCCACCACAAGTTCCTCTCAAATGGTCCACCAGAGATCGACATCCTCCGATAAGATATTCTCCCAACGAGTATGTATTACTTGACAATTAGGGAGAACCCGAGCGCTTTGAAGAAGCTATGGATTATATCTTATTAATTAGATCCGTAATTCTCATAAGTTAGTACACAAATAATCCCTCGAACCATTAAAATTGCTATCATATTCTCCAATTCTTATGAATTGTTTCAAATCAATCCCTCCGATCAAGATCAGTGGTAGAAACATATAAGATTTAGGAGGACCTAATAGCAGTATTGATGATTGGAGGGACTAATTGAAGGGACCTAACAACAGTATAGAGGATTCAGGGGACAAATTTAGAAATATTGAATATTAAAGGACCAAATAAATAAATAAATCAATATTTTAACTTTGATATCCCAAAGCTGTTTTTTGACACTTTGATACCCCCAAAGTTTATAATTTTTTAACTTTAATGCACCAAAAATAATTTTGACTCTTTGATACCCTAAAGTTTACGCATTTTTGGACTCTTATATCCTTTGATACCTCAAAGGTTGGGGGTTATTAATGTTAAAAGGTATAAACTTTGGAGTGTATTAGTTAAAAATATGTACACTTGGGATATTAAAGTGTGTGAAAAAAAAACATTGAGGTACTAATGTGGAAAAGGTTTAAACTTTGGGTATCAAAGTGTCGAATAAAAAATTTAGGGTATCAAGGTAAAGAAAAGTGTAAATTATAAGGGTACCAATGTGCAAATATCCCTCCATTTATGTGCCGGGTCTCGTCAACCTTTGAACCCAAATTCTTGCTGTTGTAGTTCTTCTTCTCTTTCCCTAAAAACACCAGTTTAGCAATTATGATAGAGATTATATTTATTGGACTAGATTTAGATCATCAAAAGATTAGATTTTGATTGAGATTAGATTGAGGAATTTTGAAGAATGACAATCTCAACGCTGAGTTCCACTCAGAAATACGCAGCGGGAGCAGTTTTCGCCCTCGCCCTTCGTCAAGCCCAGATTCACCAGTCTCATCCCCTCGGACTCGGCGGTGCTCAACGCCGCGACGACGACCAAGACGACGGTGGTGATCAAAACCCTGCTTCAATCAGCAGCAGCAGCATCGATTGTTCCCATCTCTGGACCCACCCCTCTCGCGGCCTGCTTCGTCCTGTCTTCAGGTTCTCCTTTCTTCATTCTTTAATTTCTCTTTTTTTTTATAGCTTTATCCTACGATCAATTATTTTATTTACAAAATTAGGTTTTTGGAGATCGACGACAAGGCTTGGCCTGCCCTTGAGGAGACCGCGGCCTCCTCTGTAGTCAAGCATCATATTGGGGCTGTACTAATCTAATTACCTAAACTCTTTACTCTCTTTAATCTCTTTCTTGTTAATGTTTGTTGTCATGACTTTCCTAAAACCATGTCAAACCCTAACCTCAGTATTCATTAAAAAAAAAAAAGTTCTTTAGGTTAATTTTTGAAGAAATTGATGAAGAAAACAAAGAATCTTCTAAAAGATCTGAACAACAACATGCTCTGGCCAAAGCCGTCGACGTCACGGTCAAGAGCTTCGAAGCCTCTTCTTCTTCAGTAAAGACTAAGAACAAGTATCATGAGCAATCTCAGAAATGTCATCCTGAAACAACAAATCCTAATAGCATAGCGCATGAAAATCCTCCCGAAAATTTGGGGCTGGTGAATTCCGATTCATTAGTTAGAAGAGAGGAAGTTTCCAATCAAATCAGCGAGCTAGTACATGGCGAAACCTCTATGGGTGTTGGTGATCAAGTGAAGTATCAGCGGAAAATTTCAGTTCTTTTTGAGCTTCTTTCTGCATGTGTGGCGGATACACCAGAAGACAAAAGAAAATCTTCTAGAGATAGAAAGGGGTATGATGCTCGACATAGGGTTGCTCTGCGATTACTGGCAACATGGTTGGATGTTAAGTGGATACAAATGGTATGTGTCACTTAACTGATTAACCTGTTTTTCCCTGACATATTATGCTATGGATCTTTTATTTCTTGAAGTACTTCATGTAAATATTTTATACTAACACAAATATCCTTCAATATATTCCGATGAATTTGTGCCATATGCTGCTGCATCATTTATTCATTTTAAATTAGGAGCCGTCATGGAGCTGAGGACGATTCAGTATTTGAGTATTTCTCAATGTCAGTTAAAATCCATGGAAGAATTTGTTAGACATTTTAAGGATTTTTTGTCTACTTGACAACAAACCTCAATGAGTTAAAATTCCAGACACTCAAATTATAGCCCCTCTTATGAAACCTTGAAAGAAGTTGCACAGACCTAGTCTTGAGCATGTCTTATGACAGAAAGCTTTGAACTCGCATTGTGAGTTTATCTTGGATTAGAGTGCCTGCTTATGGAAAGGTTTAGGAAGAGTGGCAAAGTTTGATACAAGGCATAGGATTTCTTGGATCTAATTTTGTTCTAATTGTAGACTGCATTCATTCAGGGCAAAAAGACAGTTTATGCTTATATTTTCTGCATATTAGGACATCTAACCTCTTGACCAGTCTCTCTGTGGAGCAAATACAGAAGTGTCTGACTGTTCCTAGGTGAGTCCCTAATTAGCCTCGCAATTTTCTGGATAGCTTTGTTCAGATGCATTCATCATTTTTCTTTGCGTGACACTCTGTATAGATATTTGAAAGATCTTGTCTTTACATTTGGGTGAGGCTTTTTGTGGGTTTTCATAAAGCTGTTGGATTGTCCTTTATTTCCTTGCTTCTGTTTCGGTTTCTTTTGGCTTCATGATTCTCATGGGGTTCTTTGATTTGTTGCATTTTCCCCTTAGTGGTGGAATCTTTCCACTTTCTCATAGTATCAGTAAATGGATATTAAAGTATTCACACTGCTGATGCCTAGAGTGCATCTTTGCGGGAAGGACTAGTAAAGATGTGAGACCATAGAAAGAATCTAAAAAACATGATATGGACATGGACACAAACATGACAGGACACAGACACACAGAAACAACTATTCCTTATAAAGTAGAAACAGGGACTCATCAATATCACGATGTTTCTTTATATGAACATATGTGTTTGTACAGGGCAGAGTACATCAATGCAGATATTCCTTTAAAAAAATGCATATATATGTATTCATGCACACTCATGTACTGCAGTTCATAGCCTCTTTTCTAATTCAAACAATGGGGTAAACATTTATGATTATGTACATTCTTAGATGCCTCAACTCATCATTTTTCTATAGAATAAGGTGTATCTCATTCTCACCTCGTATGTTGAAACATATCCTAAATGATGGGGAGCGGCGCGAGGGCTCCGATCTGAAAGTAAATGGCTCCCGAATGTGTTGCCTTCGACGCCAACCCGGATCCGATGGGAAATCACGATATTCTCGATATTGTGAATTTTGATGGGTGCTCGAATCTGAACGAGATCTGAAAGGGGGAGACGGTAGATTTTTCAGTCGTTGATAACTTTCCAGAGCCGTGTTGTAAGACCTTGGCGGCGAGGGATCATAACTCATTAAGGGACGATCGGAGGAGAGCCGGTGATGGCGGACACTGTTCATCTGTGAACAGTAACTTTTTTTTGTTTGTGGTTAAGATCAGATAGCTAGGATTGAAAGTGGAGAAAATTTAGATAACTAACTAGGTCTCATACCCAAGGGCTTCACACCCAAGGGCTTCACACCCTAAACAAAAGGCAAATCACATGCCAAAGAAGCAATTCACATGCTCAAGATCAAACTCAATTTTTTTATTCATCAATGTCTATTTCTCATGGAGAATTATATCTCTTATTTATAGGAAAAGAAAGCAACTCAACACTTAAGGAAGTAAATAAAAATCCTAATCAAATCAAAACCTAACAAAACTAAACGATGCACTCAAATAAAATCCTAGCTAAAATAGAAAGAGATTTTAAAATCAAATCCTAAAGAAATCCTAACTAAAAAAAAGATTACATGGAATCAAATCAAATATTACTAAAATTATTCTCATAGATCTTAAATTCTTTTGATGGATGGTCCATGATTGTCCTGCATCAATAAATCTATCATTTTCTACAAATTACATGTTGCTAATTTTTTCTAATCTTTTTCTATAAGCATATGGTTTTAATACATGTGGGTAGTAAATGCATACCTTAATATGCATTTATTATGAAAATATATGTTTAATAATCATAAAATGTGCCCTAGATGTGTGTTTGAGAAGCATCCAAAAAGTGTGAAAAGATATTTTGTAAAATCGAAACACATATGGAAAGTATCTGATACTTGTGCAAGGAGTATCAATGTCTGACACATGTTCGACATGTCCAACACAAACATGACTTGATGATATAAGTGCTCTTTTTACATAGTAAAGGATCAAATGACATGAGGATAAGCAAGCATCAAAAATAAAGTGTAGTAAGTTTGGGTATATCCTTTCTCTTAACTTTCTTTCTTTTCCTCCATCTGTGTTTTCTTTTTCTTACTTGTGTGAAACTGCTTTCAATAGTGGAAGCGCTTGAACTTAATGAAACTACATACAAAGCAAGCACAGGATAAGGAGGCATGGACTTGTAGCTAACAAATCATGTGGGTTTAGTAGCTCTGTTTCTTGATGTTTGATTGATTATACTGAATTTATGTTTTGACAATCAAATGATTTTGGAAGAATAGCTCTACTCCTATTTTTTTTATCCTTTCCATAAGTATCAGTCAGAAGACATTTGGACTTCATTCTTATTCCCATGCATAGGTTTCCTATTCACTACATTGGCAACATTCAAGAAGTTCAAGGAAGACAAATAAGTCCATTATCCTTTAATGTAGTTATAATTCCTTTCTTTCTTTTTTCAGGGTGGTGTGACTTCTCTTAAACTTGATAAACAAAGATAACACAACTTTTTTACATGTGCTCAAATAGGAAATGATGCATGGTGACACTATCCTAAGACAAATTTTTATGATTTTAATGGTTCCAATTATGCCAGGAAATAAGCCATGTCAACCTCATAAAGCTGTTCGTTGCATTCACAAGTATTGAGAAACTAGCATATGCTCCTAATCAGTGTTTTTAAAAATTGGCCAATTTTGTGGATTTATCACTGATATATAGGGTTTGGTCCATGGTTGATACGATATTTGCAAAAATTTATTGCAAATAGTTTTTGGCCAAAATTTTTGGATATTTCGGTGTAAATCGTATAAAGCGGCTGATTTCTCGTGGATTAAAAATTGCCCAATTTTCTACAATTTACATTCGAATTGAACTGGTTCGAATTTGGAGACAAAACCCCTCTTTTTTCTATACCCGACTTGCATCCACTAAACAAAAAATAGTGCTATCTTATCCTAATCCACATCCGCACATTGTGTAACCCTAATTCTCTCTGCCTCCACCATTCTCTTCCATAAATCGCTCACAAATTTCTCACATGAAGACCTCTGTCGACGACCTCTTTCGAAGATCCTCTCTTGATATTTCATTAAATGTGCTTAGATTACATTTTAAGACATTATATTGTATATGCTCACCATCCGATATGACACTTCAATTTTTACTACTTATTCCCGATATATCCCCGATAACCGGGATCTGATATAAATTTTGGCCGCCCGATATATTTCCGGTGACCAATATTTAAAACCTTGCTCTGAATACTTTTATGGGTTATGGGAACATGGGGAAAGGAAGAACTCCTAGTGTAATTAATCTCTGAGGGCATTATGGATTTTGTACCTTCCTGTTTCTTTCCATTTGTTTTCCTTCACCCGCATGTGAGATGCGACTATGTTTAAATCATTGAGAATTACATTTGAAAACCTAGAAAAACCTATGAAGATACATGTGGAATTGGGTGTATAAGGGAAAAAAGAGAAGGCATGAAGATACGTTAATGATTTCTATGCATTTCACTTTATCTTATCCATTTCTTGCATCTCAAGAATTCTAGCTGCAGCTTACATGGTTTTTCATTTTTTATCTAGATTTTACAACTGTTTGTATCAAGATTTTAATTATCAGAGATAGGGAAAATATTGGATGGCCAAAATCCATATCGGATTGCAGATATTGGGGAAATATCGGAGATGTGTAGTAAATATCAGAGTGCCATATTGGATGATGTGCATAATATAATGTCCTAAAATGTAATTTAAGCATATTCAATGAAATCTAACTAAAAAAATATAAATAGCATACTTACAGGATCACTAACCAATTGTAGAAAATTATACTTATAGAAAAAGCCTATTAGAATTTGCTAAAGAGTTTGGCAAAACTATATTTGTTTGGCAACAAGCCATATAAAATGGCATATCAGCAAACATATTTATTGATATATTGGCCATGTCGGGGATATATCGGCCAAAAATTGTCAAAAAGCGGTAAGGGATATTGAGACCATATTGTTTTGCGACAAACTTTATAAAAGAATATATCGGTTGATATATATGCTATATTGGGGATATTTAAAACAATAACTTGCACTAATTAGGACCTAAGAGAACTTGGTTGGTAAGCAATTAAGAAAGATGTGATAATGTTTAAGTGTTTAACTTAACTTAGAAGATAGCCCTAAATAGTACTGAATGGAAGCATATGATTCATGTGGCTGCCCCAAAATTGTGGATAAAAGCTTTGTTGTTCTTGTTCTTGTTGTTGTTATCCTGCAACTTTTTCACCATACAAAGGCTCTTTTTTCAAACTGTGATTGGTTCTGTTATAGTTTCTGAATGAACTCTATTGCCACACTAGCCGGTTGTCAATTGACAGTTTTGATATCTTATTTATTAGAGACATTTAGATCAATTTATAAATCTGCCCCTCTGCCATGTATACTTATCACTAAAATTTCATACTAATTATTTGTAACTAACGGTTGTGGACCAACGTAATCATGAAGCTGAAAAATAGCTACTAAAGGTTACTCCTTTATGTCCTCCAAAGAAAATAAAGCTTCAAAATTGTGGAAAGGAGGAAATTGCAGTTAAAGATTTATCATTTTCAATTATCCCAAATAAATAGCTTGCTGGTACCACTTGGACCCATTTTATTGTAATGTTGTTTGTGATGGCATGACGTGAAGTTTTTCATGAGTTTTTTGGTTCAATGAAAAGGGGGTGGGGTTTATGATACCAAAATTGAACTTGATCTTTTCTATTTCCGAGCTACGTTGTTGATATTGATGTTGTATCAACCATCTCATTTATTGTCCACTCCATATCCCTTCTAAAGTTACTGTATCACATTACCATTTACCAAATTGTTTGAGTATCTCTTTATTTAAAAGCAATGACATTATTCAATTTTAGTGTAGATACCATTTTTTATTCCACTGTGAACGGTATGTCGTATGTACGATGGCAAACTTTCTAAGAACTACTAGTCTCTGTCTTAAAGTCATAAATCCATAGATGTTCCTCATCTATCATAAGCTCACCAATCTTTAATGACTATACAAGTTTGTTTTGTCCCTCTTCAGAATTGTAAACATCTTTGCAATTTTTATAATCTTGGACTTTGTTTCAATAGGAAGCGATGGAGATTATGGTTGCTTGCTCCGCAATGGCTGCAGCAAAAGGGGAAGAACAGTCACAAGGAAGTGAATCGAAAAAAAGCAAATGGGCTAAATGGAAGCGTGGTGGGATCATTGGTGCAGCTGCACTTACCGGAGGAACGTTGCTGGCTATTACCGGAGGTAGTATCCTAGTTTCAGGGGAAATATTTTATTGCCTTTTTGTCAAACCCGATTCTTGGATTCCAGGTGCTAATGTTTTATTTTCTTGTTTAACTGTTACTTCATCAGGTTTAGCTGCTCCAGCCATTGCTGCAGGCTTCAGCGCTCTAGCTCCCACATTAGGAACTCTGGTTCCTGTTATTGGAGCAGGTGGATTTGCTGCAGTAGCTAGTGCAGCAGGATCAGTGGCTGGGTCTGTTGCTGTTGCGGCATCATTTGGAGGTGGACTTTGCATTCTTTTTATTTTTGAATGCTTCACACGATACAAGCACAGATTTATTCGATTCAGTGCACAGAACCTACATCAGTTGGGAATATAATTCCTTCAATTCGATTTCTTCTCTTGGATCTTTCAATAAGTATGAGCTAAGCTGATGACATAAGTATGAGACTAGTGATGGTGACTTATGACGGGGTTGATAATTCTCTAAAGTATAAAAAATAATGCTTTTAGGTTATACCATTGTTCAGACTTCAGAGGAATAAGAGAGGGATAAGTTTGTGGAATATCTAGAGATGAGAACATGATGAGAGAACTCAATTTGCAATATTAGCCATTAGTTGCCACTGGAAAAATTGAAGTCTTTGAGTACAACAGGTCCTTATATATATAGGTATCAGAAACCCAAGTTCTAACTAGAATTAAACTTAAAGTATTTATTAATCCAACTTCCAAAACAATATAACCAGATAAGAAAACAAAAGAAAACAATCTTATAGAAATCAAATCCAATCTTCCAGAATTTACAGAATGTCTTCATTATTCTTCTATTTTCAAGGAACATCTCCTAGCTATAGGGAAGAAGTTCCTTTATGTTGTGTTTATTGCACCTTAAATTTGCCACTTCCACATCACAAGCAGGCAGATTAACTGTCTAAGTTCCTCTTTGTCTTTGGTTTTTCTCTGTGTACGATTAGAACTTTTAATCACCTATATGGGAACAGTAAATAATTGCATATTAATTGAAACAAAATGTTTGAAATGCCTTATTTGATATTTTAAAATTTTTATTCCTCAGGTCAAATTTCTCTTTTTATTTCTTTTAATCAACCACTTGCAATAACCCTTTTTCATTTCTTCTCTAAGTGTCGTTAAGAGAGTAGTGTTTAAATGATTAAATGAATTGACAGGACCTTAAAGTGTCAGGTACAACTTTATAACCTTTAGGAATCATGTATGTTGACAAACTAAATATACTTCGAGGTATGTAGGTGACAAATAACCCTTAACTCCAATAACAACCTAAGCTTCGAGATAAAATAATTCTTGTTAACCTAACAAGCACATGTTTGTCATAACCCAGGTGTTGATAAGATGTATATTGGCCAAACCAAGTTCATGTAACAAATAATGTGCTTGCTCTGTGAAATACAGCTGCTGGAGCTGGACTTTCTGGGACTAAAATGGCTAGAAGAACAGGCAGCATTGAAGAATTTGAGTTCAAACCTATTGGAGAAAATCATAATCAGGGTGTGAGTCAACTTTCCTCTTCTTCTTCATTTTGGTTTATCTAGAAGTCTAAAGGGTTCCTCTTTACCTGATTCACATAACAAGTTTATTAGGCTTAAAAGACTGCAGCAGTACCTTTGAGGTTGATGTCTACAAGATCTCAACATTTCATCTGATTGGCAATTTGTTTTCTCGTGGTCTCAGCATCTTGCAGTTGGTATCTTAGTTTCGGGGTTTGTTTTTAATGAGGAAGATTTTATAAAGCCTTGGGAAGAATGTGAAGATAACTTGGAGAGGTACTGCTTATATCTTATACGGCGTGCATAGCATGACTTTTTGTTGGCATCTCTCCTTAGAGCTGTGCCTTTGTATCTTATCTGTGTCATAATTTAGGGCTTTGGACTTGGAGATTATTATTAGGATCTTATTATCTATCATAATTTTCTTGTGAACTCATCTCATATACATTTCCTTATGGGCCCATGAAAATCATTTGGTGACATTCAGTAACATATTATATAGTATGCACAGATGTCATCATATTGAAGAGTGCAGTATTGTTAACCCAAATATCTAATCAAATTATTATGTAAGTGTTTTTATTTAATGCCACAAAATGATTAAGAAACTAATTAGTTTTATATTAATTTTTGAATAAAATGTTACTTAAAATTGACAAAAATCTTGAATTTCAAATTCTTCAAAACTCTTTAAATTAATTACGTAGACATTTTATCAATCTAGAAATCTCGAAAGAATTGTGTATGCTCTGGCAAACTTTAAGTTGGAAACTCATTAAGAGTTGCTAAGTTAAACAGCTAACATGATGTTAACTTTTACGTATATTGTCTCATGGTCAAGCATTTTATTGTACACATTAAACCTGACTGTTATTGTCAGATTATCTAATGCAATGCTTGAGCGTCCAAGAAAAAATTACATTAAAGCCGTACTGGTCATCATCTGTATCAAGGCCTGATAGTCCTTAAGGGTAGCAATCTCATCCAACCCACAGACCCAACCAGAACCTGACACATAATTAGTAATTTTAGAATTACTTAATTTCATTCATGTCATAAGCTGCTCGTTCACCTAAATCCATTTATTAAACACTCAGATTATGATTGGCATCTTAACCTATCTATGCAGGGTCACTTCGTTTTCCATACTGCATTGTTGATATTACAGACGTTATATAGCCACCTCACTTAAGAGCTGTACACAAACCAGATATAATGCTAACTAACCCAGTTAATAGCTTAAGCTCATCATGTTATGACTTGAATATGTTGCATCAACACACTCTGGAGGCTCTCTGTCCTGACACATGTTGGACACCTACAAGCAAGATACTCTGGAGGCTCACTTAAGAGCTGTACACTAATCCCTAATTTTCGCTTCTTAGGGCCAAGACTTGAAAGCAGGCACACTTTATGTTAAATTAGTATACTTGAAGAATGTTGAGAGTTGGGACTTGAGAAGCAGTATCTAAAAGATGGCATAAGAAATTGATGCATTTGTAAGAAGTCAGTGGTAGATTGTACGTATGAGAGAGAAGTGTCAAGAGAGAACTTTGTCATGTACAATGGAGATCAATGAGTGTCCTTGTTCCGATGACTGATATGATCATAGTCATTTTTCTAAATATCGAATCTTTGTCGGACGATCAAAATCCATATTGGAGTACGGAAATCGGGGTTATATTTAAGATATGTAGTAAATATCGTGGTGTCATATCAGATGATGTTCATACAAAACATAACATTCTAATATATAATTTAAACATATTTAATGATTTCTAAACATAAGAAACTGCATCATGATACATGTTTAGGATGACTAACAAATTGTAGAACTTTGCTTCTCGATCGCATCATGAAACCTTCCAAGAGATAGAGAGACAGAGAGAGAGAGAGAGAGAGCTAGAGCGAGAGAGGAAAGAGAAAGGAAGAGAAAGAGAGGCCGGAGAGAGAGACAGAGAGAGAGAGAGAGAGAGAGAGAGAGAGAGAGAGAGAGAGAGAGAGAGAGAGAGAGAGAGAGCTAGAGCAGAGAGGAAAGAGAAAGGAAGAGAAAGAGAGGCCGGAGAGAGAGACAGAGAGAGAGAGAGAGAGAGAGAGAGAGAGAGAGAGAGAGAGAGAGAGAGAGAGAGAGAGAGGTGACCGCTGAATCGTAAAAGTTAGGATTTTTATAAGATTGATTATGATTTCTTAAGCAAAGAGATTATATTTGGTATTTGGGTCGGGTTGGGAACCCAAAACAAAACCCAAACAAAAACAACTTAAACAAAGAAAAAAAAACACCCAGTATCGGCCGGTATTGTGGATGTCGGCGGATTTATTGGATATCGGCCGATATTTCTAAAAATAAAAAAACGCTATAAATTTGTAAATATCAGTGCGGGCTGTTCTAAAACTCGATATATCGATATATTGGCCGATATATAGGAAAAATTTTCTAAAATTAGAAAGCACTATAAACTTGTAAATATCGGTGCAGGCTGTTGTAAAACGTGATATATCGATATATTGGCTGATATTTTATGCAGTGTACATACATATATGCATATACATACATACAAGCGACATTGTATTTAGATTAGATGACCTGACTGATTGTAAAGGTTAGGTGTAGGCTTGATGGTGATATTGGTTTTGACCTGCCTTACCCTATCAAATTGCTAATACTTGGTATAACATTGCTACTATAGGATGATGTCCATTATACTTTCCATTGAGAAACCTATCTTTTTATGGCACTAATGACAAGTAGCTAATACCTATTTTTCACTTCTTAGGGCCAAGACTTGAAAGCAGCCACACTTTATGTTAATATGTTAAATTGGTATACTTGAAGAATGTTGAGAGTTGAGACTTGAGAGGCAGTATCTAAAAGATAGCATAAGAAATTGATGCATTTGTAAAAAGTTAGTGGTAGATTGTACATATGAGAGAGAAGTGTCAAGAGAGAACTTCATCATGTAAAATGGAGATAGTGTCTTGGTTCCGATGACTGATATGATCACAGTGGACCAAGATGGAAGGGCCAAGGATATACTAAAATGCACATGGATTTAGTGAAATAGATTTGACAATAGAATAACTGGCCCTTAGTAGAGTCTAATGGATAGCCTACTCCAAAAATTTAGAAACAACTCTTTGTTGTTTTCTGAAAAGGAAGGGCATTTTCTAATAAGCTATTCACCTTCTTATTACAAATAATGTTTGTGAGTGGCTACAATTAACTCATATTTATAAAACTTGGTATATTGTCAACCACTTACAGTAAGTGAAGCTGCCTAGTGGGAACCAGGCATAGAAATTGCAGCCAAAATCAGCCATAAGAAAACCTCCAATAGAAGTCAATTTGTGCAGACTATGCTAGCCAGGTAGGCATGGAACCATCTAGATCTAGCTATGACACTGGCCACTTTGCATTCTCTTGATAATATTCTTTGGCTGAAGACACTTCTGGTCTTTTCATGGACCTGATTTTAGGTATCAACATACATAGGTGCTGTATTGATCTCCATCCTTAAAATGTGTCTTCAGATACACCAAGCAACAAGTTTCACCTATTCATTAAGTGTTTTCAAATGGGTGAGGTCTCAATAATATAACCATTAACCAGTGAACTTGCTTGATTCATTGATAAAACATACTAGAGGCACAAGTGGTATGCCCGTGCTTGTACGGGTGTGTTTGATTTCTTTAGTTTATTTATCAGGGTGTTATCTTACTTGAATTACGATGAAATTCTTTCATGCGGTTACTAATTTTTCTTTTTGTTTTGTGTGTATGGTCCACTTTCATATGAACATGTGCACATAAATGGCTTATATCAACAGCGAGCATAGGACGACCTTTTAAATTCTGTTTATACTATTCTGAATGTGAGATGAAACTCATAACATATAGTTGTACCTGTCATTAGTTTGAACAAAGACAAGCAATATTATCATGTAAGTCACGATATCTTGACATTAAGTTTGATAATTTGGATAGTTAATAAATTTAGCTAATGTTTTACAAACACACTGAAAATAAATAAGTTTGTATAGATATTGTTTAGGGTACTTGTTACATAACAACATATATCTTTTTTCCCCTTCATTCCCTTCCAAAATTGCATACACATTTCTTTTGCTTGCTCACATGAAGCCATTAGCATTTTCGTCATTCCTGTAATTTATTCAAACAAATATATATTAAAAGTTTGTTGTGATTCTTTATTATTGTATATAACAAACTTCCACAGGTATTTAAACTTTATTTTTATTTTGTTGTCTTTAAATCTTTTTCAGTAGTAATAGGATGATGAAATTGCAAGAAAAGTGTAAGTTTATTTATATGTCACTATTTCTTATGTGAAGGGAACATTTCTATGGCTGCTGATAATAAATACAATTCATATAATTTATAAATGAGTAAGATGTTACGTAATATACGATAAAATGTCATTGGTGGTTGATTGAGAAAATTTTTCACTTGTTCGATGTCCTTACCTTGAATTTAGACTTAACCTGTTTTAGCACTGGCATGCATATAATTTGCACTTGGTAATTTTGGATATCATTACGTGTTTTGTCTATGCAAAATTTAAATGAAAAAGGAGCTAAAATACAATATATAAATACAAAAGGTTTTAAATTCTTCAATAGAATTTTACATACAAATTATATATAATTCATAAAATTCGAAGAAATAACATGTGCATATAACTCATTAAAAGTTCTAAATACTCTAATAAAACTCATACAAAGTTATACATAAAAGGAATGAGATATGTTAACGTGGTTCATTTTGTTTAACACATTTGAGCAAACATTTGTAATGCATGATGGTTTCAGATGTCTCCTAAGTGAAGTTTACCCTCTTTTAATCCTTGATATAATCCAATGTAATCAAGTGGGGGATGACATTCATAGAAGATGTAAAAAACATTGAAGTTTCAATTTCAAACATCAAGAACTTGTTTCCTTAAAAAAAGAATGTAATTTACAGCTAAATGAAGAAAACCAACAGAAAATTTAACTAAAATATCAAAATTTTAATGCGCTCACATGAGAATACAATGCTTTGTAATCCACAAACACAACGGATGTTCTTCACCCCCCAACCGAACCACGACATCCAACGGTTCAATCAAGGGTTTAACCTACACAGCGTCCCTAAATTCACAACAGACAGCAGCGACTTTGAAATCTTGAGCACAAGCTGATCACTCTCATCACAGATCGCCACTCCAATACCAACCGACTTCATAATTCTCCACTGCACCATCTCAATACTCTCAATCCCCTAAAATAACCATCGCTTCTCCCCCTTCATCATCGGCCTTTCGAACTCATCCCCAATCCTCCCTTGCCTCATCTGGCATTAGATTGATCTAACTTCTTGTTGTGCCTAAGATCATCAGCTATCCAATTCATTTTCAATTGAGAGATTTGGTTGTCTTCTTTCTATTAATGGAAGCAATTGAGTTCTTGTGTTTGGTGAGAGATAATATTGGGTATTTCTTCATATGGCGGGATAGCGGAGGGGCCGAGGAGGATTTGTGTTCAGGTTCGAATTTACCGTGTCCGACGCCATTTTGGGGGCTGAGGGAACGCTAGTGTTTTCGCCGGCGACAGATTTCTCAATGCTGGTGCTGTCTTAGCTGTTGTCCATTGGGAGAAAGTATCGAAGAGATTTTTGATTTGGAAAGATAATTAAAACAGACTAAGAAATAGGACGTGTGGCGTTTAGGTCATATAAGACGTGGCAGCATGTTGTAGTTTTAAGTGTAAATCACCAATATCTCTTTATATCTAAAGGAGGGATATGATATCTCATCAATATACCCTTTATCTCATGAAAATTATTGTCAATTTACAGATCATCAACAGTGGAGTCTACGACGGTTCGTCGTGTATTTTTAGATGTGTAAATATCCTACACTAGCTACTTATATTGCTCTCACACACAGGTTAACTATAGTTTAAATGTCAAAACCTACATTGTGGCAATATTATCTATTATATAATTATTAAATTATGTTTAGATGTTCTCCTATGCAAGCCACTACTTTCTGATAAAAGAAGTTAATGATATTTGGCCATGTTCAAAATTGTGGTGCTCAGAAGTAGACTGGTTCAGAGTAATAAGAATGTCTCGAAGACAAGTACGGATGTGAGAATAAGATTATCATTTTACTATTTCCCAAGGGATGAAGAGTTGCAGTACTGCACATTCCAACAATGATACTCCCATTGCAAGCATGAGTTATATATAGCTAGCCACCACATCAACCTCAGATAGTTAAATAAATCAGTTGGTTCAACTCTCATCTTGTTTGAGTTACCCTGAATCACCACCTAGAGATAACTAAGAAGCACACAGAGGGAAAGTTGAACCATTTTGAATCACAACCAATGTGCCCGGCATTGATTACGATATAATAGAACATGTGCATATCACAAGATGTTAGTATAGTTCCATGCACCTATGTGTTTTGAATTTTTCTCAGTTGCAGTTTCACCTGAACAATAAAAAGTAAAGTAGTAAATTATATAATGTAAATTCTATCAATTATACATATAATTATGCATATAAAATAGTAACTTATATAATATAAATTCTATCAATAGAAAAACTTATTTATACAATAAGCACAAAACTAACAATACAATATTTTTTATTATCATATTTATTCTTGTTCATGATCATTTTCATCACAAACACTAACAAAATACTTCTAAGTTCCAGTAATAGTCCATCATATTTGTATGGAATTACCAGTTTTATAGGGGCACCTGTATAAATTGTATGGGGGCACATATATAAATTTATGTACCCCTTAATATAAAATTGAAAATTCTATGGGGGCAACTGCCCCCAAAGGCCACCATGTAGATCCATCCTTGCTGTTTGACCTTGTAATCCATGTGCGATAAAATTTTCATGTAGATACTTATTATCAGCCTTAATATTTGTTATGATATACATTTATATTGATTTAATATGCTTTCCAATGATGGAACAGATATGTGCTTAAGTGGGAGTCTAAATATTTGATTGCAGTGAGCACTGCAATTCAAGATTGGATCACATCAAGTAATTTTCTGGACTATATCTTCTGCCACAACAATAGGAACCACGACAAAGCTTTATCCCAAGCTTTCGGGATTCATATTTCTCTTCGTACTCCAAATATTTGATAATATACAAAATTCAGATATTAAAATTATTGTTTATCCCTACAGAATTAACAACGGAGTTGATGAGACAAGGTGCCATGATGACTGTGTTAAGCGGTCTTGTCTCCGCATTAGCTTGGCCTGCTGTACTACTTGCAGCTACCGATTGGATAGATAGCAAATGGTCAATGGCTATTGACAGGTACTGCTGAAAATTTCAATACTGATTCCTGAAGGGTGCTTAAATATCCGGTTTACTGTATACAAATACAAAGATAGCATGCCCATATAATCTGATTATATTCTTAAAAAGCAACTACTTTTGGATCAATATATGTATATATAGATGTGTATATTCAAAATGTTTTTAGGGCCTTAAGTTTACCAAACGATTGGTTGTGGATATGTCCTGAACTATTCTTTAAATGTATATCAACAATAACAATTTCCTATGTGTTTCCTTAATATACATTGGTCATAGATATATCTTGGACTTTTCTTTAAATGACAAATTGATTCTGCCATCTAATGTTGAAGTCTTATTATTCAGTTCTCTAGCTTCAAAAGGTTGCATTACTGTCCACTCCGTGGTAAAAAACTGTTTATGCTACATTATTTTGTCTTGATTCCTGCTACTTCTATAAGTTACAGGAGACACTTAAAGTCTGTTTATACATATGTAACAGATACAAAACTGTTCTGCGGATTTAGCCTTGTATATGTGTAATCTTTTTCCCCTATATGAGTGGTATTTACTAGAGGTATTGTTCTGTTTACTAGAGGTATTTCCGTAGATAGAAGAATGTTGAACTGAGTAATTTATTAATCTTGGGAGAAGTTACATATTAGTTTGCTACTTTGCTGAGAGAATTAATGTTTGCAGCCTCTCACTGAAAGTGAAAAGAAACTCCAACATAGGGTATTTACACTGATAATGAGGTTTACCTTAAAATGAAAACCTGATGGTAATAATTGGCCTAAGATGTTTTTTAAAAAACCTTCTGTGCATCTTGGGTTTAAGAAGTAGTAGTGGGTTCAATACGGAAGGACCTTAGAATAACATAGTCAATGTTGAATTTATTATTCCAAAGGATGCAAGATGAATTGAAAGATTATATATGATGCAGATTGAAGTAGATAAAACTGTCAGGATTTCAAAATTTAGATTTGATTTTATCTTTTAGTATTTTAGATAGAATATTTGGTTTTACCTATTAGATTAAGTTATCTAGATTTGAATTTTAAAACTTTATCAGGTTAGAATTTGTTTTTGATGTAATTAGAGATAGGATTCCATGTCTATTTAAGGAGTTGTGAACTTTTATTGGTTTAGCAGAAATAATTGAGAATTAAAGAACTCGTGAAAAGTTTAGCATGAGTTGCTAGTCGGCACGTGATATGCCTACTGTTATGTGTCTATATGTGATTCTGGGTTAAGCATCAGTCAGGTGCCTGTGTGATTCCGGCTTACAACCTTATCTATCTCTTCTTTTATTTGTATTAGATACATCATTAAAAATCTCCTCAAATCAATCTCCACCTTTTTCTAGGAAGAAAAGACGAGAGAAAGTTACTGTTCAAATGGGTTTCTATTCACCTGTTAGTGTTGATTCATCTTTTCAATGATCATAGCCTCCATAGTGCCTCCGAACTACAATAAGATCTGTTCTCCGTTCCTCGTCAATTGTTATCATTATTAGAGCAAGTTCAACTTGATCTACAGTTATCATGGGTAAAATCCTGTTACCTCCTTCACAGACCGTGACTTAAATCTGCAACCATATGACTTTAAAATTTGGATAGAAGATTTAGATGACTTATTTTCTTTTTATAATACTAGTATAGTGCACGTGCTTTGCACCTAAAGCATGCCTGCTTTTGTTTTATATTTTTCAAATTTTTATGTTGGCTACAAAATAATGAAATGACTTGTATAGCAATATAAATTCGAACAATTATAATTTTATTTAAATAAATAAATTGTATGATAAAACCGTGGATAAAGAACTGCACGATTAATTATTATAGTTTGGATAATTGTTATCATAATTTATTAAAATAATTATAATATACTAAATAAGTTCTTCTCTTTTAAATATAATAATATTATACATAGTGTAATTATAATACTATTAATACATTTTAATTTCATAATTAGTTTATTACACTATTAGCAAATAATTTACTAACCTGTATAATTATTAAATTACAGTGTAATTTATTAATTTAAAAATACTATTAAAATCATTATACTATTAATACTATTACAATTACAATAAATACAAATTGTTTTTCATACTATTATCATACTTTTAAATGGCTAATAAGATGAAAGGTAACAGTAGTCCTCCATAAGAGGTGAAAACCAAAGACATATGGCATAACCATAATGAATTTTTATTATTTTTAATTTTTCTAGAGTTTTAAATATTATGTGATGATAAATTAGGATAGATTTCAAATTTTCTATTAAATAACATAATTAAATAATAAAATAATAGTGTGACCAACGGTTTTGTAAAAGTGAGGATATGCATAATTAATAAGTGGTCATATATAATTAGTGAATAATTAATTACAACTAATGACATATTTGAAATTATTAAACTTAAAAGGGTAAAATGGAAATCAAAAGTTTTACAAGGCAATCCTCTTTTATATGTAGTATGTTTCAATGGGAGATGCATCTATATGATAAGTCTAGGGTAAGAGGTGTAGATGAAGACTGATGGTTTCAAAATTGTTCTGGTTATCATTCATGATTATGTTGGTAAGCACTTATGAAGTTTCTTCTTGGATGTATTCTTGTTGTCCAACGAGAAAATATTATTTTTTTCAATGCTTGAAAAAATAAGTACGAGTTGTAAAACCGTGTGCAGCCAATAGGGTTGATGAAAAGATAATACTCTTTTTAAACTTTTAAACTCCTAAGTAGAAAATACAGAGTAGAAAATACGGAGAAGAAGTAGATCATAAAACATTGATACAAATTTTACTTGTTTCAAACAGCCTGCCAAATGAACCTTAGAAGTTCCAACTAAAAGATCCACATTACTATGGTTGGAAGTTCTACAGGAATGTCTTAGTGCAAGGAGTAGTGACATAAATTAAATAAGAGGGGAGAGAATCACAAATCACAAATACATATTTTAGAGGTCCCTCAGCTGAGCTACGTCACCTACCTAGCACATTAACCACGATTTCACAACATCCACTATTAGAGACTTCTCCCAAAAGTCCATTAGGTACAACTGTCAATTTCAAAACTCTGTAAGCGAGACTTCAACACTTCCACACTCGAGACCCTTGAGTTAGTGGGATACAACCATGCTCAGGAAGCTGAACTTCCAACACTCTCACGCTAGACACCTTTGAGCTTACAGAACTAACCTCTCTCTACTTTAAGAGAGCAACTACAATAGAGATAAACTTGTGTTTCTCAATACAACAATGAGAACTTAATGAAGCTGAGACCTCACAATAATAGTACGTGTAAATGAGGTTTTAATGGTTCTCAACACTGAGCACTAAGAACGTTTTGGACTAAGATCAAATAAGATGGGATCTCTATGGGCAATCTTAAATTGAAGACAGGGAAAATCATACACTCCCATAAAGATGTAAATTTTCTTTCTAAGGAACTAATAAGGGTTCAAACAGTAGAGAAAATCAACAGAAAGTTTTTCAGCCTAGAGCTTGAAGCTGAACACGAACTTTGGCTCTTGAGAGTAATTGCTTACTTGAGGATAAAGTCCTCAATAATAGGATATAAATAAGCCATGAAAATTAACTCAGACGGTAGCATTTACTAAGGTTATGAGTTAGCATCCAAGGATCTTCAATTTATTGAAGGATTGCATGAAAGGAGACATGCTATTTTATGGTGAACAAAGAATATTCTTAATATTTAGAGAAAGTTTTCGATTAAAATTAAATGAAAAGGTAGAAGCTTCTTAGAATCTTAAAACTCAAAGTCAAACTAGATTCAACTTTGATTCAAGTGATGACAATATAGAGTTAAGCTGAAATAGGTTACTGTTGAGCAGTGAACTCGAAATTCACAGAAATATTTTTTCATAGAAAAACTGTTAGGTTTCAACAAAGGAGTTTAGACAGAATAGAACTAACCTTTGGATCATAAACCATGGTAGTGATTGATAGAGGAAACATGGAAAGGCTAAGAGACTTTCAGGTTAATAGATTAGATTCCTAGTGCGAGAGTTCTCTTATCATTAGAATTTAGAAACCTTGCATGAAAATACCTATGACTCAAGACAATCTTCATGCAGGATGGTTCAGCACCATTGAACTCTTCAAAGCCATGAGCAGTTGAGCACTTGGTTGATTAAGTCTCGGATCAAACTTAAACTTTATTTTAGCTTGATGCTCTTGAATGGTTGAGTATTGGTTGAAGCTTGGAGCATTTGATCATCCAATAAATACTTTGCCCTGAAATATCACATCACTAAGCAATCTAAGCAAACATTATTGGCGTTGATCATTAATTTAATTCATTAAACATAGAATTCACATGACTATCCCAACTCCAATCAGATATGGACCATAATATGAACCTGACAATGTTATCAAGAATGTTATCAAGTTACAATGCACAATGCGGGGCACAAAGTCCGGTCAAATACGAATCATTGTCTGAACCTGACAGTGTTATTAAGAGTGTTATCAAGGGGCGAAGCACAATACAGGGTGCAAAGTCCCTTTACACGCACATGCACAATGAGCATTGCGATACACATGCATGAGTTAAGTGAATTTGAATTTTCACATAAAAAGATGCCAACATAAATAATATTACTACCAAATCATAAATTAAGGTTTTCATTCATAATCTTGACACCCAACAAAGTGAAGTTTATAATTTTCCACATCAAAGTCGAACCAAAACTAATATCGAAGTAAATCAAATAGTTCAGAAAAAAGCAAATAAAGTAGCAAAAGAACAAAGGGTCTAATCATCCTTCTCTCCCATCATGATGCCCTTCAAGGGGAATACCCTCCTCAGTTTCCTCTCCGCTTCATTAAAATACTCTTCATCTTTCGGGCCCAACTCCCTCCTCAATGATGAAATAATACCGCTTGAAGATCCTAGACCCATATTGGTTAACCTTAAATTTAAGGCATCCTCTTCTTCAGTGCCCATTGCACTTGATACATCACCCTATGTAAAGTCACCATCGTCCTCTACGAAAGCATTCTATGCACTGTTGCCAACACTGATTTTCCCTAACTAGTACTCGTTGCTTTCATTTATATCAATCAACTTGATCGGATCATTGATATCTTTGTAATCAAATCTCTCCTTCAAAGCTCAGTTGTAATTGTAATATACTAGATCTTGCAACCTCGTACAATCCAATCTATTACTCTGCTTGTTATGTAGCTGCAATTCATACAAATTAATCAAATCACTTCATTGGTAGGGTTTTTGGGAGGGCTTACCTTTGGAAGCATATAAGTTGTGCTAGCTTTTATGGTTTTTATGTTAAAAATTTATAAAAAATTATATCGGTATAAAAGCCTTAGTCAAACCTAGTTTATTTGGATGTGCTTATAAGCTAGCTTTTCAAAAGTTGGGTAATCCTAACTTTTTAAAATGGATTAAAAGCTAGGTAATTGGTGTGTTTCCAAACATATAGATATTGAAAAACTAGCTTAAAAGCTACTTTGGTAAATAATAAGCTCTCTCAAACACCCTCCATATCCTTATAGAGAATAAATCTATCTCATTGAATTAAAAGAAACTAAGCGCACTTTTTCAAAAGTACTCTAATTTCTTTCAGTGGCAGAGGCGTGACAAGTAAGGCTGAGAACTTTTGTAGTAAGTTTTTTGCAGTTCTAGAGCTGATGCATAGTAAGAATACTGCCAATCAGCTACCACAGTAATTACAATGATTACTTATGTAATTCTTTCCTAAAAAATATGTAGTAAATTGATGGATTATGGATACTTATGTGGAGATTTCTTTTTTGGTTTCTCTTGGCTACATACATACCAAATAGACCAGTTGAGTTCTTGTATGTGTTCTGCTCAATCTTTTGGTGGTGCTATAAGGGCACTATCTTCTGTAAGAGTTCATAAAGGCTGTTTATAATCTCACTATCCTTTGAATATTAGGTTGGTCACAGAAAATGTAGGATTGATGTAATATCCCGCAGCATGCAAAGGCGATGCAATTGGGCTTCTCACCTCTTAGCAATGATCTAAAAAACCTCTGAATATTTAGTTGGTTTCTAAAGGAGCTTACAATATCCTCCTTAGTTTTATCCATTGCCTCATAATTTTATCTCATAGTCGGCTTCTTCTCACTATCAACAAGCTTTATAACACAAACCAAAAGAGCGTGAGTTTAAGAAACGCAAACGATGTACTATGAGGAAGACATGTTTAACTCTCTTTTACCCCATCCTCCCTTAAAATCTCTTGACGGCTCATTTTCTAAGTAGAACATCTTCCTAAGGTTAATTTTCAACTTGTGGATGATCAACAAGATCACGAATCAACTCACAATCTCCCAGAACAGGAGAGAGATGTAGAGATTGGGGGATCATTGGATCAATGGAGAATTCTGGGGGATAGTGAGGTTTTGTTGAGAGGTTAATTGGGGTAAGTTTTGATTTTGTTCAGGGAGTTAGGGAATGTTTGGTTCGTGGATTATTTTTGATGCATACTATGGATCTAGAAAAATCCATACTTAAACTCTTGTATATTTTGCAATGGATATTAAATAGTATTTGCGTAAGGGATAAAATCCAATCAAATTTTGTTTGGTTGCACATGCATTTTGTTGATGATATGTGACTAAAATCATAAATCCGCGTGAAATTAGCATAAATTTAGAGGATCGCATTTGATGCATCTATCCTACATGTCAACTCCAAATTCGAGGCATGAAAAGTGACAAACAAACAATATATTTGATAATAACCTAGGATTTTAAGCTTGTGTGTCCCATTTTTCAATGCAAACCCATAAAATGTATGGAAACAAACATCCCTGTAGAGAATGGTGGGTAGAGTTGAGATACTAGTCGGGAGTTACAACCAAGAGATTTATGAGGGTCTTAGTTACATTAAACGCATAAAGTTTAGAAGTGAGTAGTGGGGATTTGTTTCATGTGGTAAAAAAAAAAATACTCGAAAATATGATATTATCTCTTTACTCTTTAAGGTAATCACTCAAAAGTATAAATCACGGTGGTGGATGCTTTAGACTCTCCTCTAAATGGTCATGAGTTTGAATCCTTTACATCTCTTTTTTTTTTTTTGCTTACTTTAATGATTTTTATTGGTTCAACAAACCCAGGTGCCACTTCAGTGCGCCCTATTGCGCAATGTGGTTGGTGCACGCCTCACATTTGCGCTCTTCTGTCACGTGATGCTGCCTCGCATCCGTGGCGCATGCCTGACTGCATCCATAATAACACTGGAGCCTGAGTCAAATCCAGAATCAGAGCAAAAAGTGGAACTTTAAGTAGAATCGGAGGCAGATTAAAAGGCAAACCTGAAGCCAGCCCGAGTGTGTGTAGAATCTGAATCCTAGCACGAGTCTAAAATCATGATTCAGAATTTGATCGTGAAATAGTGCAGACTCCTTCAAGTTAGAGACAGTTCGGTAATTGAGTTTGTTATACAATACCCTTCACCAACCCGTAATTAAGTGTTGCAGATATTATTTTAGGGCTAGCGATCAGTGCAATCAAACTTTTCAACGGTTCAAGAATTCATCATTTTATTCTACTCTAAAACTTGAGGTCGAGTTTTCCCAACAAGGGGAGATTGATGTGGGACAAATTGAAATATTAGATTTTATGTAGGTTAAAGTAGATAAAACGGTTAGGATTTCAAATTTTAGATTTGATTTGGTCTTTTATGGTTTTAGATAGGGTAATTTTAGTTCTATCTATGTAGATTTGAATTTTAAATAGTACTAGGATAGAATCTATTTTTGAATTGTAGAGATAGGACTCCACCTCTATTTAAGGAGTTGCGAACTTCATTCGTTTAGCAGGGAGGAAGGAAGGGAGGGAGTTGATAATAAAAAAGTTGGTGTAGCTTGAGTTTCTAGTTGGCATGTCATTTGGTCGGCTAAGCGTCCGTATAAATTCAGATCAACCAAAAGATTAGACGTTGTGTGTGATTCTGGACTAATCACTATTTATCTTTGTTTATTTCCTTAGTTCAATCATAGTCATCCAATCCTCTTCAAATCATCTCCACCATCCATATAAACAATTCCAAATAAAAAAAAGTAAACAAAATCCTAAAGTAAACCCACCTCAAACAGCTCTCTTTTTCCAAAAAGGAAAAAAACTTGCTGTAGTTTTCGCTAATGTCATCCTTAGAGAACTCCAAAAAGGCTATGTTCACCTTCCTTTTCTCATGTCCCATGAGAGAACAGTTCGAGAAACCCACCAAGCTTCCGAAGCAAACCAATCAAGCTCCCTTGTCTCTGCTGGTTGTTGATGATCAGCAATCCAGTTCTCCGGCAAACGTTTTGACAAATTTTTTCTGCAGTTTTCTAGATTAAATTGGGTGGATCTTCGTTCTGCTTCAGCCAGTCACAACAATAATATTTTACACCTGATCTCTTTTCTCCCGGTATCAGTTTTATCTTCTCAACCATACTGCTGCATGACATTTTACTGTAGTTAAAGTAGCTAATGCATTCTTTTCCTCTGTTGCAAGGTTGGATATTTAGATCAGTTGAAGCCTCATATCATTCTTATTTGTTTCAGGTCAGATAAAGCAGGAAAGCTCCTTGCAGAAGTATTGCTAAAGGGTTTGCAGGGGAACAGGTAAATATTTTACCAGATCGTTACATGTTCAATTTGCATTTCTTTCTTGAATTGCTGATTACTTTTTTCATTGCTAACTTTTTCAGGCCGGTTACCCTCTTAGGTTTTTCATTAGGAGCACGAGTGATATTCAAATGTTTGCAACAATTGGCTGAATCAGGAGAGAACGGTACTTTCAGACTGTTTCAGTACTTTTCTGTTTTCTCAAATTTAAAATTTGTTAACTCAATAAGGATGGAAAAATGACAGAGGGACTTATAGAAAGAGTTGTTCTCTTTGGTGCACCAATTTCAGTCAAAGGAGAACAGTGGGAAACTGCTAGAAAGGTATGGATGTTTGACAATTCCTTCATCTTCCTTCTTTTGCCCTTCTCTAATTTCTCTTTATGAACTTGTAGCAGAAAGGTGATTGCTAGAATATAGTTTTATTTCAATCACATAGAGTGTTGATAACTTTTATAGTTTCTGATGCAAGACTCTAAATTATACATGATTTTAATTTCAAAGCAAGAGGTAAAAATACCATAATTACTCAATATAAACCGCTTGACTGTATAACTAAGTTACGGAAATATTGATTGCATTACTATCATCACATTATTATTATTATTAGCTCGGGATAATTATTAACTAAAGTAAAAATTTGTCTGAAGAAGTGTAACTAATCAGTTGAAGACATCCTTTAGTGAGCACAAGATTTCTAGAAGACCTTTGTAGAGTGAAAGCATGATTCGTTGTCAACAACTTGTGTTATATTTATTCTTTTAGGGTCCTTCTCTAATCTAACTTAATTATAATTAAACTAACCCTAAACCATGATGCGTGAGTGAAAGCATGATGCATTATCTTGTGTTATATTCATAGATTGAAAGCATGATGCATTGTCAACAACTATATGTTCTCTTAGGGTCTTTCTCTAATGCCCTAATATAACTTAATTGTAATCAATCCTATCCTAAATCCAAGTCTAAGCCTTAACTTTAGCCCTAAGACACTCTAACCTGGGATGAAAGGAGGGAAAGGAGCGAAGGATGATTGGATGGGATAGTGTCATAGTGGGGTTTTGTTGACCCTTGTGAAGGAGGTGGATCTGAGGCTGGAGAGGTGTCTATAGGGCTTACTAAACAAGTAATCTAACAAACTCAATGCAATGTATATGTAGAATTAACATAAAAGATCAGCAGAAATAAAACTACAGATAATTAAAACTATAAATCAACAACAAATAAACTAAACATTTAACAGCAATTATAACTAATAGAAAGAATTAAGTTCGAATCAAGCCAAAGGCAATGAACGAACTCTCGCACAACTCACGGAAACTTAAAAAGTGTTGACTTCTTGAATCAAGTATCTAAGAATTAAGCTTGCATAAGAGTTCGAGTTTCAGATTCGTTACCAACACAAACCTGTAGTTTATTAACTTTTGACGTGTCTCTGTGTTGATATTGATTTGAAGATTTGCTGGTCGTAGTTGAAAATCGAGGCCGCAATGTTCAAGAAAGGTGCTGCTGGAAACCTGCAGCGAAGTGTGTCACTGAAAGTTGTAGTTGAGGTCGCTGTTGAGGGCGCTAGAACGTTGCAGGTTGAAGATTAGGGTTTCTGGATGAGGGTGTGGCTGATTGTATTCGCTGCTCAAAGAAGATGAAGTCGAAGAAGTTCCAGGTTCCTGTTCTTGCATGAAATAGAGAAGCGGAGGTGGGAGTTTTCTGATGTTACGTGAGATTTGAGATGATTTGGCAGGGGGCTTAAATGGAGGAGAATAATTGAGAAATGGATTTTTAGATTAGATGAATGGCTGAGATTAATCACACGAAAAATAAAGAAAATAAAACTTAGAATAGGCCGGAATCACTCGCAGCACCTATTCTCTGAAATTACTCCAATACTTTCTCAAATTCTCAATTTTTAGTCATCTCAATCTCTACCAAAAAAATAATGAAAAGTTCAACCCATATATATAGGGTTTCAAATCTTATCCTAACATGCTTCAAAATCTTATCCTACTACACTTCAAAATCCAAGACTATCTGAAAAGATTTCAAACTGAATTCAAATATTAACTAAAAATTAAATCTAACTAATTTTAATTCTTATCTTGATCCCCATCAAGTCTCCCGGCTTGGAAAAATTCACCACTGGTGAATGCATGTGACGGTGATGCTCCTATTCAAGTTGATAGATAACAATTGAATTTGGATGTCCGTGCTAATGAACAAGGTATTTGTGGATGTCATCATCGGCAGTTGACACATCTCCATCAAAATTCTGAACATCAGGTGGCATAGTAGGAGTCGGTGACAAACGAACTGGTGGTGTAACATCGGCGGCATCAAAAGTCACAAAATCTATAGGCTCATGATATGGAACGAGATCCTTGACATCGAAGATTGGGTTTATACCTATATCTTTTGGGAGGTCTAATTCGTAGGCACTCGCTCCAATTTGTCTAACAACTCGATAAGGTTTTGTTCGTTGTGTGTGAAACTCTTTCACAGTTCCAGGAGGGAACCTCTTAGGTTGCACCCGAAGTAAAACCCAATCATTAGTTACAAGTTCCTACAAACATTTAGAGTTATCCACTGCAGATCCATAATTTTCATTATTCATAGTCAATTTTCGCCGTGTCTTATCATAAAAATCATGCACATGCCATGCAAACAAGTCTGCTAAATCAGTAAGCTCCCTAAGGACACATGATCTAAATCACTAAGCTCCCTAGGATGATAATCACTATCGGGTTCAAACATATTCAAACACGTGGATCTATCTTCAAGATATTCGGATAATTTTTTTAAAGTCTTATTAAACTTGATTAGTTTTGGATTCATCACAAAATGTGACACTTTAGGTGAGGTATTCTTTGACTCTATCTCAATAAACTTGGGAAAGACTTTGGAAACCTCGGGGGACTGTTGTGACAACTCACTACTAGGACTCTCACGTCTGCTATTGTAGATGTAACTTCTGGTATTTTTTCCAACATATTGTTTTTAATTTAAGATGTGAGCATAGTTGTGATTTTCATTAGTTGCAGTTCCACTCTTAGTACTTTGATTCTCTTTCAGTTTTAAGGGAGTCAAGGTAATTTTTTTTACCCTCGTGATTGAAAACAAATTTGTTCATTTTTTCATAACTAGTCACATTAAGATCATACAATCAAGGTTGTCCTGACAAAACATGAGCAACATCCATTGGTAGAACGTCACACCAAATATGATCCGAATATGCAGAAAGTTGGATAGGAACTAAATATCTCTGTGAAACCGGTAAACTAGTCTTATCTACCCAGGTGATATTATATGGTTGCTGGTGTGGTTCTGGGTTAAGGTTCATCTTGTCAATTGTTGTTTTAGCTATCACATTGATACAACTACCTCCATCAATTACAAGTTTATAACTTTTATTATAACTATAAAGTACGTGTGGAAGATAGTGTCCCTATGCCAATCATCGCCAATTTGTGAGGATGCTAATGTACATCTCATAACTCCTCAAACATGTGCTAATTCGTCTGCAGCGTCGCTAGCTCCATCTGGGGTTACATAAACGTCTTCATCTAGATCATTCTCCTTTTCTTTTTCATTTGCAGTACGCTCTTCTACATTTAGATGTAAACTTCTACTAGGGCATTGATGAGCAAAGTGTCCCTTTCCATCACAGTTAAAATATTTTTTAGCTTTTTCATCCTTTTTAGTTGAACTTTCTGCAATTGATTTTCCTTTAATGTCTGAGGAAGTATTATTATTAGTTTTGGGTTTATTATCTACGGGCTCCCTATACGACTCCCTGGCTTGAAATGAGAACTTCCTAGCGCTAGATGGTTTAAGGTTGCGCTCATAATCCTGGGCGATCTGATAAGCATGCTCTAGCGAAGTAATAGCATGGGGACTCATCTCTTTCTGAATGTCGGCTACCAAACCCATACAAAATCTAGAAAGGGTAGCTATGGGGTCTTCTTGCACCTCACATCGGACCATTAATTCATCAAATTTGTTCATATAATCAGTTACAGACAAGCTTCCTTGACGTAAGGTGTTTAATTGATCATATAGTCGATTTTCATAGGTGATTGGCAAATATTTCTCTTTCAATTTTTCTTTATTCTCTCCCCAATACTCTATAGGTAGTTTCCCAGAACGCTCTAACTGCATCTCTATCGAAGTCTAGTAAATTTTGGCAGGACCGAACAATTTCATCTTAGCAAACCTAACCCTACGATTTTCAAACATATCATACCAATCAAAATAGTAATCCATGTCGGCTAACCAATCAGTAAAGGCTTGGGGATCATGTTTACCATCATAAGGAGCTTTTGCTCTAACTCTCTTTGTAATGTTATCATCTGAATTTCTCCTATGATCATAACCCCTATCAGCATATCGATTATCATATCTCCTATTAATATTTTGTCTACGGGATATTTCGTGTCGGTTTCCTCCTCTAGGTGGTATATCCCTATCAAATCGTGCATCCTGACGTGGGTGGACACGTTCTTCCCTAGTGTTTGATTCACTTCTGTCTTGAGAAGCCTCTAACTTGGTCATCCTAGCATCAATATTGTCGATCTTAGTATTAAGGTCAGCTAGACTGGATGTCATCTCTTTTATGGCTTACATAATTTCTAAGTTTGGATCCATATTCGATTCAGACCTATACATTGTACCACTACGCAATCACATGTATGAGAAAAATTTATTTTTTTTATTTTTTTATTTTTTATTTGAGGGGAAAAAACTACAAAGCTAAATTAAAAGACTAACCTAAGACTCGGGTTTGGGAATAGGTATCGCAGCGTCTAATATCTTTAACCACATCTTATGAAAACAAGGATTACTACAAACAGGGAGGTGCTAATATTCAGGATTAGCTTTGTTTGTATTGCACTCTTTACACTTCATAATTTTTTTTGTTTTGCTTTTTTTAGATTGCTAAATAAACCTAAGCTCTGATACCTAGCCTGACGCAGGACAATCTATAGGGCTTTACTAAACAAGTAATCTAACAACCTCAATGCAATGCGTATGCAGAATTAACATAAAAGATCAACGGAAATAAAACTATAGATAATTAAAATTATAAATCAACAACAAATAAACTAAACATTTAACAATAATTATAACTAATAGAAGGAATTAAGTTCCGAATCAAACCAAAGGCAATGAAAGAACTCTCGCACAACTCATAGAAACTTAAAAAGTGTTGACTTCTTGAATCAAGTATCTAAGAATTAAACTTAAAAGAGTTCGTGTTCCAGATTCGTTACCAACACAAACCTATAGTTTATTAACTTTTGACTTGTCTCTGTGTTGATTATGATTTGAAGCTTAGCTGGTCGTAATTGAAAATCGAGGCTGCAATGTTCAAGAAAGGTGCTGCTGGAAACTTGCAGCGAAGTGTGTCGCTGAAAGTTATGGTTGAGGTTACTGTCGAGGGCACTGGAATGTTGCAGGTTGAAGATTAGGGTTTCTGGATGAGGGCGTGGCTGATTGTATTCGCTGCTTGAAGAAGATGAAGTCGAAGAAGTTTCAGGTTCTAGTTCTTGCGTGAAATAGAGAAGCGGAGGTGAGAGTTTTCTGGTGTTCTGTGAGATTTGAGATGATTTGGCAGGGGGCTTAAATGGAGGAGAATAATTGGGAGATAAATTTTGAGATTAGATGAATGGCTGAGATTAATCACGCGAAAAATTAAGAAAATAAAACTTAGAATAGGCCGGAATCATTCGCAACATTTGTTCTCTTGAATCACTTCAATACTTTCTCGAATTCTCAATTTTTATTCATCTCAATCTCTACCCAAAAAGCAATGAAAAGTTCAACCCATTTATATAGGGTTTCAAATCTTATCCTAATACGCTTCAAAATCTTATCCAATTACACTTCAAAATCCAAGAGAACTCTATTTGAAAAGATTTCAAACTGAATTCAAATACTAACTAAAAATTAAATCTAAACTAATCATAATTCTTATCTTGATCCCCATCAAGAGGGAAGAAAAGGAAGATAGGGGTGGTTTCAAGATTAAGGAAGCGGTGAGGTAAAGGGAATGGATCGATGAAGGCAATGGGGTCGAGTAAGGCATGTTGACGATTGGCAATGCGGTGGAGTAAGGCATGTTGCCTCAATCGTCAGAGCTTATGGAGATGGAGGCAAAGAGGAAGAGAAGAGGATGTTTATGATAACATAGAGTGAGGATGGAGATTTTTGCTAAAAGTTCATTATCTTATGAGGTAGAGTAAAACATGTTGCCTCATTCATCGGAGCATGTTGCCTCATTCATCGGAGCCGGGGGAGTTGAAAGAGGAAGAGAGGATGAGAAGAGGCGGTGGGTTTGATGATATGAGTGGGCGGATGATGAACATTTTTGCAAAAAGTCTTATTATTTTATATCAAGATTTGGGGTGTGTTGCTAGGGGTGCAAACAGATCAGATATGGTTTGGATATGACCTATATATTCGCTTTTTAAAAAAGGATATGGCTACAAATATGGTTTTCGTTTGGTAAGAAAAAGTTGTATCCATATCCAAGGTTCCTAGTCTATCACCGACTCCACCACAATCCAACGTTCCCTGCCTCATCACTGAGTCCATCGTTATCATCATCTGAGGTTCTACTCATAGAAGTTTGGAACATGGGACGCTATAGAGAACCACAACCTTGGTTCAATTGTCCTAGATTCGCAGTGGAACACGACCCAATTCACCAACTTTAGCAGCTCGATAAAAGTAACTTTTTTCAAAAGAAAAAACAACACAGAACGTGAGAAATTAAGCAAATAAAGTATGCATACCTTTCTCAACATTTTTTTTGCAATTACTGATATCTACTGCATATTTCTTTAATTTGACTCTTGCAAAACCTCATATTCCTACATTTAACCGAACTTAAAACATACCACGTCCCATGACGTACTGTATAAGCATACCCCTTCATACCCAATTCCTAGTGAGTGGCGTACCACCGTCCCGTGAATCGGAACGAACCGGATTCCGTGGAACTATGGTTCTACTCCATCCGCATCGCTATCCGGGGTTCCTACTCCATCACCTACTTGGTCCCATTGTTGTCCGAGGTTCCTACGCTGTCACTGGCTCCATAATATTCGAAATGCATTCTTGTCTACTGTACTTCCTTTGGAAAAAGTACACCTGTTATTTATTGCATCACTTTGTTATTAAAATATATAAATTAAACCATATTAGGGATAGTCACCGAGGACTTTGTTTACCCATTTCACTACAGGTTGAGCTATGGTAACCATTAGAATTCAGTGAAAAGAATGAGATTTACTCACTACACGGTAGTAGAATAAAATGATTTATGAAAATGTGTATTGTTCATTATTCAATTACATTTCAGGTATAAAAGATAAATTTATTCCAGTAACATTCTCTTCCTTGTGGATTGACTTTTTCTATAGATGTTCTATGGATTTATTTTTCATAGAATAACTTGGTTGTTATTGTGATAGAGAGGGTGATATAAGGAATCTGTTATTAGTCGATATATGTTTTTACGTTTTTGATATCATGAGAAAAAATAAACATAGATCTTAATTGAAACTTGTTCTAGCAGTTTTACTTGTTTATTGTACTAATTTCTCTTCGGATTGTTGCCTTCTCTGACATCATGTCTCCAAATCAAAATGCTTGGTATTCCAAATCCAATACTATTCAGTATCTTAATCCTACTATACCAAAATAATCCAACCCTCTTGATCGTTTTAATAATCATTTGTTGATAAAGGATTTGTGTCCTAATAGGATTAGAAGTACAAATGAAGTACTAATTTAAGTTGGGTTCTGATTCCTACTACCAAGTTAAATCCTCTCCAATTGCTCCTATATCTACACCTGTCCCCTCCCTGCACTATTGAATCATTAGAAATATCAACTACACTTATGAACATGTTCTCAAGTACACTATTGCTATCAAGCTGGGTTATTTTTGTTCGAAGGCATGACGTTTTCCTCTTTCAAGTATTTTTTTCAAAGTTTGGACGATGATCATGATCATGATAGTAGGAGCATTGATGCCCCAAACAACTCATGCTTAGAATTTAAATATGAAGGTACACGTCCGTGTACTTACCACAACTCACTCTCTGTCATCATCATCACCATGAAGTCCAGCTCCCTCACCTTCTAAGGTGCATATCCCTTCATCAAAAATAGTTCCATCACCTGTGGCTGACTTCCTGCATCTCCATTGACCAATGCACCTGAGCCATCATCATCACCAACTTTGGAGGCCCCATCCCTAACTCCATATACTCTAATCATCACAATCAACATCCCCATCTATATCATCACCACCGCCTTTTATGGATCATCACCTTTGAAGGTTCCTACACCAACTCCATTGCTATTACTGTCTGAGGTTCCTATCACTGACTTCATCGCGATCACTGTCTGAGGTTAATACTTCATCATTGACTCCATCTTTATTGCTGTCTGAGGTTCCTACTCTATCATCATTATAGTCCGAGGTTCTCATGCTATCCCTATTGCCATCTAAGGTTATGACTCCATAACTCGGTCCCCATCGCTTTCTCAGCAACCCAAAACAACAACAGGGACTGAGTTGGTGATGGAGTAGGAGCCTCACATGGCAATGATGATGGAATAAGAACCTCGGACGGTGATGGTAATGTTGGGAACCAAAAACTAGGATCAGAAACCCAAGATCAAATGTGAGAGAGGATGTACAAAATGCAGAATAACAACACAATGACCAACCACAATGGAGAACCAAATCTAACTTGGTTTGGCCACAACCCAGATCTACATCCCCGACCAAAAGAGGGATCTTTCCACTATATCAACAAGAAGGGAACTATACAACACCCAACACTCTCAAGACTATAACCAAGGTTGAGGCTCCAACAATAATGGGTAAATGGGAAATACAACTGTTACCTCACAAGCTCCAAACACACTACCCACTTGAAGAATCACCTTCTAACAACAAGTAGAAGCCAACCGGGATCTCCAAGATGTTCTGCAATGTTGAACAAATAAACCAAGATGACCTTCTCCAAACCCTTTCTCTCCCCATTCTCTTCTTCCATTCTCTCCAAGACTCCACACTTGGATAATGATATAGAACAAATGAAAGAATCCACCTCTTAATTTCCAACTCAAGCCCCTTTATATGACTTAAGTTCCCAACCTAAACCACAAGTGGGTTGCACCAACATGACCACATTGTCATATGCCTGAGCCAAATCGCATGACTAAATGTTGGGACTACTCATGAGTATGAACCCAAACCCAACAATCTCCCCCTCCATCCCCATGAGAGGTGATGCCTATGACTAATCACCTAGCATCCGTGTCGGCAAAATACTTGCTTATCCTTTGCATGTTCTTTACTAACATGTTGGCTCCTCGATGGCTTGCTCCCCACTTCATTGTGAGTGGCGGCGTAAGCTTCATCATTAACATAGCTGCCATAGTCTTCTTGAACATCTCCAACATCATGTACCATATAAGAAAAAATTGGATCCAAATCAACAAAGTCGTCCGAAGAAGAATGAGCACCGTAGTCACCTTTGACCTACTCTTTATCAACTTTTTCTTTTTCGGATCCCGTAACTTATATCCAAACTCATAAGTTGAATATCCCAAGAAGATACATAGCTCCGACTTGCCATCATGCAAGAACATGTTATCTTTTGAAACACGGATGGATACACGACAACCAAACACTCAAGTGTTTGTAGGAAACATTTTCCCCAATCCATACTATCCGAAATCTTTCATTGAGGCTAACAATTATAGATGTGTTACTATCCCTCTCTCTACACCACAAAATACATGAATCTCAAGCAATTCACCAAACACCTTGTGGGCAATCTTGCTCCGATACCACTTTGTTGGGAACCAAAGACTAGGATCCCAAACCCAAGATCAAATGTGAGAGAGGATGAATAAATTGCGGAATAACAACACAACAACCAACCACAATGGAGAACCAAATTATTTGTGGTTCGGCCACAACCTGGGCGTACATTTACTACCAAAAGAGGGATCTTTCCACTATATCAACAAGAAGAGAACAATACAACACCCAACACTCTCAAGACTATAACCAAGGTTGAGGCTCCAACAACAATGGGTAAATGGGAAATACAAGTGTTACCTCACAAACACCAAACACACTACCTACTTGAAGAATCACCTTCTAACAACAAGTAGAAGCCAACCGAGATCTCCAAGATATTGTGCAATGTTGAAGAAATCAACCAAGATGAGCTTCTCCAAACCCTTCTTCCCCCTTCTCTTCTGCCTTTCTCTCCAAGACTCCACACTTGGTTTATGACATAGAACAAATGAAAGATTCCACCCCTCAATTTCCACTCCAAGCCCCTTGTTCCCAACCCAAACCACAAGTGGGTTGCATCAACATGACCAAGTTGTCATATGCCTTAGCCAAATCACATGACTAAACGTTGAGTCCACTCATGGGTATGGACCCAAACCCAACAGGAAACGGAGTTGGTGTGCATCTGTTATTGCAAACACACATATACCCTCGAGCAAGTATGCAGTAACAAACAAATTACTGATATATGTGTGTGTGCACGAGTATGTGAGTTTTTCTGTTATTGCAAACACACATGTACCCTCGAGCAAGTATGCAGTAACAAACAAATTACTGATATATGTGTGTGTGCACGAGTATGTGAGTTTTTATGTATGGTTAATCTATGCTCCTTTTAATAAATTGTTTCTCCTTATTTCTCTAGTGTTAGATTTAGATCCATGATCCAGTGGCTAGAAATTAAATAAGGAATATGCTGGTATACCGAAGAAGTGGACAAAAATCCACACGCATGCATACAAAAACTTTTGATTTGCCACTATAGCACACTTATATTTGAAACTTTGATCTGTTACACACTTCATATTTGAATTTTTTAATTGGTTCCACACTTATATTTGAATTTTTTTGATTTGTCCTGTTTGCGAGATCACAAAACTTATCCATTTACCCCCTTCCTACCTTAACCAACCACTGTTTTAATATCGGCCGATAATCCGATATTATCGCCGAGTTATCGGATTTGGGAGCTTCCTGCTAGGATAAGTAGGATTTTTAATCGGTTATTGTTTTTTGGGGTTTATCGGCGATAAAGGTACTTATCGGCCGATAATATCGGCTCTAGATATCGGGTTTATCGGGTTGCTACTTTGGGTTTAAAATTTGAGTAATGGGCAGTGTTGAAGCAATTGGTTTATGATTCTAAACATGATTATTTACATTTTGGCATGTTTATATTTCATTAAGTATGGTTAGATTACATTTTAGGATATTATATTATATATATACATCATCCGATATATCACTCCGATAAATACTACTTATCCCCGATATATCCCCGATTTCCGCTATCCGATAAGGATTTTGACCGCCCGATAAATCCCCGATAACCGATATTTAAAACCATGTAACCAACAGTATGATTTAAACTTATTCTGCATATTCCAGATGGTAGCTGGCAGATTTGTAAATGTGTATTCCACAAATGACTGGATACTTGGAGTGACGTTCCGTGCCAGGTAATGCTTTAGAAAGTGTAGTTTTCTCCTCCTGCATAGATTTTGGATAATTGATGGTTTCTGAGTTGCAGTTTGCTTACCCAAGGCCTGGCTGGAATTCAAGCTGTCGATGTTCCTGGAATTGAAAATGTAAGTGGAGCTATTACATCTCCTTGCTTCCTTCTCCTATCTGCATCTTCTTCATACCTAGTAACTTGAGCCCTTAGTCATTCACAGGTTGATGTTAGTCAGGTGATAGATGGTCACTCTTCATATCTTTGGGCTGTAGAGCAGATCTTGGCACCACTAGAGATTGATACTTATTACCCAGTTTTTAACTGTGCTCCTAAACCTGAATGAAATTGTATTTTCTGGAATTTATTAGGCAAATGTAAGGTTCTTCACGTGCCTACTTTCCTGTCCCATAATATCAAAAATCAAGTTCTGGAGGTTATGTGCATCAATATCAAAAATCAAGTTTTGGAGGTTATGTGCATGCAATTTCTTTTGGGTAAATTACGTAGATATAATTGTATAGAATAAGTAGTTAATAGTTCCCCTTTAAATGTATTTTCTTACTTTCTATGCTAAAGCTTTTTAGCGTAAAGGTTTAATGCATACAGTTTTTCGTCCCATTTCGTGGTAGAATGGCGGCTACAACCAACTGTACAACTAGTAGAACCATAGCTCAACTCAGACTCAAAAAGATAAAATTCAAAATTACTGATTGCTTTAATTGAACACACATGTACCCTCGAGCAAGTATGCAGTAACAAACAAATTACTGATATATGTGTGTGTGCACGAGTATGTGAGTTTTTCTGTTATTGCAAACACACATATACCCTCGAGCAAGTATGCAGTAACAAACAAATTACTGATATATGTGTGTGCACGAGTATGTGAGTTTTTCTGTTATTGCAAACACACATGTACCCTCGAGCAAGTATGCAGTAACAAACAAATTACTGATATATGTGTGTGCACGAGTATGTGAGTTTTTCTGTTATTGCAAACACACATGTACCCTCGAGCAAGTATGCAGTAACAAACAAATTACTGATATATGTGTGTGCACGAGTATGTGAGTTTTATGTATGGTTAATCTATGCTCCTTTTAATAAATTGTTTCTCCTTATTTCTCTAGTGTTAGATTTAGATCCATGATCCAGTGGCTAGAAATTAAATAAGGAATATGCTGGTATACCAAGAAGTGGACAAAAATCCACACGCATGCATACAAAACTTTTGATTTGCCACTATAGCACACTTATATTTGAATTTTTAATTGGTTCCACACTTATATTTGAAACTTTGATCTGTTACACACTTCATATTTGAATTTTTAATTGGTTCCACACTTATATTTGAAACTTTGATCTGTTACACACTTCATATTTGAATTTTTAATTGGTTCCACACTTATATTTGAATTTTTAATTGGTTCCACACTTATATTTGAAACTTTGATCTGTTACACACTTCATATTTGAATTTTTAATTGGTTCCACACTTATATTTGAAACTTTGATCTGTTACACACTTCATATTTGAATTTTTAATTGGTTCCACACTTATATTTGAAACTTTGATCTGTTACACACTTCATATTTGAATTTTTTGATTTGTCCTGTTTGAGATCACAAAACTTATCCATTTACCCCTTCCTACCTTAACCAACCACTGTTTTAATATCGGCCGATAATCCGATATTATCACGAAGTTATCGATTTGGGAGCTTCTGCTAGGATAAGTAGGATTTTTAATCGGTTATTGTTTTTGGGGTTTATCGGCGATAAAGGTACTTATCGGCCGATAATCCGATATTATCACGAAGTTATCGATTTGGGAGCTTCTGCTAGGATAAGTAGGATTTTTAATCGGTTATTGTTTTTGGGGTTTATCGGCGATAAAGGTACTTATCGGCCGATAATCCGATATTATCACGAAGTTATCGATTTGGGAGCTTCTGCTAGGATAAGTAGGATTTTTAATCGGTTATTGTTTTTGGGGTTTATCGGCGATAAAGGTACTTATCGGCCGATAATATCGCTCTAGATATCGGGTTTATCGGGTTGCTACTTTGGGTTTAAAATTTGAGTAATGGGCGTGTTGAAGCAATTGGTTTATGATTCTAAACATGATTATTTACATTTTGGCATGTTTATATTTCATTAAGTATGGTTAGATTACATTTTAGGATATTATATTATATATATACATCATCCGATATATCACTCCGATAAATACTACTTATCCCGATATATCCCCGATTTCCGCTATCCGATAAGGATTTTGACCACCGATAAATCCCGATAACCGATATTTAAAACCATGTAACCAACAGTATGATTTAAACTTATTCTGCATATTCCAGATGGTAGCTGGCAGATTTGTAAATGTGTATTCCACAAATGACTGGATACTTGGAGTGACGTTCCGTGCCAGGTAATGCTTTAGAAAGTGTAGTTTTCTCCTCCTGCATAGATTTTGGATAATTGATGGTTTCTGAGTTGCAGTTTGCTTACCCAAGGCCTGGCTGGAATTCAAGCTGTCGATGTTCCTGGAATTGAAAATGTAAGTGGAGCTATTACATCTCCTTGCTTCCTTCTCCTATCTGCATCTTCTTCATACCTAGTAACTTGAGCCCTTAGTCATTCACAGGTTGATGTTAGTCAGGTGATAGATGGTCACTCTTCATATCTTTGGGCTGTAGAGCAGATCTTGGCACCACTAGAGATTGATACTTATTACCCAGTTTTTAACTGTGCTCCTAAACCTGAATGAAATTGTATTTTCTGGAATTTATTAGGCAAATGTAAGGTTCTTCACGTGCCTACTTTCCTGTCCCATAATATCAAAAATCAAGTTCTGGAGGTTATGTGCATCAATATCAAAAATCAAGTTCTGGAGGTTATGTGCATCAATATCAAAAATCAAGTTTTGGAGGTTATGTGCATGCAATTTCTTTGGGTAAATTACGTAGATATAATTGTATAGAATAAGTAGTTAATAGTTCCCCTTTAAATGTATTTTCTTACTTTCTATGCTAAAGCTTTTTAGCGTAAAGGTTTAATGCATACAGTTTTTCGTCCCATTTCGTGGTAGAATGGCGGCTACAACCAACTGTACAACTAGTAGAACCATAGCTCAACTCAGACTCAAAAAGATAAAATTCAAAATTACTGATTGCTTTAATTGAACAAAATCTGCATATATGCATAAAGCTCTACAAAAAATGACAAAAATCATTTGTTTTGTTCTGTGGAGATTATGAATTTTAAAATACAAATAATTAATTGCTAGTATGTTGAAATGAACGAAAATGTTAAAAATTTTGCGAAGCTTGAAGTATGCATACATAAATTTTCATTGTGTCGACACAAACGAAAATAGGCAAAAAGTCATGGTTGAGTTCAAGAAAATCATGAATTTTGTAGAGTGCATACCTAATTGCCACTGGTCAAAAAGAATAAAAATGGATAAAAATTTTGGGTTACATCCTATGAAAATCATGAATTTGAAATACACATAATTATTAATTTCATATGTTATAACCCAAATTTCTCCATTTTCATCTCTTCCAACCCAATGACAATTAGTTGGCTTACTTCAATATTCATAAGTTTCATGGGCTACCCATGTCTTTGTCCATTTTTAATCATTTTGACCCAATTGCAATAAAGTTTTGCTTCCTAAAAATTCACAATTTACTTGGGTTATAACTGATAATTTTGTCCATTTTCATCTATTTGCCCCCCAATGACAATTAATTGTGATACTTAATTTACAGCTTTTATGGGTTAAACATACGACTGGATGACAATTAAGGTTTCTTTCCTCAAAATTCAAGATTTTCATGGGTTACAATCCACAATTTTGTCTATTTTCATCTCTTTTAACCCAATGAGTAATAACTGGTGAACTTCAAAATTATCATATTTTATGGGCTGTAACGAATAGTTCTTGTCATTTTTACTCATTTCGGGGCAACGACAATTAAGTTTTCTTTCTTCAAAATTCACAATTTTTATGGGCTATAACCCAACAATTTCGTCAATTTTCACTTATTTCGACGTAATGACAATTAGTTAGCATACTTCAAATTCGCAATTTTTGTAGGCTAAAACCCTTAATTATTGTCCATTTTCGGTTGTGTCAACCTAATGGCAATTAAAATTTTTTTACTTAAAATTCACAATTTTATGGGCTATATAACACAATATTTTTTTTCATTTTTATCTATGTTGAATCAAGGGCAAAGACATACTTCAAAGATTTTAATTTTCATGGGATAAAACCTATGATTTTTGTTCTTTTTTGGTCATTACTATCTAATGGCCATTATGTTTACTTTCCTCAAAATTTACCATTTTCATGTGTTGTAACCCATAATTTTTTCCTTTTTCATCTCTTTCAACTCAATGACAATTAGCTGACATACTTCAAAAATTCACAATTTATGGGTTATAATCAGTGACTTTTCCATTCTCTATCATTTTGACCCAATCAACTGGCACACTTTAAAATTTGTGATGTTCATGGGCTATACTCATGATCTTTGTCTATTTCTGTCATTTCAACTACAATTTTGTCCATTTTTAGCCCTTTCAATTCGGTGGCAAATAATTGGCGAACTTTAAAATTACAATATTTTATGGACCGTAACTCATGATTTTTGTTATTTTTGTTCATTTCGAGCCAATGACAGATATGTTTTCTTTCTTTAAAATTCAAAATATTCATGGGCTATAACTAGGGGTGCTAATGGGGTGCTAATGGTTTGAATACAGCTCAGAGATGATACTTATCATGTTATTATCCACCTACTAATCACGGATATGATACAGATATAGATATGCCCGCTAAAATCGGAAATAGATATGGTTATTGTTTGGGTCGAAAGTTGGTTTCATTGTAAAACTAGAGAAAATTACACTTTTGGTTCTCAGTTACAAGGAATTTAGATAACTCTCTCACAAACTCGAACAAAAGATACTACAAGTGTAGATCTCCTGTTTTTGTGGGACTTTGCCTGTGCCGGGGATGCGTAATCCGTGGACCACCGAGCAGCGATCGTCGAATCGACAGGGTTTAGTTAGTGCTTCGCAAAGGAAACAAGAACTTCAGCAAATATCTTAGCAAGGTAAGATATCTACTCTTCTCAAGAATAAGTCAAGGCTTAAACTCGAGGAATCTCCGCGTGGATAGTGTTCTTGAACTCCTAAGCTTGGATTTGATTTTTCCCTTCGATGGTCGACCTCCGCCCAAGTGGACGTAGGAGGGTATTTATAGTCTTTGGGAAGCGTGCCCTCTTGAAACACAAGTGTCATAAGTGCGAATTTTGCGATTAGCGGCGGCTCAAGGCGCCTGGCGCTAAAGCTGCCGCTCAACGGGCGTTAATGCGGCTACCGGGCGGCGGCGGTATGGGTTGCCTCCGGATTTGGCGGCGATTAATCCTTCGGTAACATGCTTGGTTTTCCTTTTTAGGCGATTAAATGCCTAGAATTACGCCTAGTGGGCGTATCTTCGATGTAACCGCTTATTAACGGTTCGAACGTCTCTCGCATTGATAAAGTCAAGTGGGCCCCATCGCATTGATTTAGACCCTTCAAGAGCTCGTTCCAGTATTACGGGTGTCGCCGGTTAGCGAGACACAAGTAAGTGCCTCGCCTATAGCGAGACACATCAAGGTGTCTCGCTTCGTGCGAGGCACACACAAGTGCCTCGCTAATAGCGAGACACATCAAGGTGTCTCGCTCGTGCGAGGCACACACAAGTGTCTCGCTAACAGCGAGACACATCAAGGTGTCTCGCTTCGTGGCGAGACACAAACAAGTGTCTCGCATAGCATGGCGAGACACAATCTCCCCATGTGTTGACTTCTTGAGATTTCGACGACGTTGTTCTTCGATCTTCATGATTTAGTCATATTTGAGGTTCTTCACAATTTTGATGCCTACGCTATATATGTAGATATACATGATACAAAATGGATATGAGAAAATCGATAATATTAAAAAATATAGTTCATATGATACAAAAGAGTTCATTAATATGTTTGTTATGTCCAAAAGCTAAGATGAGATCTCTTGATCATAAAAATCAAACTCAAATGCATTAATCTAATAGTTAAAAATTACAACTGTATGACCAATTTTTGTTCTTTTTGGTCATTACTATCTAATGGCCATTATGTTTACTTTCCTCAAAATTTACCATTTTCATGTGTTGTAACCCATAATTTTTCCTTTTTCATCTCTTTCAACTCAATGACAATTAGTTGGCTTACTTCAATATTCATAAGTTTCATGGGCTACCCATGTCTTTGTCCATTTTAATCATTTTGACCCAATTGCAATAAAGTTTTGCTTCCTAAAATTCACAATTTACTTGGGTTATAACCGATAATTTTGTCCATTTTCATCTATTTGCCCCCAATGACAATTAGTCGACATACTTCAAAAATTCACAATTTTATGGGCTATAACCCAACAATTTCACAATTTTCACTTATTTCGACGTAATGACAATTAGTCGACATACTTCAAAAATTCACAATTTTATGGGCTATAACCCAACAATTTCACAATTTTCACTTATTTCGACGTAATGACAATTAGTCGACATACTTCAAAAATTCACAATTTTATGGGCTATAACCCAACAATTTCACAATTTTCACTTATTTCGACGTAATGACAATTAGTCGACATACTTCAAAAATTCACAATTTATGGGCTATAACCCAACAATTTCACAATTTTCACTTATTTCGACGTAATGACAATTAGTTGGCTTACTTCAATATTCATAAGTTTCATGGGCTACCCATGTCTTTGTCCATTTTAATCATTTTGACCCAATTGCAATAAAGTTTTGCTTCCTAAAATTCACAATTTATGGGTTATAGCTCATGAAATCATGAATTTTGTAGAGTGCATACCTAATTGCCACTGGTCAAAAAGAATAAAATGGATAAAAATTTTGGGTTACATCCTATGAAAATCATGAATTTGAAATACACATAATTATTAATTTCATATGTTATAACCCAAATTTCTCCATTTTCATCTATTTGCCCCCAATGACAATTAGTCGACATACTTCAAAAATTCACAATTTACTTGGGTTATAACCGATAATTTTGTCCATTTTCATCTCTTTCAACTCAATGACAATTAGTCGACATACTTCAAAAATTCACAATTTATGGGCTATAACCCAACAATTTCACAATTTTCACTTATTTCGACGTAATGACAATTAGTCGACATACTTCAAAAATTCACAATTTATGGGTTATAGCTCATGAAATCATGAATTTGAAATACACATAATTATTAATTTCATATGTTATAACCCAAATTTCTCCATTTTCATCTCTTTCAACTCAATGACAATTAGTCGACATACTTCAAAGATTTTAATTTTCATGGGATAAAACCTATGATTTTTGTTCTTTTTGGTCATTACTATCTAATGGCCATTATGTTTACTTTCCTCAAAATTCAAGATTTTCATGGGTTACAATCCACAATTTTGTCTATTTTCATCTCTTTTAACCCAATGAGTAATAACCGTGAACTTCAAAATTATCATATTTTATGGGTCAGAATCTAATAGTTCTTGTCATTTTACTCATTTCGGCAACGACAATTAAGTTTTCTTTCTTCAAAAATTCACAATTTATGGGCTATATAACACAATATTTTTTTTTCATTTTTATCTATGTTGAATCAAGGGCAAAGACATACTTCAAAAATTCACAATTTTCACTTATTTCGACGTAATGACAATTAGTCGACATACTTCAAAGATTTTAATTTTCATGGGATAAAACCTATGATTTTTGTTCTTTTTGGTCATTACTATCTAATGGCCATTATGTTTACTTTCCTCAAAATTCAAGATTTTCATGGGTTACAATCCACAATTTTGTCTATTTTCATCTCTTTTAACCCAATGAGTAATAACTGGTGAACTTCAAAATTATCATATTTTATGGGTCAGAATCTAATAGTTCTTGTCATTTTACTCATTTCGGCAACGACAATTAAGTTTTCTTTCTTCAAAAATTCACAATTTTATGGGCTATAACCCAACAATTTCACAATTTTCACTTATTTCGACGTAATGACAATTAGTTAGCATACTTCAAATTCGCAATTTTTGTAGGCTAAAACCCTTAATTATTGTCCATTTTCTTGTGTCAACCTAATGGCAATTAAAATTTTTACTTAAAATTCACAATTTATGGGCTATATAACACAATATTTTTTTTTCATTTTTATCTATGTTGAATCAAGGGCAAAGACATACTTCAAAGATTTTAATTTTCATGGGATAAAACCTATGATTTTTGTTCTTTTTGGTCATTACTATCTAATGGCCATTATGTTTACTTTCCTCAAAATTTACCATTTTCATGTGTTGTAACCCATAATTTTTCCTTTTTCATCTCTTTCAACTCAATGACAATTAGTCGACATACTTCAAAAATTCACAATTTATGGGTTATAATCGGTGACTTTTCCATTCTCTATCATTTTGACCCAATCAACTGGCACACTTTAAAATTTGTGATGTTCATGGGCTATACTCATGATCTTTGTCTATTTCGTCATTTCAACTACAATTTTGTCCATTTTCATCTCTTTCAACTCAATGACAATTAGTCGACATACTTCAAAGATTTTAATTTTCATGGGATAAAACCTATGATTTTTGTTCTTTTTGGTCATTACTATCTAATGGCCATTATGTTTACTTTCCTCAAAATTTACCATTTTCATGTGTTGTAACCCATAATTTTTCCTTTTTCATCTCTTTTGACTCAGTGATAATTAATTGCCATACTTCAAAGTTCACAATTTTCATGGGCTATAACCCATGATTTTTTTTCTTTTTCGATTGTTTCAACCAGTGGCGGATCCACTTTGATGAAAGTGGGGTCATGTCACCCCACTTTAGTCAAGGTAGATCTAGAACCCATTTGTAAAGGTACATTTAAAAAAAACCTCTCAAGTTCGGATTTTCTTAGAAAACCCCCTTCAACTTTCATTGTTTTCTTCAAAAATTCACAATTTTCATGGGCTATAACCCAACAATTTCACAATTTTCATGGGCTATAACCCAACAATTTCACAATTTTCATGGGCTATAACCCAACAATTTCACAATTTTCATGGGCTATACTCATGATCTTTGTCTATTTTCATCTCTTTCAACTCAATGACAATTAGTCGACATACTTCAAAGATTTTAATTTTCATGGGATAAAACCTATGATTTTTGTCTGTTTTTTGTTGTTTCGAACCAATGGTAATTAACTATTCTTCCCTCAAAGTTCACGATTTTATGGGCATAAACCACAAAATTTTCCATTTTTCATCTGTTTGACCCAAGAGAAAATAAATAGCGTACTTCAAAATTAATTGGCGAACTTTAAAATTTGTGATGTTCATGGGCTATACTCATGATCTTTGTCTATTTTCATCTCTTTCAACTCAATGACAATTAGTCGACATACTTCAAAGATTTTAATTTTCATGGGATAAAACCTATGATTTTGTTCTTTTGGTCATTACTATCTAATGGCCATTATGTTTACTTTCCTCAAAATTCAAGATTTTCATGGGTTACAATCCACAATTTTGTCTATTTTCATCTCTTTCAACTCAATGACAATTAGTCGACATACTTCAAAGATTTTAATTTTCATGGGATAAAACCTATGATTTTGTTCTTTTGGTCATTACTATCTAATGGCCATTATGTTTACTTTCCTCAAAATTCAAGATTTTCATGGGTTACAATCCACAATTTTGTCTATTTTCATCTCTTTCAACTCAATGACAATTAGTCGACATACTTCAAAAATTCACAATTTATGGGTTATAACTCATGAAATTGTGAATTTTGGCCTCCATGAAATTATTTGCCAATGGCTCAAAATGACTAAAATGGCCAAAAATCATGGGTTATAGCTCATGAAATTATTTGCCAATGGCTCAAAATGACTAAAATGGCCAAAAATCATGGGTTATAGCTCATGAAATCATGAATTTTGGCCTCCATGAAATTATTTGCCAATGGCTCAAAATGACTAAAATGGCCAAAAATCATGGGTTATAGCTCATGAAATCATGAATTTTGGCCTCCATGAAATTATTTGCCAATGGCTCAAAATGACTAAAATGGCCAAAAATCATGGGTTATAGCTCATGAAATTGTGAATTTTGGCCTCCATGAAATTATTTGCCAATGGCTCAAAATGACTAAAATGGCCAAAAATCATGGGTTATAGCTCATGAAATCATGAATTTTGGCCTCCATGAAATTATTTGCCAATGGGTCGAACAACTAAAATAGTAAAAATCGTGGGTTATAGTAATGAAATTGTGAATTTTGGCCTCCACAAAATTATTTGCTAATGGGTAGAAATGAATAAAAATAGTCAAAAATCGTGGGTTATAGCTTATGAAATCGTGAATTTTGGCCTCCATGAAATTATTTGCTAATGGGTAGAAATGAATAAAAATAGTCAAAAATCGTGGGTTATAGCTCATGAAATTGTGAATTTTGGCCTCCATGAAATTATTTGCCAATGGCTCAAAATGACTAAAATGGCTAAAAATCATGGGTTATAGCTCATGAAATCGTGAATTTTGGCCTCCATGAAATTATTTGCTAATGGGTAGAAATGAATAAAAATAGTCAAAAATCGTGGGTTATAGCTCATGAAATCGTGAATTTTGGCCTCCATGAAATTATTTGCCAATGGCTCAAAATGACTAAAATGGCTAAAAATCATGGGTTATAGCTCATGAAATTATTTGCCAATGGCTCAAAATGACTAAAATGGCTAAAAATCATGGGTTATAGCTCATGAAATCGTGAATTTTGGCCTCCATGAAATTATTTGCTAATGGGTAGAAATGAATAAAAATAGTCAAAAATCGTGGGTTATAGCTCATGAAACATGAATTTTGGCCTCCACAAAATTATTTGCCAATGGCTCAAAATGACTAAAATGGCCAAAAATCGTGGGTTATAGCTCATGAAATTGTGAATTTTGGCCTCCATGAAATTATTTGCCAATGGCTCAAAATGACTAAAATGGCTAAAAATCATGGGTTATATAGCTCATAAAATCGTGAATTTTGGCCTCCATGAAATTATTTGCCAATGGCTCAAAATGACTAAAATGGCTAAAAATCATGGGTTATAGCTCATGAAATCATGAATTTTGGCCTCCATGAAATTATTTGCCAATGGGTTGGAGCAACTAAAATGGCTAAAAGTCGTTGGTTATAGCTAATAAATTTGTGAATTTTAGCCTCGAAATTATTTGCCAATGGCTCAAAGGGATAAAAATGGCCAAAAATTATGGGTTATATATATAGCTCATGAAATCGTGAATTTTGGCCTCCATGAAATTATTTGCCAATGGCTCAAAATGACTAAAATGGCTAAAAATCATGGGTTATAGCTCATGAAATCTAGAATTTTTGACTCAATGAAATTATTTGCTAATGGGTAGAAATGAATAAAAATAGTCAAAAATCGTGGGTTATAGCTTATGAAATTGTGATTTTTATCTCTATGAAATTATTTGCTAATGGCTTAAAATGACTAAAATGGCAAAAGTCATGGATTATAGCTCATGAAATTGTGAATTTTGGCCTCCATGAAATTATTTGCCAATGGCTCAAAATGACTAAAAAGGCCATAAATCATGGGCTATAGCTTATGAAATTGTGAATTTTGACATCTGTGAAATTATTTGCCCATGGCTCAAAATGAGTAAAAATAGATAGAAATTGTGTGTTATATAACTCATAAAATCCTAAATTTTAGCCTACTCAAAATAATTTTCCAATGTATAGAAATAACTAAAATGATAAAAAATCATGAAGTTATAACTCATGAATTTGTGAATTTTGGCCTCCATGAAATTATTTGCCAATGGCTCAAAATGACTAAAATGGCTAAAAATCATGGGTCATGAAATCGTGAATTTTGGCCTCCATGAAATTATTTTCCAATGAGTCGAATGACTTAAAATGACCATAAATAGTGGGTTATAGCTCATGAAATCGTGAATTTTAGCTCTGTGAAATTATTTTCCAATGAGTCGAATGACTTAAAATGACCATAAATAGTGGGTTATAGCTCATGAAATCGTGAACTTTTGGCCTTCGTGAAATTATTTTCCAATGGGTAGAAACAACTCAAAATGGCCATAAATCATGGGTTATAGCTCATGAAATCGTGAACTTTTGGCCTTCGTGAAATTATTTGCTAATGGGTAGAAATGAATAAAAATAGTCAAAAATCGTGGGTTATAGCTCATGAAAACAAGAATTTTTACCTTTGCGAAATGATTTTCCAATGGCTCCAAACGATGAAAAATGACCAACTATTATCGGTTATAGCTCATGAAATTATGAATTTTGATCTCTGTGAAATTATTTGTCAATGGCTCAGAACAACTAAAATAGTAAAAAATCGTGGGTTATAGTAATGAAATTGTGAATTTTGATCTCGTGAAATTATTTGCCCATGGCTCAAAATGAGTAAAAATAGATAGAAATTGTGTGTTATAGCTCATAAAATCGTGAATTTTAGCTCTGTGAAATTATTTGCCCATGGCTCAAAATGAGTAAAAATAGATAGAAATTGTGTGTTATAGCTCATAAAATCGTGAATTTTAGCCTCTCGTGAAATTATTTGCTAATGGGTAGAAATGAATAAAAATAGTCAAAAATCGTGGGTTATAGCTTATGAAATCGTGAACTTTTGGCCTTCGTGAAATTATTTGTTATAGCTCATGAAATTATTTGTCAATGGCTCGTAACAACTAAAATAGTAAAAATCGTGGGTTATAGCTCATGAATGTGAATTTTGAATTCCGTGAAAATATTTTCCAATGGGTAGAAACAACTCAAAATGGCCATAAATCATGCGTTATAGCTCATGAAATCGTGAACTTTTGGCCTTCGTGAAATTATTTACCAACGGCTCAAAATGAGTAAAAATAGATAGAAATTGTGTGTTATAGCTCATGAAATCGTGAATTTTGGCCTCCGTGAAATTAATTGCCAATCGCTCCAAATGATTAAAAATAGCCAAACATCATCGGTTGTAGCTTATGAAATTATTTTTGAATGGTAAGAATTGCCTACAAATAGCTAAAAATCATGGGTCCTAACTCATGAAATCGTGAATTTTAGCTCTGTGAAATTATTTGCCCATGGCTCAAAATGAGTAAAAATAGATAGAAATTGTGTGTTATAGCTCATAAAATCGTGAATTTTAGCCTCTGTGAAATTAATTGCCAATCGCTCCAAATGATTAAAAATAGCCAAACATCATCGGTTGTAGCTTATGAAATTATTTTTGAATGGTAAGAATTGCCTACAAATAGCTAAAAATCATGGGTCCTAACTCATGAAATCGTGAATTTTAGCTCCTGTGAAATTATTTTCCAATGAGTCGGAATGACTTAAAAATGACCATAAATAGTGGGTTATAGCTCATGAAACTGTTAATTTTAACAACCGTGAAAATATCTATTAATAGGTCGGAATGACTAAAAAGGCCATAAATCATGGGCTATAGCTTATGAAATTGTGAATTTTAGACTTTGCAAAATTATTTGCCAATGACTCGAAATGACTAAAATGGTCAAAAATCATGGGTTATAGCTCATGAAATCATAAATTTTGGCCTTCGTGAAATTAGCCAATGGCTAAAAACGACCGAAAATGAAAACAAATTATTGTTATAGCTCATGAAATCGTGAATTTTAGACTTCATGAAATTATTTGCCAATGACTCGAAATGACTAAAAATGGAAAAAAATCATGGGTTATAGCTCATAATCATTAATTTTGGCATTTTAAAATTATTTGCTAATGGCTCGAAAGGGCTCGAATGACTAAAAATGGAAAAAAATCATAGGTTAGAGCTCATGAAATCGTGAACTTTTGGCCTTCGTGGAAATTATTTACCAATGGGTTGGAACGACTAAAAATGGCCAAAAATCATGGGTTATAGCTCATAATCATTAATTTTGGCATTTTAAAATTATTTGCTAATGGCTCGAAAGGGCTCGAATGACTAAAAATGGAAAAAAATCATAGGTTAGAGCTCATGAAATCGTGAACTTTTGGCCTTCGTGGAAATTATTTACCAATGGGTTGGAACGACTAAAAATGGCCAAAAATCATGGGTTATAGCTCATGAAATCGTGAATTTTGGCCTTCGTGAAATTATTTACCAATGGGTTGGAACGACTAAAAATGGCCAAAAATCATGGGTTATAGCTCATAAAATCGGAATTTTAGACTTCATGAAATTATTTGCCCATGGCTTGAGATGATTAAATATGACCGAAAATTGTGGGATATAGCTCATGAAATTATGAATGTTGAACTCTGTGAAATTAGTTTTAATTGGGTAGAAATGAAAAAAAGGCCACAAATTGGGGTTATAGTCCACGAAATTCTGAATTTTGAACTACATGAAATTATTTGCCCATGGGTATAAACAACTAAAAGGGCTGAAATCGCGGGTTATATCTCATGAAATCATAAATTTTGGCCTTCGTGAAATTAGCCAATGGCTAAAAACGACTGAAAATGAAAACAAATTATTGTTATAGCTCATGAAAACGTGAATTTTATTCTCCGCAAAATTAATTGCCAATGGCTTGAAACGACTAAAAACAGGTAAATATCATCGGTTATAGCTCATAATCATTAATTTTTGGCATTTTTAAAATTATTTGCTAATGGCTCGAAAGGGCTCAGAATGACTAAAAATGGAAAAAAAAAATCATAGGTTAGAGCTCATGAAATTGTGAATTTTAGGCTCTGTGAAATTATTTACCAATGGGTTGGAACGACTAAAAATGGCCAAAAATCATGGGTTATAGCTCATAATCATTAATTTTGGCATTTTAAAATTATTTGCTAATGGCTCGAAAGGGCTCGAATGACTAAAATGGAAAAAAATCATAGGTTAGAGCTCATGAAATTGTGAATTTTAGGCTCTGTGAAATTATTTACCAATGGGTTGGAACGACTAAAAATGGCCAAAAATCATGGGTTATAGCTCATGAAATCGTGAATTTTAGTCTTTGCAAAATTATTTCCAAGTGCATCGAAACGACTAAAAATAGCCACAAATCGTAGTTTATAGCTTATAAAATCGTGAATTTTAGCATCCATGAAATTATTTATTGACTACTCAAAATGATTAAAAATAGTAAAAATCATGGGTTATAACTCATGAATTTGTGAATTTTGGCCTTCGCAAAATTATTTTGCCATTGGGTCGAAAAGACTAAAAATGGAAAAAAAAATCATGGGTCATGAAATCGTGAATTTTGGCTTCGCAAAATTATTTGCCAATGACTCGAAATGACTAAAAAGGCCAAAAATTGTGGTTAACATCTCCAGAAATCGTGAATTTTAGACTTTGCAAAATTATTATTCAATGGGCTGGAACGACTAAAAATGGCTAAAAATTGTGTGTTATAGCTCATAAAATCGTGAATTTTAGACTTCATGAAATTATTTGCCCATGGCTTGAGATGATTAAATATGACCGAAAATTGTGGGATATAGCTCATGAAATTATGAATGTTGAACTCTGTGAAATTAGTTTTAATTGGGTAGAAATGAAAAAAAGGCCACAAATTGGGGTTATAGTCCACGAAATTCTGAATTTTGAACTACATGAAATTATTTGCCCATGGCTCAAAATGACTAAAAATGGTCAAAAATCATGGGTTATATCTCATGAAATCATAAATTTTGGCCTTCGTGAAATTAGCCAATGGCTAAAACGACCGAAAATGAAAACAAATTATTGTTATAGCTCATGAAAACGTGAATTTTATTCTCCATAAAATTATTTGCCAATGGGTTGGAACGACTAAAATGGCTAAAAATCATGGGTTATAGCTCATAATCATTAATTTTGGCATTTTAAAATTATTTGCTAATGGCTCGAAGGGCTCGAATGACTAAAATGGAAAAAAATCATAGGTTAGAGCTCATGAAATTGTGAATTTTAGGCTCAGGAAATTATTTACCAATGGGTTGGAACGACTAAAATGGCCAAAAATCATGGGTTATAGCTCATGAAATCATAAATTTTGGCCTTCGTGAAATTATTTGCCAATGGCTCAAAATGACTAAAAATGGCCAAAAATCGTGGGTTATATAGCTCATAAAATCGTGAATTTTAGACTTCATGAAATTATTTGCCAAGGGCTCGGAACGGCTGAAAATGGCCAGAAATCATGGTTTACAGCTTATGAAATCGTGAATTTTAGTCTTTGCAAAATTATTTCCAAGTGCATCGAAACGACTAAAAATAGCCACAAATCGTAGTTTATAGCTTATAAAATCGTGAATTTTAGCATCCATGAAATTATTTATTGACTACTCAAAATGATTAAAAATAGTAAAAAATCATGGGTTATAGCTCATGAAATCATGAATTTTGGCCTCTACGAAATTATTTGCTGATGGGTTAAAACAACTAAAAATAGCAAAAAATTATGGGTTATAGCTCATAAAGTTGTGAATTACGGCCCCTGTGAAATTATTTGCCATTGGCTCAAAAGGACCAAAAATAGCCAAACTCCGTGGGTTGTAGCTCATGAAAACAAGGATTTTGGCCTATACGAAATTAATTGCCAATGGCTCAAAATGACTAAAAACAGCGAAACATTATTGGATATAGCTCATGAAATCGTGAATTTAAAATTGTTTGCTAATGACTTGGAACGACTAAAAATGGTAAAAAATTATGGATTATAGCTCATGAAATCATGAATTTTGGACTATGCAAAATTATACGCCAATAGCTTAGAACGACTAAAAATGAGCACAATTTGTTGGTTATAGGTCATGAAATCGTGAATTTTGGCCTTCGCAAAATTATTGGCCAATAACTTAAAATGAGTAAAAATGCTAAAAATCATGAGTTAGCTCATGAAACATGAATTTTGGCATTCACAAAATTATTTGCCAATGCCTTAGAACGACTAGAAATGACCGTAAATAGTGGTTTATAGCTCATGAAATCGTGAATTTTAGACTTTGCAAAATTATTTGCCAATGGGTCGAACAACTAAAAATAGCCACAAACCATGGGTTATATAGCTCATAAAATCGTGAATATTAACCTCCATGAAATTATTTGTCGATAGCTCGAAACAACTAAAAATAGCAAAAATTATGGGTTATAGCTCATGAAATCATGAATTTTGGCCTTCGCAAAATTATTTGCCAATGGGTTGGAGCAACTAAAATGGCTAAAAGTCGTTGGTTATAGCTAATAAATTTGTGAATTTTAGCCTCGAAATTATTTGCCAATGGCTCAAAGGGATAAAAATGGCCAAAATTATGGGTTATATATATAGCTCATGAAACGTGAATTTTAGACTTTGCAAAATTATTTGCCAATGACTCGAAACAACTAAAAAGATTATAAATATTGGGTTATAGCTCATGAAATCTAGAATTTTGACTCAATGAAATTATTTGCCATTGGGTAAAATCCACAAAAAATGGCCAAAAATCATGGGTTATAGCTCATGAAATCATAAATTATGTCCATTGTGAAATTGTTTTCTAATGGCTCAAAAGAAGTAAAAAGTGCCAAAAATTCTGGGTTAATGCTCATGAAAATATGAATTTTGGGCTTCACGAAATTATTTGCCAAGGGCTCGGAACGGCTGAAAATGGCCAGAAATCATGGTTTACAGCTTATGAAATCGTGAATTTTAGTCTTTGCAAAATTATTTCCAAGTGCATCGAAACGACTAAAAATAGCCACAAATCGTAGTTTATAGCTTATAAAATCGTGAATTTTAGCATCCATGAAATTATTTATTGACTACTCAAAATGATTAAAAATAGTAAAAAATCATGGGTTATAGCTCATGAAATCATGAATTTTGGCCTCTACGAAATTATTTGCTGATGGGTTAAAACAACTAAAAATAGCAAAAAATTATGGGTTATAGCTCATAAAGTTGTGAATTACGGCCCCTGTGAAATTATTTGCCATTGGCTCAAAAGGACCAAAAATAGCCAAACTCCGTGGGTTGTAGCTCATGAAAACAAGGATTTTGGCCTATACGAAATTAATTGCCAATGGCTCAAAATGACTAAAAACAGCGAAACATTATTGGATATAGCTCATGAAATCGTGAATTTAAAATTGTTTGCTAATGACTTGGAACGACTAAAAATGGTAAAAAATTATGGATTATAGCTCATGAAATCATGAATTTTGGACTATGCAAAATTATACGCCAATAGCTTAGAACGACTAAAAATGAGCACAATTTGTTGGTTATAGGTCATGAAATCGTGAATTTTGGCCTTCGCAAAATTATTGGCCAATAACTTAAAATGAGTAAAAATGCTAAAAATCATGAGTTAGCTCATGAAACATGAATTTTGGCATTCACAAAATTATTTGCCAATGCCTTAGAACGACTAGAAATGACCAGAAATAGTGGTTTATAGCTCATGAATTCGTGAATTTTGACATTTGCGAAACTATTTCCCAATGGGTCAGAACAACTAAAAATAGCCACAAACCATGGGTTATATAGCTCATAAAATCGTGAATATTAACCTCCATGAAATTATTTGTCGATAGCTCGAAACAACTATAATAGTAAAAAACTATGAGTTGTAGCACATGTAATCATAACTTTGTCCTCCGCAGAATTATTTGCCAATGGGTTGGAGCAACTAAAAATGGCTAAAAGTCGTTGGTTATAGCTAATAAATTTGTGAATTTTAGCCTCGAAATTATTTGCCAATGGCTCAAAGGGATAAAAAATGGCCAAAAATTATGGGTTATATATATAGCTCATGAAAACAAGGATTTTGGCCTATAATGAAATTAATTGCCAATGGCTCAAAATGACTAAAAACAAATAAACATTATTGGATATAGCTCATGAAATCGTGAATTTAAAATTGTTTGCTAATGACTTGGAACGACTAAAAATGGTAAAAATTATGGATTATAGCTCATGAAATCATGAATTTTGGACTATGCAAAATTATACCAATAGCTTAGAACGACTAAAAATGAGCACAATTTGTTGGTTATAGGTCATGAAATCGTGAATTTTGGCCTTCGCAAAATTATTGGCCAATAACTTAAAATGAGTAAAAATGCTAAAAATCATGAGTTAGCTCATGAAACATGAATTTTGGCATTCACAAAATTATTTGCCAATGCCTTAGAACGACTAGAAATGACCGAAATAGTGGTTTATAGCTCATGAAATCATGAATTTTGGCATTCATGAAACTATTTCCCAATGGGTCAGAACAACTAAAAATAGCCACAAACCATGGGTTATATAGCTCATAAAATCGTGAATATTAACCTCCATGAAATTATTTGTCGATAGCTCGAAACAACTATAATAGTAAAAAACTATGAGTTGTAGCACATGTAATCATAACTTTGTCCTCCGCAGAATTATTTGCCAATGGGTTGGAGCAACTAAAAATGGCTAAAAGTCGTTGGTTATAGCTAATAAATTTGTGAATTTTAGCCTCGAAATTATTTGCCAATGGCTCAAAGGGATAAAAAATGGCCAAAAATTATGGGTTATATATATAGCTCATGAAAACAGAAATTTTTGCCTTTGCGAAATTAATTGCCAATGACTCGAAACAACTAAAAAAGATTATAAATATTGGGTTATAGCTCATGAAATCTAGAATTTTTGACTCAATGAAATTATTTGCCATTGGGTAAAATCCACAAAAAAATGGCCAAAAATCGTGGGTTATAGCTTATGAAATTGTGATTTTTTATCTCTATGAAATTATTTGCTAATGGCTTAAAATGACTAAAAATGGCAAAAAGTCATGGATTATAGCTAAGGAAAATGTGAATTTTAGCCTTGGCATAATTAATTGATAATTTCTCAGAATGACTAAAAATGGCTAAAAATCATGGGTTATAGCTAATGAAATTATAAATTTTGGCCTCCATGAAATTATTTTCCAGTGGCTCGGAATGACTAAAAATGACGAAAAATCGTGGGTTATATAGCTTATTAAATCATGAGATTCCGTGAAATTTTTTTCTAATCGGTATGAATAATAAAAAATGGCCATAAATTATTTGTTATAGCTCTTAAAATCTTAAATTTTGTACTCTACAAAATTATTTGCCAATGGGTCGAACAAATAAAAATGACTAAAAATCATGGGTTATAGCTCATGAAATCATGAATTTTGGCCTCCACAAAATTTTACCATTGGTTCCAAATGACTAAAAATGGCCAAACATTATTTGTTATAGCTCATGAAATCGTGAATTTTGGTCTCCATAAAATTATTTACCAATGACTCAGAATGACTAAAAATATTAAAAATATCATGGATAATAGCTCATAAAATCATGAATTTTAGCCACTGTGAAATTATGGGTAATAGCTTATAAAATCGTGAATTTTGGCTTTCGTTAAATTATTTGTGAATGGCTCAGAATTTTATAGGCTAGCTAAAAATAATGGATAATAGCTCATGAAATCGTGAATTTTGGATTCCGCATAATTATTTTCCAACGGGTAGAAACAATTAAAAATGGCCATAAATCATGGGTTATAGCTCATGAAATCCTTAATTTAGGACTTTGTGAAATTATTTGTCAATTGATAAAAATGAACAAAAAAGGCAAAAAATCATGGTTTATAACTCATGGAATTGTGAATTTTGGCCTCCGCAAAAGTAATTGCCAAGGGCTTCAAATGACTAAAAAACATCATCGATTATAGCTTATGAAATTATTTTCGAATGGGTAAAAATGACTAAAAATAACCAGAAATCGTGGGTCATAATTTATGAAATCATGAATTTCGCCTCCGTTAAATGTTTTTCAATTAAATGGAATGACTAAAAATAGCCAAAAATTATGGGTTATAACTTAAAAAATTATTAATTTTAGCCACCGTGAAATTATCTATTGATGTATCAAAGTGACTAAAATGGCCACAAATCATGTTTTATAGCTCATGAAATCATGAATTTTTAACACTGCGAAATTATTTGCCAATAGCTCGAAACGACTAAAAATGGACAGAAATTGTGGGTTGTAACTCATGAAATCATTAATTTTGGTTTGCACAAATCTACTTGCCACAAGATAGAAACAACTAAATTTGGCCAAAAATCATGGGTTATAACTCATGAAAATGTTAATTTTGGCCTCCGTGAAATTATTTTGCCAATGAATAGGAATTACTAAAAATGGTAAAAAATTAAGGGTTATAGCTTATGAATTGTAAATTTAGGCCCCTGCAAAGTTATTTTGCTAATGGGATGGAACAACTAAAATGGCAAAAAATCAGGGTTTATGCTCATGAAATTATGAGATTTTGCCTCCGCGAAATTATTTGCCAATGGCTCAGAATGACCAAAATAGGCTAAAAATCGTGGGTTACATCTCTTGAAAACATGAATTTTGGTCAAATATTATGGGTTATAGCTAATTAAATCATGAATTTAAGACTCCGTGAAATTATTTGCCTATGGCTCGGAAGGACTAAAATTGGCCGAAAATCGTGGGTTATAGCTTATGAAATCATGAATTTTGGACTCCACGAAATTATTTTCAATCGGGTAGGAACAATAAAAAAGGCCACAAATTATGGGTTATAGCCCATGATATCCTAAATTTTTGACACCATGAAATTATTTTAGAATGGGTATAAATGACTAAAAAGAGCCAAAAATTATGGGTTATATGTCATAAAATCGTGAATTTTGGCATTCATGAAACTATTTTCCAATGTCTCCAAACCACTAAAAGTGGCAAAAAATAGTGGGTTATAGGTTATGAAAACATGGATTTTGGCCTTCACAAAATTAATTGCTAATGGCTCGAAATCGTGAATTTTGACCTCTGTGAAATTATTTGCCAATGGCCCAGAATGACTAAAAATAGTAAAAAAAATCATGGGTTATAGCTCATGAACTCTTGAATTTTGAACTCTACAAAATTATTTGCTAATGGGTTGGAATAATTGAAAATGGCCATAAATCTTGGGTTATTACTCATAAAATCTTGAATTTTGGCCTTTGTGAAATTATTTGCTAATGGCTCAAAACAAAAAAATTTCCAAAAATTGTGGGATATGGCTCATGAAAATATGAATTTTGGCATTCACGAAATTATTTGCCAATGGATTGGAACATTTGATAATGCCCAGAAATTATGGTTTATAACTCATGAAATTGTGAATTTTGAGCACTGTGAAATTATTTTGCATTGTGTGAGAATGACTAAAAATGGCCACAAATGTGGATTATAGCTCATGATATCATGAATTTTAGCCTTCACAAAATTATTTATCAATGACTTAAAATGACTAAAAATGGTCAAAAATCATGGGTTATAGCTTATGAAATCACGAATTTTAGCCTTTGGAAAATTAGTTGCTAATATGTTGGAACAACTAAAAATGGCAAAAAATTATGGGTTATAGATCAAGAATTCGTGAATTTTGACCTCACGAAATTATTTGCCAATGGCTCAAAAGGATAAAAAATGACCAAAAATAATGGGTTATAGAACATGAAAACATGAATTTTGCGTTATGCGAAGTTAACTGTCAATGTCGCAAAATAACTAAAAATGGCCAAACATCATCAGTTATAGATCATAAAATTATGAAATTTGGCCGCTGTGAAGTTATTAGCCAATTTCTTATAACGATTAAAAATGGTCAAAATCATGGATTATATTTCATAAAATCGTGAATTTTAGTCTCTGCAAATGACTAAAAATGGCCAAACATCGTCGGTTATAACCCATGAAATTGTGAATTTTGGCCTCCACAGAATTATTTTTAAATGGCTTGTAACGACAGAAAATGCCAAAAAATCATGGGTTATAGATCATGAAATTATGAATTTTGACCTCCGCGAAATTATTTTCCAATAGTAAGAAATGTCTAGAATCGGCTAAAAATTGTAGGTTATAGCTAATGAAAACATGAATGTTGGCCTCCGAAAAATTAATTGCTAATAGCTTGAAATGACTAAAAATGACAAAACATCATGGATTATAGCTAATGTAATCATAAATTTTAGCCTCCATGAAATTATTTCCCAATGGCTCAGAACATCTAAAAATAGTAAAAAATAATGGGTTATAACTCATGAAATCGTGAATTTCGGCCTCTAAGAAATTATTTGCTAATTGCTCAGAACAGCTACAAATGGCTAAAAATCAGGGGTTATAGCTCATGAAATTATGAATTTTGGACTCTACAAAATTATTTGCAAGTGGGTTGAAACGACTAAAAATAGGCAGAAATTGTGGCTTAAGCTAATAAAATCTTGAATTTTAGCCTCCACAAAATTATTTTCCAATGGGTTAGAATGACTAAAAATGATCAAAAATCATGGGTTATAGCTCATGAAATCCTAAATTTTGGTCTCCACAAAATATTTGGGCGTTGCGCCGAAAAAACTAAAAAATGCCAAAAATAAGTGATTATAGCTTATGAAAACGTGAATTTTAGCCTGGGGGAAATTATTTGCCAATGGCTCGAAACGTCTAAAACTACCAAAACTTGTTGGTTATAACTCATGAAAATGTGAATTTTAGCGTTGGGGAAATTATTTGCCCATGGCCCGAAATGACTAAATATGGTAAAAAATCGTGGGTTATAGCTCTTGAAATCGAGAATTTTGTACTCCACGAAATTATTTGTCAATGGCTCAGAACAACTTAAAATGATAAAAAATCATGGGTTATAGCTCATGAAGTTATGAAGTTTGGCCTCTGCAAAATTATTTGCCAATGGCTTGAAATGGCTAAAAACTATAAAACATATAGGTTACATCTCATGAAATCATGAATTTTGGACTCCACAAAATTATTTTACAATGGGATGGAATGACAAAAATGACAAAAAATCATGGGTTTAGCTCTTAAAATCTTAAATTTTAGACTCCAAAAAATTATTTGCTAATGGATCGAAATGATAAAAAATGGCCGAAAAACGAGGGTTATGCTTCTGAAATCGTGAATTTTGGACTCCACAAAATAGTTTTTAATTGGGTAGAAAGAATAAATAAAGGTCACAGATCGTAGGTTATAGCCCATGAAATCCTAAATGTTAGAATCCGCAAAATTATTTGCTAAAAACGGCTGAAAATCATGGGTTATATCTTATGAAATCGTGAATTTTGGCATTCTCAAAATTATTTATCAATGAATCAAAATGACTAAAAATGATAAAGAATTATGGGTTATAGCTCATGAAAACATGAATTTTGGCCTTAGCAAAATTAACTACCAATGGCTCGAAGCGACTAAAAATTATCATCGATTATAGATCATAAAATCGTGAATTTTAGCGTCCATGAAATTATTTGCTAGTAGCTTGTAATGACAAAAAATGTTAAAAAATCATGGGTTATAGCTCATCAAATCATGAATTTCAAACTCTGCTAGTCAATGGGTTAGAACGATAGAAACTGGCCACAAATCGTGAGTTATAGCTCATGAAATATTGAATTTTAGCCTTTGCGAAATTTTTGCCAATGGCTTAAAACAAGTAATAAGGCGAAAAATAGTGGGTTATAGCTCATGAAAATATGAATTTTGGTCTTCACGAAACTATTTGGCAATGGTTTGGAAAGACTGAAATTGTTCAGAAATCGTGGTTTATAGCTCATGAAATCATGAATTTTGAGCTCAACAAAATTATTTCCCAATGTGTCGGAATGACTAGAAATGGTCACAAATCATGGGTTATAGCTCATGAAATTATTAATTTTAGCCTCTATGAAATTATTTGTCAATGGGTCGAAATGACTAAAAATGATAAAAAATCATGAGTTATAGCTCATGAAATTATGAATTTTGGCGTCTGCAAATTTATTTACCAAATGGTCAAAATAACTAAAAATAAAAAAAAATTATGGGTTATAGCTCATGAATTCATGAATTTCAGCCTCCATGAAATTATTTGTCAATGGGTCGAAATGACTAAAATGATAAAAATCATGGGTTATAGCTTATGAAATCGTGAATTTTGGACTACGTGAAATTATTTGACAATGGCTCGAAACGACTAAAAATGGTCAAAAATCATAGATTATAGCTCATAAAATGGTGAATTTTGGACTCCGTGAAATTATTTGCCAATGGGTTAGAATGACTAAAATGGCCGAAATTATTGGTTATAGGTCATGAAATCGTGAATTTCTACTCTATGAAATTATTTGCCAATGGCTCAAACGACTAAAAATGGCCACATATGGTGAGTTATAACCCGTGAAATCGTTAATTTTGGCCTACATGAAATTATTTGTCAATGGGTCGAAATGACTAAAATGATCAAAAATCATGGGTTATATCTTATGAAATCGTGAATTTTGGCCTTTGCAAAATTATTTCCCAATGTGTCTGAATGACTAGAAATGGTCACAAATCATGGGTTATAGCTCATGAAATTATTAATTTTAGCCTCTATGAAATTATTTGCCAATGGCTCAAACGACTAAAATGGTCAAAAATCATAGATTATAGCTCATAAAATGGTGAATTTTGGACTCCGTGAAATTATTTGCCAATGGGTTAGAATGACTAAAATGGCCGAAATCGTGGGTTATAGCTCACGAATATTGTGAATTTTATCCGCACAAAATTAATTGCCAATGGCTCGAAACGATTAAAAACATACAAACATCATCAGTTATAGCTTATGAAATCGTGAATTTTGGACTACGTGAAATTATTTGACAATGGCTCGAAACGACTAAAAATGGTCAAAAATCATAGATTATAGCTCATAAAATGGTGAATTTTGGACTCCGTGAAATTATTTGCCAATGGGTTAGAATGACTAAAAATGGCCAGAAATTATTGGTTATAGGTCATGAAATCGTGAATTTCGGCCTCTATGAAATTATTTGCCAATGGCTCAAAATGAGTAAAAATGGCACAAAATCATGGATTACAGCTCTAGCATTCTCGAAATTATTTGCCAATGGCTCGGAGTGACTAAAAATGGTCAGAAATCGTGCTTTAGAGCTCATGAATTCGTGAATTTTGGCCTTTGCAAAATTATTTCCCAATTGGCCAGAACAGCTAAAAATGGCCACATATGGTGAGTTATAACCCAGGAAATCGTTAATTTTGGCCTACATGAAATTATTTGTCGATGGTTTGTGAATTTTAGCCTCAGCAAAATTATTTGCAAATGGGTCGGAATAACTAAAAATGGTTAAAAATAGGGGGTTGTAGCTAATAAATTTTTGAATTTTGTCCTTGAAATTATTTGACAAATGCTCAAAAGGACAAAAAAGAGCCAAAAATCAAGGGATATAGCTTATGAAAATAATAAGTTTGGCCTACGCGAAATTATGTGCTATGGCTCGAAATGACTAAAAATGGCCAAACATCATTAGTTATATCTCATGAAATTTTAAATTTTGGCCCTTGTGAAATTCTTTGCCATTGCCTCGAAATCACTAAAATGGTAAAAAAATCATGGTGTATAGCTCATGAAATTGTGAATGTTCGTGTCTGCGAATTTAATAACCAATGGTTCCAAAGGACTAAAAATGGCCAAGCATTATCGGTTGTACCTTGTGAAATCGTGAATTTTGGCCACTACAAAATTATTTTCCAATGACCCGTGACAACTGAAAATGGCCAGAAATCGTGGGTTATAGCTCACGAATATTGTGAATTTTATCCTGCACAAAATTAATTGCCAAAGGCTTGGAACAATTAAAAATGGCCAAACATCATAGGTTATAGCTCATGAAATCATGAATTTTGAACTCTGCGAAGTTATTTTCCAATAGGTTGGAATAACTAAAAATGATCACAAATCGTGGGTAATATCTCTTAAAATCATGATTTTTGGCATCTACAAATTTATTTTTTGATGGCTCAAGATATGTAAAAATGGCCAAAAGTCTTGGGTTATAGCTCATGAAAAAAATAAAATTTTGCCTTAACGAGATTATTGGCCAATGGCTCGGAGAGGCTAAAAATGGGCAAAAAACATGGTTTATAGCTCATGAATTCATAAATTTTGGCATTCTTGAAATTATTTCCAAATTAGTCAAAACAATTAAAAATGGCCACAAATCGTGAGTTATAACTCATTAAATCGTGAATTTTAGCCTCCTTGAAATTAATTCTCGATGGCTCAGAACGAGTAAAAATAGTCAGAAATCATTGGTTATACCTTATGAAATTGTGAATTTTGACCTACACGAAATTATTTTCGAATGAGTCAGAACAACTAAAAAATGGCTAAGTGATTTATAGCTAATGAGTTTTAGAATTTTGGCCTCCTCGAAATTATTAGCCAATATCTCAAAAGGACAAATAATGGCCATAAATCATGATTTATAACTCATGAAATTGTGAATTTTAACCTCAATGAAATTATTTCCTAATGCATTGGAACGACTAAAAATGCCCACAAATCATGGGTTATATAGCTCATGAAATCTTAAATTTTTGCATGCATGAAATTATTTGTTAATGGTTCGGAATACTTAAAAATAGTAAAACATCATGGGTTATAGCTCATGAAATCGTGAATTTTGGCCTCCGCGAAAGTATTTGCTAATGGGTCAGAACACTTAAAAATGATTAAAAATTATGGGTTATAGCTAATGAATTTATGAATTTTGGCCTCCGTATTATTTTCCAATGGCTCAAAATTATGAAAAATAGCCAAAAATCGTGGGTTATAGCTCAAAAAAATAAAAACTTTTGGCTATTCGAATTTAATTGCCAATGGCTCAAAATGACTAAAAATGGTCAAATATCATTGGTTATAGCTCATAAACTTGTGAATTTTGGCCTCTATGAAATTATTTATCAATGTCTCGGAATAACTAAAAATGGTCAAAAATCATGGGTTATAGCTCATGAAATCATGAATTTTTTTTCCGTGAGTTTAATTGCCAGTGACACAAAACAACTACAAAGGGCCAAACATCATTGATTATGGCTCATGTAATCGTGAATTTTTTCCTCCCAAAAATAATTTTCTAGTGACTCATAACGACTAAAAATGGTCAGAAATCAGGGGTTATAGTTCATGAAATTATGAATTTTAGCCTCCACAAAATTATTTTCTAATGGTTAGAAATGACTAAAAATAGCTAAAATCATGGGTTATAGCTCATGAAATGTTATTTTTAGCCTCCTCAAAATTAGTTGCCAAAGGCTCGAAATAACTAAAAATGGCTAAACATCATGGGTTATAACTTATGAAATCATGAATTTTTGCATCCATAAAATAATTTGCCAATGGCTTAGAATGATAAAAAGTGGCCAAAAATCATGGGTTATAACTCATAAAATCGTGAATTTTGACATTCGTGAAATTATTTGCCGATTTCTCGAAATGACTATAAATGGCTAATAATCATGGGTTATAGATGATGAAATTGTGAATTTTAGACTTTACGAAGTTATTTGCCAATGGGTCGAAATGACTAAAAATAAGCAGAAATCATGGCTTTAAGCTCATGAAATCTCAAATTTTAGCCTCAACAAAATTATTTTCCAATGGCTTGAAATAACTAAAAATGGCCATAAATAATAAGTTGTAGCTCATGAAATCGTGAATTTTATTCTGTTTGAAATTTTTTTTCAATGGCTTGGACCGATTAAAAATGGTAAAAAATCGTGGGTTATAGCTCATGAAATCTTGAATTTTAGCCTACAAGAAATTATTTGCTAACAAGCTGGAAAGACTAAAAATGGCTAAAATATTGGGTTATGACTCATGAAATAGAGAATTTTGGCATTTCTGAAACTATTTGCTAATGACTGAGAATGAATAAAAATAACTAAAACTCATGGATTATAGCTCATGAAAACATGAATTTTAGTCTTGGCGAAGTTATTTGGTAATGGTTCAAAATGACTAAAGATGGTAAAAAACTGTGGGCTATAACTCATAAAAGTGTGAATTTTAGACTCCGCAAAATTATTTGCCAATGGCTCGGAACGACTAAAAATGGTAAAAAAATATGGGTTATGGTTCACAAAATCGTAAAATGTTGTCCTCTGTAAAATTACTTACTAATGCTCGAAATGACTAAAAAGGACAAAAAATGTGGGTTATAGCTCATGAAATCGTGAATTTTGGACTTCGTGATATTGTTAGGCTATGGCTTTGAATGACTAAAAATGGCTAAAAACCATGGGTTATAGCTCCTAAAATCGTGAAATTTAGACTCCGCAAAATTATTTTCAATTGGGTAGAAACAATAAAAAAATACCACAAATCATGGGTTATAGCCCATGAAATCCTAAATTTTAGACTCCACGAAATTATTCACCAATGGGTATAAACCACTAAAAATGGTTGAAAATCATGAGTTATATCTCATGAAATAATGAATTTTGACCTTCTCGAAATTATTTGCCAATGTTCAAAGTTAGTAAAAATGGCTAAAAGTTATGGGTTATAGCTCATGAAAATGTGAGTTTTGACCTCCATAAAATTAATTGCCAATGGCTCGAAATAAATAAAAATGGCCAAACATCACTTGTTATAGTTCATAAAATCATGAATTTTGACCTCTGTAAAACTATTTGCCAATGGCTTGAAATAACTAAAAATGGTAAAACATTATGGGTTATAGTGCATGAAATTGAAATTTTAGCCTCTGTGATATTATTTGCTAATGACGTGGAATGACTAAAATAGTAAAAAATCCTGGGTTATCGCTCATGAAATGGTGAATTTTGGCATTTGCGAAATTATTTGCCAATAGCTCAGAACGCGTAAAATGGGCCAATAATCATAGATTATAGCTCATGAAAATAAGAATTTTGGCTTTCACAATAATATTTGCTAATGGCTCAGAACGACTAAAAAGGACTGGAAATCGTGATTTATAGCTCAATGACATTGTGAATTTTGACCTCTGCAAAATTATTTTCTAATGCGTCGAAATGACTAAAAGTGCTCACAAATCATGGGTTATATAGCTCATAAAATTATGAATTTTAGTCTCCATGAAATTATTTGTCAAGGGCTAGAATCAATTAAAACTGGTCAAAACCCCTGGGTTATAGGTCATGAAACCATGAATTTTGGCCCCCCCAAAATTATTTGCCAATGGTTAGAATGACAAAAAATTATGGATTATAGCTCATGAATTCGTTAATTTTGGCCTCCATGAAATAATTTGGCAATAGCTCAACAGGACAGAAAATGGTCAAAATTCGTGTGTTATAGCTCACGAAGACAATAATTTTGGCCTAAGCGAAATTAATTGCCAATGGATCGAAATGAGTATAAAATGGAGAAGCATTAGTGGTTAAAGCTCATGAAATTGTAAATTTTGGCCTATGTGAAATTATTTACCAATGGCTCACTAAAAATGGTAAAACATCGTGGGTTATAAATCATAAAATCGTGAATTTTAGACTCTGCAAAATTATTTGCCAATGAATCAAAATAAGTAAAAATGGCCAAAAATCATAGATTATAGATCATGAAAAAGTGAATTTTGGCCTACGCGAAACTATTTCCCATTAGGTCAGAACAACTAAAAATAACGACAAGTTGTGGGTTGGAGCTCATGAAATCGTGAATTTTAAGCATCCATGAAACTATTTGTTGATGGCTCGGAACGACTAAAAATAGTTAAAAATCATAGGTTATAGCTCATGAAATCGTGAATTTTGGCCTCTGCAAAATTAATTGCCAATGGGTCAGAACAAATAAAATTGGCAAAAAATCAAGGGTTATAACTCATGAAATCTTTAATTTTAACCCGCAGAAAATTATTTACTAATGGGTCGAAACTATTAAAAATAGCCATAAACGCTGGGCAGTAGTTCATGAAATCATGAATTTTGGACTCCTCAAAATTAATTTCTAATAGATAGAAATAACTAAAAATGCCACAAATGTGGGTTATCGCTCATGAAAATTTAATATTTAGACTCTGCAAAATTATTTCCTAATGGGTAGAAACGACTAAAAATGGCCAAAAACGTGGGCATAGCTCATGAAATCGCGAATTTTGGCCTCCACGAAAGGATTTGCCAATGGCTCGAATGACCAAAGATGGCTAGAAATCGTGGGTTATGACTCATGAAATCGTGAATTTTGGCCTCCATGAAATTATTTTCTAAAGGGTCGGAACGACTAAAAAAGGTAAAAAATTGTGTATTATAGCTCATGAAATTGTGGCTTTGGGCCACCATGAAATTATTCACCAATGTATGGAGACAACTAAAAATGGCTAAAAGTTATGGGTTATAGCTCATGAAAATGTGAGTTTTGACCTCCATAAAATTAATTGCCAATGGCTCGAAATAAATAAAATGGCCAAACATCACTTGTTATAGTTCATAAAATCATGAATTTTGGCCTATGTGAAATTATTTGCCAATGGCTTGAAATAACTAAAAATGGTAAAACATTATGGGTTATAGCTCATGAAATTGTAAATTTTGGCCTATGTGAAATTATTTGCTAATGACGTGGAATGACTAAAATGGCCAAAAATCATGGGTTATAGCTCATGAAATTGTGAATTTTGGCCTATGTGAAATTATTTGCTAATTGGTCAAAACCAATAAAATTGGCCAAAAATCATGGGTTATATAGCTCATAAAATCATGAATTTTGGCCTCCACAAAATTATTTGCCGATGGGTTCGAACGACTAAAAAGGACCGGAAATCGTGATTTATAGCTCAATGACATTGTGAATTTTGGCCTCCACAAAATTATTTTCTAATGCGTCGAAATGACTAAAAGTGCTCACAAATCATGGGTTATATAGCTCATAAAATTATGAATTTTAGTCTCCATGAAATTATTTGCCAATGGCTCGAAATAAATAAAATGGCCAAAAATCATGGGTTATAGCTCATGAAATCATGAATTTTGGCCCCAAAATTATTTGCCAATGGTTAGAATGACAAAAATTATGGATTATAGCTCATGAATTCGTTAATTTTGGCCTCCATGAAATTATTTGCCAATGGGTCGAACAACTAAAAATAGCCACAAATCATGTGTTATAGCTCACGAAGACAATAATTTTGGCCTAAGCGAAATTAATTGCCAATGGATCGAAATGAGTATAAAATGGAGAAGCATTAGTGGTTAAAGCTCATGAAATTGTAAATTTTGGCCTATGTGAAATTATTTACCAATGGCTCACTAAAAATGGTAAAACATCGTGGGTTATAAATCATAAAATCGTGAATTTTAGACTCGCAAAATTATTTGCCAATGAATCAAAATAAGTAAAATGGCCAAAAATCATAGATTATAGATCATGAAAAAGTGAATTTTGGCCTACGCTAAACTATTTCCCATTAGGTCGAACAACTAAAAATAACGACAAGTTGTGGGTTGGAGCTCATGAAATCGTGAATTTTGGCCTCCATGAAATTATTTGCCGATGGGTTCGAACGACTAAAAATAGTTAAAAATCATAGGTTATAGCTCATGAAATCGTGAATTTTGGCCTCGCAAAATTAATTGCCAATGGATCGAAATGAGTATAAAATGGAGAAGCATTAGTGGTTAAAGCTCATGAAATTGTAAATTTTGGCCTATGTGAAATTATTTACCAATGGCTCACTAAAAATGGTAAAACATCGTGGGTTATAAATCATAAAATCGTGAATTTTAGACTCTGCAAAATTATTTGCCAATGAATCAAAATAAGTAAAATGGCCAAAAATCATAGATTATAGATCATGAAAAAGTGAATTTTGGCCTACGCGAAACTATTTCCCATTAGGTCAGAACAACTAAAAATAACGACAAGTTGTGGGTTGGAGCTCATGAAATCGTGAATTTTAAGCATCCATGAAACTATTTGTTGATGGCTCGGAACGACTAAAAATAGTTAAAAATCATAGGTTATAGCTCATGAAAACTTGACCTTTAGACTCCTCGAAATTATTTGCTAATTGGTCAAAACCAATAAAATTGGCCAAAAATCATGGGTTATAGCTCATGAAATCGTGAATTTTGGCCTCCACAAAATTATTTTCCAATGGGTTAGAATGATTAAAAATATTTAAAAATCATGGGCCATAGTTCATGAAATCATGAATTTTGGACTCCTCAAAATTAATTTCTAATAGATAGAAATAACTAAAAATGCCACAAATGTGGGTTATAGCTCATGAAAATTTAATATTTAGACTCGCAAAATTATTTCCTAATGGGTAGAAACGACTAAAATGGCCAAAAATCATAGATTATAGATCATGAAAAAGTGAATTTTGGCCTACGCTAAACTATTTCCCATTAGGTCGAACAACTAAAAATAACGACAAGTTGTGGGTTGGAGCTCATGAAATCGTGAATTTTAAGCATCCATGAAACTATTTGTTGATGGCTCGAACGACTAAAAATGGTCAAAAATCATGGGTTATAGCTCATGAAAACTTGACCTTTAGACTCCTCGAAATTATTTGCTAATTGGTCAAAACCAATAAAATTGGCCAAAAATCATGGGTTATAGCTCATGAAATCGTGAATTTTGGCCTCCACAAAATTATTTTCCAATGGGTTAGAATGATTAAAAATATTTAAAAATCATGGGCCATAGTTCATGAAATCATGAATTTTGGACTCCTCAAAATTAATTTCTAATAGATAGAAATAACTAAAAATGCCACAAATGTGGGTTATCGCTCATGAAAATTTAATATTTAGACTCTGCAAAATTATTTCCTAATGGGTAGAAACGACTAAAATGGCCAAAAATCATGGGTTATAGCTCATGAAATTGTGAATTTTGGCCTCCACGAAAGGATTTGCCAATGGCTCGAATGACCAAAGATGGCTAGAAATCGTGGGTTATGACTCATGAAATCGTGAATTTTGGCCTCCATGAAATTATTTTCTAAAGGGTCGGAACGACTAAAAAAGGTAAAAAATTGTGTATTATAGCTCATGAAATTGTGGCTTTGGGCCACCATGAAATTATTCACCAATGTATGGAGACAACTAAAAATGGCTAAAAATCATTTGTTATAGCTCATGAAATTATGAATTTTGGACTCTACAAAATTATTTTCCAATGGGTTAGAATGACTAAAAAGGCCGTGAATCGTGGGTTATAGCTCATGAAATTGTGAATTTTGGCCTCCACAAAATTATTTTCCAATGGGTTAGAATGACTAAAAATGGCCAAAAATCATTTGTTATAGCTCTTAAAATTGTGAGTTTTGGCCCTTCGTGAAATTATTAGCCAATTGTTTCGAACGACTAGAAATGACCAAAAATCATGGGTTATAGCTCATGAAATTATTTGCCGAGAGGTTAGAATGACTAAAAATGGCCAAAAATCATGGGTTATAGCTCATGAAATCTTGAATTTTAGCCTCCACAAAATTATTTGCCAATGGGTTAGAATGACTAAAATTGGCCAAAAATCATGGGTTATAGCTCATGAAGTCGTAAATTTTGGACTCTGTCAAGTTATTTGCCGATGGGTAGAAATGACTAAAAATAGTAAAAATTTGTGAAATTTGGTAGATATCATGGGTAATAACTCATGAATTCTTGAATTTTTGTCCGCATGAAATTATTTTTCAATGGGTCGAATGACTAATAATGGCAAAAATTATGGGTTATAGCTCATGAAATCATGAGTTTTGGCCACCGCAAAATTATTTGCCGATGGGTTTGAACGACTAAAGATGGCAAACAATTTGTGGGATATACCTCATGAAAGTGTTTATTATGGCCTAAATGAATAAAAATGGAAAAAATATATGGGTTACAGCTCATGAAATTGTGAAATTTGGACTACGTAAAATTATTCGCTTATGGTTCAAAATGACTAAAAAAGGCCAAAAATTAGAGGTTATGACTCATGAAATCATGAGTTTTGGCCTTCTCGAAATTATTGGCCCATGGGTCAGAATGACTAATAATGGCAAAAAATTATGGGTCATAGCTCATGAAATCCTGAATTTTTGCCTTTGCGAAATTAATTGCCACTAGGTCAGAATGATAAAAAATTATCAAAAATCGTGGGGTGTAATTCATGAAATTGTAAACTTTGGCCTCCACAAAATTATTTTCCAATGGGTTAGAATGATTAAAAATATTTAAAAATCATGGGCCATAGTTCATGAAATCATGAATTTTTTTCTATGTAAAATTATTTTACACTGGGTAGAAACAACTAAAAATAGCCACAAATCATGTGTTATAGCTCATAAAATCCTAAATTTTATATTCTGCAAAGTTATTTGACAACAAGTAGAAACGACTAAAAATGGCCAAATATCGTGGGTTGTTACTCATACAATCGTGAATTTTGGCCTCCACAAAATTATTTGGCAATAGCTCGATGACTGAAAATGGTCTGAAGTCATGGGTAATAACTCATGAAATCTTGAATTTTTGTCTGCATGAAATTATTTTTCAATGGGTCAGAATGAAATTGTTAGTTTTGGTGCCATGAAATTATTTGCCGATGGGTTTGAACGACTAAAAATGGTAAAAAATTATGGGATATACCTCACAGAATCTTAAATTTTGAAATCCGTGAAATTATTTGCCGATGGGTTCGAACGACTAAAAATAGTAAAAAAATGCGAGTTACAACTCATGAAATCATGAGTTTTGGCCACCGCAAAATTATTTGCCGAGAGGTTAGAATGACTAAAAAAGGCCAGGAATCGTGGGTTATAACTCATAAAATCATGATGTAATTATTTACCGATGGGTCAAAATGACTAAAAATGGCAAGAATTGTGTGTTACAGCTCATGAAATCATGCGTTTTGGCCTCTCTGAATTCTTTCGAGTCTTTTGAATTATAATTAGCTTAGATTACAACTCAAAAGAGACTACAATTAAAACAAGAAAAATTTATAGGACTGGGTTCTATTTTGTGTGCCGATGAAGCGTCGATCTTATACTCTGTTGATGGTTCGACTAAGATAATGGGTCTTTTGCTATTGATGATCTCTGATCTCTTGAAATATAGAGTAGTCTTCTCCGGTTGAAGAGATATCAAGAAGAAACGAATACCACCTTCGCCTCTATTCTTATGCGTGCGTGTTATCCAGTCTTTCGTGTGTCTGATGATCTCTGAGTAAATATATGCTATTTAACTCGAAGAGATATTAACAGATCCTTTCTCACAAGGATTGTTGATTAAGCCAGATGGCTAGCTCAAGAGAACGAATCCTTTCTCACAAGAATTATTGATCGAGCCAAATGATTAGTCGATAATAATAATCGATAAAGAACAATAAGAATGGAGGAGAGATGGGCTCTTTGTCGATGTAGCCTCTAAATCTCTCTCTCTCTCTCTCTCTCTCTCTCTCTCTCTCTCTCTCTTTTCCCAATGGCAAGAAGTCTAGCCAAGAACAATGTTAGCCCCAAGACCTTTTCCTCTGCCCCCTTGCTTCATGTTGATCATGCCTATTTATAGGATTAAAAGCATTAAGGAGTGAGTTAGTGGGCCTTAACTCCCCTTGAATGAGTGAGTTAGTGGTCATTAACTCTCCTTAAATGGGTGAGTTAGTGGTAATTAACTCTCCTTTAAATAGGTGAGTTAGTGGGCCTTAACTCCCCTTGAATGAGTGAGTTAGTGGGCCTTAACTCCCCTTGAATGAGTGAGTTAGTGGTCATTAACTCTCCTTAAATGGGTGAGTTAGTGGTCATTAACTCTCCTTAAATGGGTGAGTTAGTGGGCCTTAACTCCCCTTGAATGAGTGAGTTAGTGGTCATTAACTCTCCTTAAATGGGTGAGTTAGTGGGTCAACCATTATCTTAAAAGTAGCTTCTGAAAATGGTTATGGGTGAGGTTTGCCAATAACGTCCATGGGCGAAGTTTGCTAATAACGGCTATGGGTGAAGTTCGCCAATAAAGGCCATGAGCGAACTTTGCCAGAATAGAGGTAATCCACTTTCTTTGGAACGTGGGTGATGTGGCCCACATGGACTATTTGGGCGAAGCTCATTTAAGTTGAACTTCGCCTGAAGCTTCACTTTGACTTGGTCTTGAGAGTGCGCTTCATTATGACTTGGGCGAGCTTTGCTATGGATTAGGCGAGCTTTGCTGATAAGTTCATATTTGACTCAGAATCCGACTTGAACTCGTTTATTGACTCGGCCGACTTGAAGACGCCTTTTGACTCGGCCTAGAGTCCGAATTGGAGGCGCCTTTCGACTTGGACTCAAAGTCTGACTTTAGGACGCCTTTTGAATCGGCGCTGAGTCCGACTTGAGGATTGACTCGGACTCAGGTCCTCTTTGAGTTGGATGCAATCATGTTCGCATGTGATCCAAGAGAACTTCGTTGTAGCTTGAGCCCATCTGAAGTATTTAGCCCATGGGTGTTCACTTCTTAGACTCGGACTCAGCGTTGGTCCAATAGAGTATATTTTAACCATCTACATGAATGTATTTGCCCATTGATCGAAATGATAAAAAAATAGCAATCGTGGGTTATAGCACATGAAATCCTCAAATTTGGACTCTGTGAAATTATTTTGCAATGGATAGAAATAACTAAAAATGGTGACAAATTTTGTGTTATTGTTCGTGAATTCTTGAATTTAAACTCTGCAAAATTATTTGCTAATGTGTAGAAACGACTAAAAATGACCAAACATTATAGATTATAGCTCATGAAATCGTGAATTTTGGCCTCCGCAAAATTAGTTGCTAATGGTTCTATGACTGAAAATGGCTAGAAATTGTGGATAATAACTCATGAAATTGTGAATTTTGGCCTCCACGAATTTTCCAATGGGTCGGAATGACTAAAAATGGAAAAAAATTATGTACAATAGTTCATAAATTTGTGAATTTTGGTCACCATAAAATTATTTACCAACAGGTTAGAATAACTAAAAATAGAAAAAAATTGCATGATATACTTCATGAAATCTTGAATTTTGGACTTCGCGAAATTATTTGCCAATGGGTACGAATGACTAAAACTGACATAAATTTGTGGGTTCGCATGAAATTATGAGTTTTGGCCACCGCAAAATTATTTGCCAATGGGTCAAAATAACTAAAAATTAATAAAAATCGTGGGTTATACATCATGAAATCGTGAATTTTGAATTTTGTAAAATTATTTGTCAATGGGTTGAAATGACTAAAAATGGTAAAAATGTGCATTATAGCTCATGAAATCTTGAGTTTTGGCCTCTACGAAATTATTTGCCTATGGGTAAGAATGACTAAAAATGTCCAAAATCATGGGTTATAGCTCATGAAATCATGGATTTTGGGGTCCACAAAATTGTTTGCCAAGGTGTCGGAATGACTAAAAATGGTAAAAAAATTATGGGTTATCGCTCATAAAATCATGAGTTTTGACTTCCGTGAAATCATTTGCCTATGGGTCAGATCAATCTAAAATGGTAAAAATCATGGGTTATAGCTTATGCAATCATGAATTTAGGCCTCTGCGAAACTAATTTGCAATTGGCTTACAACGACTAAAAATGGAGAGAAATTGTGTGTTATAGCTCATGAAATTGTGAATTTTGGCCTCCGAAAATTATTTGCCTATGGGTAAGAATGACTAAAATGGCCAAAAATCATGGGTTATAGCTCATGAAATTGTGAATTTTGGCCTCTGTAAAATTATTTGCCAATGGCTAAAAATAATTAAAAATGGCAGAAAATAGTGGGCTATGGCTCCTGAAATCGTGAATTTTGGACTATGCAAAATTATTTTCCAATACGTAGAAACAACTAAAAATGACCACAAATCTTTGGTTATAGCTCATTAAATCAAGAATTTTAGACTCCTTAAAATTATTTGCCAATAGGTGGAAATGAATAAAAATGGCCAAAAATCATGGATTATAGCTCATGAAATCGTGAAATTTCACCTTCGCGAAATCATTTGCTAATAGCTCAAATGACTCAAAATGGCTAGAAATAATCAATTATAACTCATGAATTTGTGAATTTTGGCCTCCTTAAAATTATTTTCTAATGGATCGAAAAACTAAAAATATTAAAAATTATATGTTATAGCTCATGAAATCATGAATTTAGGCCTCTGAAACTAATTTGCAATTGGCTTACAACGACTAAAAATGGAGAGAAATTGTGTGTTATAGCTCATGAAATTGTGAATTTTGGCCTCTGTAAAATTATTTGCCAATAGGTGGAAATGAATAAAATGGCCAAAAATCATGGGTTATAGCTCATGAAATCATGAATTTTGGCCTCCAGAAAATTATTTGCCAATGGCTAAAAATAATTAAAAATGGCAGAAAATAGTGGGCTATGGCTCCTGAAATCGTGAATTTTGGACTATGCAAAATTATTTTCCAATACGTAGAAACAACTAAAAATGACCACAAATCTTTGGTTATAGCTCATTAAATCAAGAATTTTGGCCTCCTTAAAATTATTTGCCAATGGGTCAAAATAACTAAAAATTAATAAAAATCGTGGGTTATACATCATGAAATCGTGAATTTTGAATTTTGTAAAATTATTTGTCAATGGGTTGAAATGACTAAAAATGGTAAAATGTGCATTATAGCTCATGAAATCGTGAATTTTGGCCTCTGTGAAATTATTTGCCTATGGGTAAGAATGACTAAAATGTCCAAAATCATGGGTTATAGCTCATGAAATCATGGATTTTGGGGTCCACAAAATTGTTTGCCAAGGTGTCGGAATGACTAAAAATGGTAAAAAAATTATGGGTTATCGCTCATAAAATCATGAGTTTTGACTTCCGTGAAATCATTTGCCTATGGGTCAGATCAATCTAAAATGGTAAAAATCATGGGTTATAGCTTATGCAATCATGAATTTAGGCCTCTGCGAAACTAATTTGCAATTGGCTTACAACGACTAAAAATGGAGAGAAATTGTGTGTTATAGCTCATGAAATTGTGAATTTTGGCCTCTGTAAAATTATTTGCCAATGGGTAAGAAAAAGTAAAAACGGCAAAAATCATCGGTGATAGTCCATGAAATACTGAAATTTGGCCTCCAGAAAATTATTTGCCAATGGCTAAAAATAATTAAAAATGGCAGAAAATAGTGGGCTATGGCTCCTGAAATCGTGAATTTTGGACTATGCAAAATTATTTTCCAATACGTAGAAACAACTAAAAATGACCACAAATCTTTGGTTATAGCTCATTAAATCAAGAATTTTAGACTCCTTAAAATTATTTGCCAATAGGTGGAAATGAATAAAAATGGCCAAAAATCATGGATTATAGCTCATGAAATCGTGAAATTTCACCTTCGCGAAATCATTTGCTAATAGCTCAAATGACTCAAAATGGCTAGAAATAATCAATTATAACTCATGAATTTGTGAATTTTGGCCTCCTTAAAATTATTTTCTAATGGATCGAAAAAACTAAAAATATTAAAAAATTATATGTTATAGCTCATGAAATTGTGAGTTTTAGCTGCCAAGAAATTATTTGCCAATGGACCGGATTGACAATAAATTGTAAAAAACTCGTGTGTTATCGCTCATGTAATTGTGAGTTTTGGCCTTCCATGAAATTATTTGCCAATTTTTAGGAATGACTAGAAATAGCCAAAAATGTTGGTTATAGCTCATGAAAAAGTGACTTTTGGAATCCGCTAAATTATTTGCTAAAAGGGTCAAAATGAATAAATTGGCCAAGAACCATGGGTTATGGCTCATGAAGTCATCATTTTTGGACTCTGCGAAACTATGCTGATGTGTAGAAATGACTAAAAATTGTAAAAATTTATGGGTTATAGCTTAAGAAATCATGAGTCTTGGCCTCCGTGAAACTATTTGCCAATAGGCAGAAATGACTAAAAACGGGCAAAAATCATGGGTTATGGCTCATGAAATCATGAATTTTAGCCTAATATTATTTGCCAATGGGTCCGAATAGCTAAAATTAACAAAAAATTATTGGTTATAGCTCATGGAATCATGAGTTTTGGCCACTGCGGAATTATTTATCAATGTGTCAGAACGACTAAAAATGGCAAAAATTATATGTTATAGCTCATGAAATCGTGAATTTAGGAGTTCGCAAAATTATATGCCGATGGATTGAAATGACTAAAAATGGCTAAAATGGCAATAATTGTGGGTAATAGCTGATGAAATCAAGAGATTTGGTCTCACCAAAATTATTTGTCCATGGGTGAATGACTAAAAATGGCCAAAAATTATGGGTTATAACTCATGAAATCCTAAAATTCAACCTCCATAAAATTATTTGCCAATGGGTCAGAATGACTAAAAATGTTCAAAAATTATAGGCTATAGCTCATGAAATCTTAAATTTTGAATTGCGCAAAATTGCTTTCCAAAGGGAAGAAACAACTAAAAACGGGCAAAAATCATGGGTTATGGCTCATGAAATCATGAATTTTAGCCTAATATTATTTGCCAATGGGTCCGAATAGCTAAAATTAACAAAAAATTATTGGTTATAGCTCATGGAATCATGAGTTTTGGCCACTGCGGAATTATTTATCAATGTGTCAGAACGACTAAAAATGGCAAAAAATTATACGTTATTGCTCATAAAATCATGAATTTTGGACTACGCAAAATTATTTCTCGCTGGATTGAAATGGCTAAAAATGGCAATAATTGTGGGTAATAGCTGATGAAATCAAGAGATTTGGTCTCACCAAAATTATTTGTCCATGGGTCGGAATGACTAAAAATGGCCAAAAATTATGGGTTATAACTCATGAAATCCTAAAATTCAACCTCCGCAAAATTATTTGCCAATGGGTCAGAATGACTAAAAATGTTCAAAAATTATAGGCTATAGCTCATGAAATCTTAAATTTTGAATTGCGCAAAATTGCTTTCCAAAGGGAAGAAACAGCTAAAAATAGCCACAAATTAAGTGTTATAGCTCAAGAAATCGTGAAATTTAAACTCCACAAAATTATTTGCCAATGGGTAGTAATGCCTAAATTAGCTAAAAATCATGGAATATAGCTCATGAAATTGTGAATTTTGGACTCTGCGAAATATTTGCCATGATGGGTAGAAATGACTAAAAATGGTAAATATTTGCGGGTTATAGCTCATGGATCATGAGTTTTGGCCTCCAAGAAATTATTTGCCAAAGGGCCAAAATGACTAAAAATTGACAAAAATCATGGGTTATGGCTCATGAAATCATGACTTTTGGCCACACCAAAATTTTTTGCAAATGGGTCCGAATGACTAAAAATGGAAAAACTTTATTTGTTAAAGCTCATGAAATCATGAGTTTTGGCCACCATGAAATTATTTGCCAATGAGACAGAATGACTAAAATTGACCAAAAATCATGGGTTATAGCACATGAAATCGTGAATTTAGGAGTTCGCAAAATTATATGCCGATGGATTGAAATGACTAAAATTATAAAACAATTGTGGATTTCAGCAAAAGAATTTGAAGTTTTACCCTTTCTGTAATTATTTGCCTCGGGGTCAGAATGATTCAAAATGGCCAAAAGTTATGGGTTATAGCTCATGAAATCCTAAATTTCGGTCTCCATAAAATTATTTGCCAATGGGTCGGAACAACAAAATATGTCCAAAAATCATGAGATATAACTCATGAAATGGTGTATTTTGGACTCTGTGAAATTATTTTTCAGTTGGTAGAAACAACTAAAAATGGACACAAATCGTGTACGAGCTCATGAAGTCCTGAGTTTTATACTCCACAAAATTATGTCGTAATGGGTCCGAATCACTAAAAATGGCAAAAAGTTGTGGGTTATAGCTCATGAAATCATTAGTTTTGGCCACCACAGATTTATTTACCAATGGATCAAAAGGACTAAAAATAGCCAAAAATTATGGGTTATAGCTCATGAAATTATAAATTTTGACTCCACAAAATTATTTCCGAATGGATCAAAATGACTAAAAACGAAAAAAAATAGTGGGTTATAACCCATGAAATCCTGAGTTTTGACCTTCGCAAAATTATTTGTCCACTGGTCAGAATAACTAAAAATGTCCAAAAATCATAGGTTATATTGCTCATAAAATCATGAATTTTAACTCCGCAAAATTATTTGTCAATCGGTCAGAAAGACTAAAAATAACAAAATTTATGGGTTACAGCTCATCAAATCATGAATTTTGACTTTGCAAAATTATTAGCCAATGGGTCAAAATGACTAAAAATAGCAAATAAATTATGGCTACTCATACAATCGTGAATTTTGGCCTCCATGAAATTATTTGCCAATGGGTCAAAATGACTAAAAATAGCCAAAAATTATGGGTTATAGCTCTTGAAATCCTAAATTTTGCCTCAAGAAACTTATTTTTCAATGGGTCAGAATAGATAAAAATGATAAAAAATTCATGGGTTATAGCTCTTGAAATCCTAAATTTTTGCCTCAAGAAACTTATTTGCGAATGGGTCAAAACGACTAAAAATGGCTAAAAATCGCGAGCTATATCTCATGAAATCGTGAATTTTGGACTTCTCAAAATTATTTACCAATGGATCAAAAGGACTAAAAATGGCAAAAATTGCATATACCTCATAAAATCATGAATTTTGGCCTCCATAAAATTATTTCCCAATGGCTCCATGATTGAAAATGGCCAGAAATCATGGGTAATAGCTTGAAATATTGAATTTTGGTCTCACAGAAATTATTTTCCAATTGGTCGGAATGATTGAAAATGAAAAAAAATTGTGTGCTATAGCTCATGAAATTCTGAGTTTTAGCCCCCACGAAATTGTTTGCTAGCGGGTTGGAAGGACTAAAAATGGCAAAAAATTGCATATACCTCATAAAATCATGAATTTTGGCCTCCATGAAATTATTTTCCAATTGGTCGAATGATTGAAAATGGCCAAAAGTTATGGGTTATAGCTCATGAAATCATGAATTTTGGACTCCACAAAATTATGTCGTAATGGGTCCGAATCACTAAAATGGCAAAAGTTGTGGGTTATAGCTCATGAAATCATTAGTTTTGGCCACCACGATTTATTTACCAATGGATCAAAAGGACTAAAAATAGCCAAAAATTATGGGTTATAGCTCATGAAATTATAAATTTTGACTCCACAAAATTATTTCGAATGGATCAAAATGACTAAAACGAAAAAAATAGTGGGTTATAACCCATGAAATCTCGAAGTTTTGACCTTCGCAAAATTATTTGCCAATGGCTTGAAATAACTAAAAATGTCCAAAAATCATGGGTTATATAGCTCATGAAATTATAAATTTTGACTCCACAAAATTATGTCGTAATGGGTCCGAATGACTAAAATTGACAAAAATCATGGGTTATAACTCATGAAATCATGAATTTTGACTTTGCAAAATTATTAGCCAATGGGTCAAAATGACTAAAAATAGCAAATAAATTATGGCTACTCATACAATCGTGAATTTTAGCCTCCATGAATATTTACCAATGGCTCAGAACGACTAAAAATGGCTAGAAATTGTGTGTTATAGCTTTTGAAATATTAAATTTTGTCCTCTGTAAACTTATTTTTCAATGGGTCAGAATAGATAAAAATGATAAAAAATTCATGGGTTATAGCTCTTGAAATCCTAAATTTTTGCCTCAAGAAACTTATTTGCGAATGGGTCAAAACGACTAAAAATGGCTAAAAATCGCGAGCTATATCTCATGAAATCGTGAATTTTGGACTTCTCAAAATTATTTACCAATGGATCAAAAGGACTAAAAATGGCAAAAATTGCATATAGCTCATGAAATCGTGAATTTTGGCCTCCATAAAATTATTTCCCAATGGCTCCATGATTGAAAATGGCCAGAAATCATGGGTAATAGCTTGAAATATTGAATTTTGGTCTCACAGAAATTATTTTCCAATTGGTCGGAATGATTGAAAATGAAAAAAAATTGTGTGCTATAGCTCATGAAATTCTGAGTTTTAGCCCCCACGAAATTGTTTGCTAGCGGGTTGGAAGGACTAAAAATGGCAAAAAATTGCATATACCTCATAAAATCATGAATTTTAGGTTCCGAGAAATTATTTGCCAATAGGTCTGAATGAAAAAAAATGGTAAAAATTTATGGGTTGTAGCTCAAGAAATCATGAGTTTTAGCCACTGCAAATTTATGTGCTAATGGGTCAGAACGACTAAACATGACCAAATATTATGGGTTACAACTCATGAAATCATGAGTTTTGGCTGCCGTGAAATTATTTGTTAGTGGATCAGGACAACTAAAAATGACCAAAAATCATGGGTTATGGCTCATGAAATCGTAAATATTGGACTCAGAGCAAAATTATTTTTCGATGGGTCAAAATGACTAAAAATGACAATAATTGTGGGTTATAGCTAATGAAATCATTAGTTGGCCTCCCTAAAATTAATGGCCCATGGGTTAGAATGACTAAATCATGGGTTATAGCTCTTGCAATCGTGAATTTAGGCCTCCAAGAACTTATTTGCCAATAGCTTGGAACGTTTGAAAATGGCTAGAAATTGTGTGCTCTAGCTTATGAAATCGTGAATTTTGGCCTCCATAAAATTATTTGCCAATGACTCAGAACAAATAAAAATAGCCAAAAACATGAGTTATCGCTCATGAAATTCTAAATTTTGGCCTCTAAAAAATTATTTGCTAATGGATCGGAACGACTAAAAATTGCCAAAAATCATGAGCTATAACTCATGAAATCGTGAATTTTGGACTCAAAATTATTTACCAACAGGTAGAAAAACTAAGAGTGGTCACAAATTGTGGGTTATAGCTCATGAAATCCTATATTTTAGATTCTGCAAAAATTATTTGCCAATGGGTAGAAACAACTGAAAATGGCCAAAATTATGGGTTATAGCTCGTGAAATCTTAAATTTTGGCCTTCACGAAATTATTTGCTAATGAATCGAACAATTGAAAATGGCTAGATATTGTAGGTTATGACATATGAAATCATGAATTTTGGCCAACATGAACTTATTTTCTAATGGATCGGAATGATTAAAAATTATAAAAAATCGTGTATTATGGCTTATGAAATTGTGAGTTTTGGCAGACATGAAATTATTTGTCAATGAGTCGGAATGACTAAAAATGGCAGAAAATCATGTCTTATAGCTTATGTAATTGTGAGTTTTAGCACTCCATTAAACTCTTGGCCAATTATTCGAAACGACTAGGAACAGCCAAAAAATATTGGTTATAGCTCATGAAAATGTGATTTTTAGACTCCACGAAATTATTTGCCAAAGGGTCAAAACGAATAAAATTGGGCAAAAATCATGGGTTATAGCACATGAAGTCATGAATTTCAGACTCTATGAAATGATTTTTTGATGCATAGAAATGACTAAAAATTATAAAAATTTGTAGGTTTTAGCTCATGAAATCATGACTTTTGGCCTCCGTAAAATTATTTACCTATTTGCCAAAACAACTAAAAATGGGGAAAAATTATGGGTTATGGGTCATGAAATCATGAATTTTAGCCTCAACAAAATTATTTGCCAATGGGTCCAAATGATTAAAATTGAAAAAAAAATTGTGGGTTACAGCTCATGAATTCATGAGTTTTAGCAACCGTGAAATTATTTGTCAATGTGCCATAATGACTAAAAATTGAAAAAACCATAGGTTACAGTTCATGAAATTGTGAATTTTGAACTCCGCAAAATATATTTTGGATGGGCCAAAATTCTGAAAATGGCAATAACTGTGGGTTATAGCTGATGAAATCAAGAGTTTTGGCCTCCCCAAAATTAGTTGCCCATGGGTTGTAATGACGAAAAATTGCTAAAAAGCATTGGTTATAGCTCATGAAATCCTAAAATTCGGCCTCCATGAAATTATTTGCTAATGGGTCAGAATGACTAAAAGTGTCCAAAAATCATGGGTAGTAGTTCATGAAATCTTAAATTTCAAACTTCATGAAATCATTTTACAATGGGAAGAAGCAACTAAAAATAGCCACAAATTAAGTTAATTGCTTATGAAATCCTGAAATTTAAACTCTACAAAATTATTTGCCAATGCGTAGTGATGACAAAAATGACCAAAAATCATGGGATATAGCTTATGAAATAATGAGTTTTGGACTCTTTGAAATATTTACCGATGGGTAGAAATGACTAAAAATTGTAAATTATTTTGGGTTATAGCTCATGAAATCATGAGTTTTGGCCTCCAATAAATTATTTGCCAATGGGCCGAAGCGACTAAAAATAGACAAAATCGTGGGTTATGACTCATGAAATCACAAATTTTGGCCTCAGTGGAATTATTTGGCAATGAGTTCGAATGAATAAAAATACTAAAAAATTATGGGTTACAGCTTATGAAATCATAAGTTTTGACCACCATGAAATTATTTATCAATGGGTCAAAATGGCTAAAAATGGCTAAAACTCATGGGTTATAGCTCATGAAATCGTGAATTTAGGAATCTACAAAATTTATTTGCCGATCGGTTGAAATGACTAAAAATATCACAAATTATGGGTTTGAGCTCATGAAATCATGAGTTTTAGCCACCTGTAATTATTTAGCCTAGGGTTTAAAATAACTGAAAATGGCCAAAAATCATGGGTACAGCTCATGAAAGGCTGAATTTTGGCCTCCACAAAATTATTTGCCAATGGGTCAGAACGACTAAAATGTCCAAAAATCATGGGCTATACCTCATGAAATCATGTATTCCAGACTTTGCGAAATTATTTTTCAATGGGTAGAAACAACTAAAAATGGCCACAAGTCATGTATTAGCTTAGGAAATTAAGAATTTTATACTCCGCAAAATTATTTGCCAATGGGTCCAGATGACTAAAAATAGCAAAGAATCGTGGGTTATATCTCATGAAATCATGAGTTCTAGCCACCACAGATTTATTTTCCAATGGCTTAGAATGACTAAAAATGGCTAAAAATCATAGGTTACCACTCATGAAATTGTGAATTTTATATCCATGAAATTATTTGCCAGTGGGTCAAAATGACTATAAATGACAAAAATTATGGGTTATAACCCATGAAATGATGAGTTTTGACCTCTGCAATATTTTTTTCCCCACGGGTCACGACGACTAAAAATGTTTAAAAATCATAGGTTATAGCTCATAAAATCTTGAATTTGGCCTCCAAAGAATTATTTGCTAATGGGTGAGAATGACTAAAATGGCCAAAAATCGTGGCAACTAGCTCATGAAATCATGAATTTTGGACTCCTCCAAATTATTTACCAATAGATAGAAAAAACTAAAAATGGCCAAAACTCATGGGTTATAGCTCATGAAATCCTAAATTTTGGCTTTCATGAAATATTGATTTTTGATCTCCATAAAATTATTTTTCAATAGGTCAGAATGATTAAAAATGACAAAATCGTGTGTTGTAGCTCATGAAATTCTAAGTTTTGGCCGAAACGAAATTATTTGCTAGCGGGTTAGAACGACTTAAAATGGTAAAAAATCGCAGGATATACCTCATAAAATCGTGAATTGTGGACTCTGTTAAATTATTTGTCAATAGCTGAATGACTAAAAATGACAAGTTTTTGGGTTATAGCTCTTATAATCATGAGTTATGGCCACCGAAAATTATTTACCAATGGGTTCAAACGACTAAAAATGGCAAAAAATCATGATTTCTGACCACCGCAAATTTATTTGCCAAAGGGTCAGAATGACTAAAAATGGCCAATCATGGGTTATAAGTCATGAAACTGTGAATTTTGTCTATACAAAACTATTTCGATGTGCCAAACTAACTAAAATTGGCAAAAATTATGGATTATAGCTCATGAAATCATGAGTCGTGACCTTCTCAAAATTATTTGTTCTTGGCTCAGAATGATTAAAAATGTCAAAAAATCATTGCTTATAGCGCGCATGAAATCATGAATTTTGGCCTGTAGAAAATTATTTGCTAAATGGCCGGAAAGGCTTAAAATGGCAAAAAATTATGGGTTATAGCTCATGAAATCATGAGTTGTATCTACGCAAAAATATTTGCCAATGGATCAGAATGACTAAAAATGGCCAAAAATCATCTCTGCTCATGCAATCATGATTTTTAGCCTCGACAAACTTATTTGCCAATGGCTCGGAACGACTAAAAATAGCCACAAATTGTATATTATAGCTCATGAAAATTTAAATTTCGGCCTCCAAAAAGTTATTTTCCATTGGGTCAAAATAAATAAATATGACAAAAAATCATGGGTCATAGCTCTTGAAATCCTGAAGTTTGACCTCCAAAAATTATTTACTAATGGGTCGGAACGACTAAAATGGCTAAAAATCGTAGGCTATAGTTCATGAAATTGTGAAGTTTGGACTCCTCCGAATTATTTAGCGACATGCAAAAAAACTAAAAATGGCCATAAATTATGGGTTCTCATGAATTCCTAAATTTTAGCTTCCACAAATATATTTGCCAATGGCTCGATGACTGAAAATAGCCAGAAAGCTTGGGTAATAGCTCATGAGATATTGAATTTTGGTCCTCACAAAATTATTTTCTAATGGGTTGGAACTATTAAAAATGGCAAAAAATGGCGTGTTATAGATCATGAAATTCTTAGTTTTAGCCACCATAAAAATATTTGCCAATGGATCGAATGACTAAAATGGCCAAAATCATCTCGCTCATGCAATCATGATTTTAGCCTCGACAAACTTATTTGCCAATGGCTCGAACGACTAAAAATAGCCACAAATTGTATATTATAGCTCATGAAAATTTAAATTTCGCCTCCAAAAGTTATTTTCCATTGGGTCAAAATAAATAAATATGACAAAAATCATGGGTCATAGCTCTTGAAACTCAAGTTTGACCTCCAAAAATTATTTACTAATGGGTCGGAACGACTAAAATGGCTAAAAATCGTAGGCTATAGTTCATGAAATTGTGAAGTTTGGACTCCTCCGAATTATTTAGCGACATGCAAAAAAACTAAAAATGGCCATAAATTATGGGTTCTCATGAATTCCTAAATTTTAGCTTCCACAAATATATTTGCCAATGGCTCGATGACTGAAAATAGCCAGAAAGCTTGGGTAATAGCTCATGAGATATTGAATTTTGGTCCTCACAAAATTATTTTCTAATGGGTTGGAACTATTAAAATGGCAAAAAATCATGTGTTATAGCTCATGAAATTGTGAATTTTGGCCTCCACAAAATTATTTTCCTATGGGTTGAAATTACTAAAAATAGCAAAAAATCACGGGATATACCTCATAAAATTGTGAATTTTCAACTTCGTGAAATTATTTGCCAATTGGTCCGAATGACTAAAAATGGCAAAAATTTGTGGTATAGCTCATGAAATCATGAGGTTTGGTCACTTCAAAATTATTTGCCAATGAGTCAGACTAACTAAAAATAGCCAAAATTCATAGGTTACAGCTCATGAAATCATGAGTTTTGGCCACTGTGAAATTATTTACCAGTGGGCCCGAATAACAAAAATGATAAAAAAATCATGGGATATAGCTCATGAAATCGTGAATTTTGGACTCAGCCAAACTACTTTTCAATGGGTCAAAATGACTAAAATTGGCAATAATTGTGGGTTATCGAAATCAGGAGTTTTGGCCTTCCCAAAATTATTTTCCTATGGGTTGAAATTACTAAAAATGGCAAACAATCATAGGTTATAGCTCATGAAATCATGAGCTTTGGCCTCCACAAAATTATTTGCCAATGGGTTGAAACGACTAAATCATGGGTTGTAGCTCAAATAATTGTGAATTTAAGCCTTTGCGAACTTATTTGTCAATGGCTCAGAGTGACTAATAATGGCTAGAAATTGTGTGTTATAGCTTATGAAATCGTGAATTCTGGCCTTCTTAAAATTATTTGCCAATGGGTCCGAACAAATAAAAATGATCAAAAATCATAGGTTATAGCTCATGAAATCTTGGATTTTAGCCTCCAAAAAACTGTTAATGGGTCTGAACGAGTAAAAATGGCAAAAGGTCATGGGCTATAGCCCATGAAATTGTGAATTTGAGACTCCTCAAAATGATTAACCAAGTGGTAACTAAAAATGGCGACAAATCGTTGGTTATTGCTCATGAAATCCTAAATTCTAGACCATACAAATTTATTTGCGAATTAATAGAAATAACTAAAAATGGTCAAAAATCGTGGGTTATAGCTCATGAAATCATGAATTTTGGCCTCCGCGAATTTATTTGTCAATGGCTCGAATGACTGAAAATGGCCAAATATTGTCGGTTATAACTCATGAAATCGTGAATTTTGGCCTCCACGAAATTATTTTCCAATTGATCAGAGCGACTACAAATGGTAAGAAATCATGTATTATAGCTCATGAAATTGTGAGTTTTGGCCGCCATAAAATTACTTGCCAATGTGTCTGATTGACTAAAAATGGCAAAAAAAATCATGTGTTATAGCTCATGTAATTGAGTTTTGGCCCTCCGTGAAATTATTTGCCAATTGTTTGGAATGATTAGAAAATGGCTAAAAAAATTTCAGTTATAGCTCATGAAAATGTGGCTTTTGGACTCTACGAAATTATTTGCTGAGGGGTCGAAAAGAATAAAATGGCCTAAAAATCATGGCTTATAGCTCATGAAGTTGCGAATTTTGGGCTCTACAAAATTATTTGTCGATGCATAGAAATGGCTAAAATTGTAAAAATTTGTGGGTACTAGTTCATAAAATCATGAGTTTTGCTCTTTGTGAAATTATTTGCCAATGGGTTGAAACGACTAAATCATGGGTTATGGCTCATGAAATCATGAGTTTTGGCCTTCCCAAAATTATTTTTCAACGGAAGAAATGACTAAAATGGTAAAGGTCATGGGCTATAGCCCATGAAATTGTGAGTTTTGGCCTCAAAAAATTATTTGCCAATGGGTAGTAATGACTAAAATGGTCAAAAATCGTGGGTTATAGCTCATGAAATCATGAGTTTTGCTCTTTGTGAAATTATTTGCGAATAGGTTCAAATGACTAAAATGGCAAAAAATCATAGATTATTGCTCATGAAATCGTGAATTTTGGACACCGCGAAAATTATTTCCGATGGGTCGAAATGATAAAAATGGAAATAATTATGGATTATAGCTAATGAAATCAAGAGTTTTGGCCTCTCTGAAATTATTTGCTGAGGGGTCGAAAAGAATAAAATGGCCTAAAAATCATGGCTTATAGCTCATGAAGTTGCGAATTTTGGGCTCTACAAAATTATTTGTCGATGCATAGAAATGGCTAAAATTGTAAAAATTTGTGGGTACTAGTTCATAAAATCATGAGTTTTGCTCTTTGTGAAATTATTTGCCAATGGGCCGAAATTTCTAAAAATGGGCAGAAACCATGGGTTATGGCTCATGAATCCATGAATTTTAGCCTCCAGGAAATTATTTACTAATAGGTCCAAACGACTAAAATTAGCAAAAAATTGTGGGTTACAGCTCATGAAATCGTGAGTTTTGACTACCGTAAAATTATTTGTCAATGTGTCAGAATGACTGAAAATGGCAAAAAAATCATAGATTATTGCTCATGAAATCGTGAATTTTGGACACCGCAAAATTATTTCCCGATGGGTCGAAATGATAAAAAATGGAAATAATTATGGATTATAGCTAATGAAATCAAGAGTTTTGGCCTCTCTGAAATTATTTGCCCATGGGTCCGAATTACTAAAAATGATAAAAAATTATCGATTATAACTCATGAAATTCTAAAATTCGGTCTTCGTGAAATTATTTGCCAATTGGTCAGAATAGCTAAAAATGTTGGAAAATCATGGGCTATTGCTCATAAAATCTTGAATATCAAACTCCCCAAAATTATTTTTCAACGGGAAGAAATGACTAAAAATAGCCAGAAATTAAGTGTTATAGCTCATCAAATCCTTAAATTTAAACTCCAAAAATTATTTGCCAATGGGTAGTAATGACTAAAATGGTCAAAACCCGTGGAAAATAGATCATGTAATCATGAATATTTGCCAATGGGTCGAATGACTAAAAATGGCAATAATTGTGGGTTATAACTCATGAAATCGTGAGTTTTGACTACCGTAAAATTATTTGTCGATGGGTAGAAATGAGTAAAAATGGCAAAAGTTATGAGTTATGGCTCATGAAATTATGAATTTTAGCCTCTGCGAAATTATTTGCGAATAGGTTCAAATGACTAAAAATGGCAAAAAAAGGGCAAAAATTTTGGGTTGTAGTTCTTGAAATCTTGAATTTTGGCCTCCACAATTCTGGGAAATTATTTGCTAATGGGTTGAATTGACTAAAAATGGCAACAATTTTGGGTTATAGCCCATGAACCGTGAGTTTTGGCCTCAAAAAAATTATTTGCCAATGGGTCGAATGACTAAAAATGGCCAAAAATCATGGGTTATAACTCATGAAATTCTAAAATTCGGTCTTCGTGAAATTATTTGGCAGTGGGTCGGAATGACTACGTATAAGGAAAAATAGTGCGGTATAGCTCATGAAATCGTGAATTTTTGTCTCTACAAAATTATGTTCCAGTGGGTTGGAATAACTAAAAATGGTAAACAATCGTGTGTTCTAGCTTATGAAATTGTTAGTTTCGGCCACTATGAAATTATTTATCAATGGGTTAGAACAACTAAAAATGGCAAAAATTATGGGATATATGTAAGGAAATAGTGAAAATTTGACCCCGAGAAATTATTTGCCAATGGGTCTGAATGTTTAAAAATGGCAAAAAAAATTGTGTGTTACAGCTCATGAAATCATGAGTTTTGGCCACCGCAAAATTATTTTCCCAAAGGTCAAAATGGCTACATATGGCCAAAAATCATGGGTTATAGCTCATGAAATCATGAATTTTGGAGTCCAGAAAATTATTTGCTGTTGGGTCGAAATGACTAAAAATTATAAAGATTGTGGGTTATAACTCATGAAATCATGAGTTTCGTCCTCCCTGAAATTATTTGCCCATGGGTTAGAATGACTAAAAATGGCCAAAAATCATGAGGTATGGCTCATGAAATCTTAAATTTTGGCTCTACAAAGATAATTACCGAAGAGTTCGAACTACTAAAATGGCAAAAAATTATGGGTTACAGCTCATGAAATCATGAGTTTTGGGTATTGTGAAATTATTTGTCAATGGGTCAGAATGACGAAAAATGGCCAAAAATCATGGGTTGCAGCTCATGAAATCATGAATTTTTGATTCTGCAAAATTATTCCCCAATGGATTGAAATGACTAAAAATGGCAATAATTGTGGGTTATAGCTGATGAAATCAAGAGTTTTGATCTCGCCAAAATTATTGCCCAAGGGTCGGAATGACTAAAAATGGCTAAAACTGTGGGTTAGCTCATGAAACCAAGAGTTTTGGCCTCCGCAAAATTATTTGCAAATTGTTCAGAATTACTAAAAATAGCCAAAAGTCATTGATCATAGCTCATGCAAACGTGAATTTAGGCCTTCATGAACTTATTTTCTAATGGCTTGAAATGACTAAAAATTATCAAAAATTATGGGTTATAGCTGATGTAATTGGAAATTTATTTGTGAATGGGTCGAAATGACTAAAATGCTCAAAAATTATGGAATATAGCTCATGAAATAGTAAATTTTGGACTTCTCAAAATTATTTCCCAATGGATTGAAATGACTAAAAATAGCAATAATTGTGGGTTTTAGCTGATGAAGTCATAGTTTTGGCCGCACCAAAATTATTTGCCCAAAGGTCAATCACTAAAAAGGCTAAAAATCGTTGGTTATAGCTCATACAATCGTGAATTTAGGCCTTCATGAACTTATTTTCTAATGGCTTGAAATGACTAAAATGGCTCGAAATTGTGTTATACCTCATGAAATCGTGAATTTTGACCTCCGTAAAATTATTTGCCCATGGGTTAGAATGACTAAAATGGCAATAATTGTGGGTTATAACTCATGAAATCATGAGTTTTGGCCTCCATAAAATTATTTCCCAAAGGTCAAAATGGCTACATATGGCCAAAAATCATGGGTTATAGCTCATGAAATCATGAGTTTTGGCCTCCGCAAAATTATTTGTTGATGGGTTAAAATGACTAAAAATTATAAAGATTGTGGGTTATAACTCATGAAATCATGAGTTTTGGCCTCCGCAAAATTATTTGCCCATGGGTTAGAATGACTAAAATGGCCAAAAATCATGAGGTATGGCTCATGAAATCGTGAATTTAGGCCTCCACGAACTTATTTTCCAATAGCTCGAATGACTAAAATGGCCAAAAATCATGGGTTGCACTCATGAAATCATGAGTTTTGGGTATTGTGAAATTATTTGTCAATGGGTCGAATGACTAAAATGGCCAAAAATCATGGGTTGCACTCATGAAATCATGAATTTTTGATTCGCAAAATTATTCCCCAATGGATTGAAATGACTAAAATGGCAATAATTGTGGGTTATAGCCGATGAAATCAAGAGTTTTGATCTCGCCAAAATTATTGCCCAAGGGTCGAATGACTAAAATGGCTAAAAGCGTGGGTTAGCTCATGAAACCAAGAGTTTTGGCCTCCGCAAAATTATTTGCAAATTGTTCAATTACTAAAATAGCCAAAAGTCATTGATCATAGCTCATGCAAACGTGAATTTAGGCCTTCATGAACTTATTTTCTAATGGCTTGAAATGACTAAAAATTATCAAAAATTATGGGTTATAGCTGATGTAATTGGAAATTTATTTGTGAATGGGTCGAAATGACTAAAATGCTCAAAAATTATGGAATATAGCTCATGAAATAGTAAATTTTGGACTTCTCAAAATTATTTCCCAATGGATTGAAATGACTAAAAATAGCAATAATTGTGGGTTTTAGCTGATGAAGTCATAGTTTTGGCCGCACCAAAATTATTTGCCCAAAGGTCAGAATCACTAAAAAGGCTAAAAATCGTTGGTTATAGCTCATACAATCGTGAATTTAGGCCTCCACGAACTTATTTTCCAATAGCTCAGAATGACTAAAAATGGCTCGGAAATTGTGTTATACCTCATGAAATCGTGAATTTTGACCTCCGTAAAATTATTTGCCAATGGGTCAGAACAAATAAAAATGGCCACCGTGAAATTAACTGCTGATGGGTCAAAATGACTAAAAATGATAAAAATCATGGGTTATAGCTCATTAAATCATGAATTTCGGACTCCATAAAATTATATCCTGATGGGTCAAAATGGCTAAAAAGTTCCATAATTGTTGGTTATAGCTAATGAAATCAAGAGTTTTGGCCAAAACAAGTAAATAATGGGCAAAAAAAGTGGGTTATGGTTACAATGACAAAAAATTATGGGTTATAGCTCATGAAGTCATGTGTTTTGCCACTCTGAAATTATTTTCCATGGATAGGAATGACTAAAATAGCAAAAAAATCATGGGTTATAGCTCATGAAATTTTAAATTTTAGCCTCCGCGACTCTAAGAAATTATTTGTTGATGGGTTAAAATGACTAAAAATGCAGAAATTGTAAATTATAGCTCACAAAATCAGGTGCTTTGGCTTCCCCGAAATTATTTATCGGAACGACTAAAATTATAAAAAATCATGGGTTATAGCTCATGAAATTCTAAATTTTGGCCTCTGTGAAATTATTTGTCAATGAGTTGGAATGACTAAAAATAGCCAAAAATGGTGGAGTATAACTCATAAAATTATGAATTTTAGCCTCCGCAAAATCATTGCAAATAGGCCAGAATGACTAAAAATGTTCAAAAATTGTACGCTATTGCTCATGAAATTATAAATTTCGGACTATGTAAAATTATTTTCCAATGCATAGAAATAACTAAAAAAGGCTACAAATCTATGTTATAGCTCATGAAATCTTGAATTTTAAACTTAGCTAACTTATTCGCCAATGGGTGGAAATAACTAGAGATGGCCAAAAATCATGCGTTACAACTTATGAAATTATAAATTTTTGCCTCCGTAAAATTATTTACTAATTGCTCGACAACTAAAAATGGATCATGGGTAATAACTCATGAAATTTAAAATTTTTGGTCTCCACAAAATTAATTTCCACGGGTCGGAACGACTACAAAATGGCAAAAAATAATGTGTTATAGCTCATGAAATTGTGAATTTTGGCCTCCACAAAATTATTTACTAATTGCTCGACAACTAAAAATGGATCATGGGTAATAACTCATGAAATTTAAAATTTTGGTCTCCACAAAATTATTTACTAATTGCTCGACAACTAAAAATGGATCATGGGTAATAACTCATGAAATTTAAAATTTTGGTCTCCACAAAATTATTTGCCAATGGGTCAAAATGACTAAAATGGCAAAAATAATGTGTTATAGCTCATGAAATCGTGAATTTTGGCCTCCACAAAATTATTTGCCAATGGGTGGAAATAACTAGAGATGGCCAAAAATCATGGGTTATAGCTCATGAAATTATTTGTCAATGGGTCAAAATGACTAAAATGGCAAAAATAATGTGTTATAGCTCATGAAATCTTGAATTTTAAACTTAGCTAACTTATTCGCCAATGGGTGGAAATAACTAGAGATGGCCAAAAATCATGGGTTATAGCTCATGAAATCGTGAATTTTGGCCTCCACAAAATTATTTGCCAATGGGTCAAAATGACTAAAATGGCCAAAAATCATGGGTTATAGCTCATGAAATCTTGAATTTTAAACTTAGCTAACTTATTCGCCAATGGGTGGAAATAACTAGAGATGGCCAAAAATCATGGGTTATAGCTCATGAAATCATGAATTTTGGCCTCCACAAAATTATTTGCCAATGGGTCAAAATGACTAAAATAGCCACAAAATTAATTTTAAATGAATCAAATCATCACATTTTATTATGTTTTTATACCCTCATTATTTATTTCATTTGAATAAATATCGACTAATAAGGAGTTTTTATCATAATTTGTAAGAAATAAAGAATTAATGAATAAGAGTCCAAAAGAACCAAATTCTCTCATTTTTCTACCATTTATTGAAGCCTAAGATCAAGCCAAGAGGAGGCCCACAAAAGCTCAAGAGATCAAGAAAAAATAGGGTCAACAAGTCAACAAAGAAATCAAATCTGTTAGGAACTAATTGGTTAACCAACCGATTGGCTAACCGATTGCCCAACTGGTTGGTTTGTAACAGAAATAGTGTATGGCTGAGAGTTATTTCTTGGAGCTCAAGGCTAATCCAATGGCTTTTGTTGATTGCAGTAGACTATATATAGGGGTAGAGAGTGAAGGGTTTGGAGTGTGAAAAATTTTACAAACTCCTTTTTGGAGAGGATGACCTTTAATTATGTCTTCCAATTTATAAACTTTTTAACTTTGCATAAATAAAAAAATTTATTTACTCCTTTTAAATTTTCATTCTCCTTCTTCTTTGTGATGAAGTGAAGATGAAGATTTGCCTTCAAAGGGCTGTAGACGGTTGAAAAATATTTCTACCTAGGCCAATGTTTACCTTAGATCTAAGAAGTGAAATCTCATGGGCTAAACACTTCGAATGAGCCTAAAGCCAAGCCCACAACAAGCTGTAGTGAGGGTCGCCTAACGAAACAAGTGAACCTCGCCAAATAGCCCATCTCGACTCGACTCGACCAAGTTATAAGTGAGTCGACTCCAGAAGCACACTCCAGACCGAGTCGAAAGGCATCATCAGTCGGCCAAATCATGAGTCAGATTCTGTGTCAAATTCGAACACATAGACGAAGTTCGCTAACCAATTAACTTCGCTCATAGCAATTGAAGCGGACCAAGTCATCCACTTCTGAAGAAAATTCACCCACGTCCTCAACAAGCCTCACCCACGTCCTTAGCGAGCCTCGCCCATGTCTTCAGCGAACCTCGCCCGCGTCTTTAGCGAACTTCGCCAAGTCAGCGAACCTCGCCAAATAGCCGTTTGAGAGCTATTTTTAGCAGAATAACCGTACCCCACTATCTCCTATTTTAATGACCACTTAATCCATAATTAAAGACCATTAACTCTCTCTTTTAGCCTATAAAAGGAGAAGAGATTGCTCATTTTCGAGCCCCAGCCCAGCCTCACCGATCAAATCACAAAGAGATCAACACACACGCATAGAGACATTACCCCTATCACACTTGCAATTCTATTGAGAAAAGCTACTAAGAGAAGACTGAGCTATCTTCCAAGCGACTAAGTTCTCATCAACAGCAAAAGACTCATCGTCTTAGTCGGGGCGTCAACGAAATACAAGATCGATGTTCCACCGGCACATAGAAAAGAACCCCAAGAAATATAAATTTTTTTTTATTTTATTGTAAGTCTTTTTATTGTAGTCTGAGTTAAATTGCAATACTAAAAGACCCGAAACAGGATGGCGACTCCACTGGGGACTACTTTCTCCTCCGACGAGAGAATTGTGTCACAGACTGATACTAAGACCCTCGGGTCTTTTGCTGAATCGTTGGTCATTGAATTTGACCAAGCAAAGTTTAGGAAATTCATTTTCATAAACCAATCTTCATCAACGGTGACTGTACACATTTGTTGTAGGATTTGCCGCAGTGCAAATCTTGGGTCTAAACTGACCCCGCGTGTGTAAAGGTGACCTTCGCCGAAGAAAGTTTGAGCTTAGCTGGAAGCCAAACCAACTTCACCAAGAGTGTAGAAAACTCGACCCTTGTCTCGAACGAAGGTCGAGATGTTATTTCATCTGTTGATCTCGGACATCAGTCCACAACTCTTTTAGGAGTTCCATTCAAAGCACTCGCGATGCTCACTATGCTTCCTCAATAGAAGCTAAGAATGGGGGTAATCCCTCATCTAAATTTTCGCAAGGGAATAACATCATCAATGATGATTCCACTAGACAAAAGCCTGGCTATCATCATCGTAAGCGATGTTCGCACTCTAAGGCCAAAACCAGTGAAGTTGGCACTGAAATATGCCCTCAACCTGGAAATAATGTTGATCTGAGAGAATTCATATCTCTAAAGAGAGCCCGCCAATGTCAGCATAGTGCGACCTTCAGAGAAGCGGTCTCAGCAGTTCAAAAGAGTTGCCAATGTAAAACTATTCCTAAAAAGGAATCGATTTTCAGCCATCTTAATCATGGTCCTGAGCCTTCAGAGATTCAGACTAAACAACGACGACGTACCCGAAAGGGTAAAACACAAGTATTTACTGTAAATTTGGTAAGTGTAACTTTCAGAGATGAGGAAGACGGTCTAGATAGCTTGCCTGATCCAGTGTATTCTCCTGGTATTGGATCCATATTGTCAGAAGCTGACGGTGTGTATCGCAACACCAGATTAAGGCAAAGAGCAGCGATCCCTGTCGACTACTCTTCCCTCCAAGCGCGGACATCGCAGACTTCATCCCAAGTGAACCAACCCACTTCTAGCAACGCCAACTCTGACATAGCATCAAAAGCAACCCCTAGTTCAAGTCAAGAATGACAATGGGATGCAGATGTGACAGAACGAGAAGTTCTTACTCAGATGATGCCTCAAAAGAAAGATTCAGATGAGCGAATCGATCGCTTGGAAAAGATGATGGAACAACTCTTGTTAGCATCTCGACCTCAACCAAGTTCTTCAAAAGGGAAAAAGCAGATCGGTGAAGACCCTTTAGAAAAAGATGAAGAGCATCAAGATGATGCAGATTCTGAACATTTAGAATCGGAGACAACAATACCTTCGAAGCCAAACAAGGAAGCAAAGTCCTTGGAGGACATCCAAAAGCAGCTCAATGTTCTTTCTTAACAAATAGAGCTCAAGAAGGTTGGAATCATCCGACCTTATCTCGTCGAAAGGGACATGGTTCCCTATTCGATGAAATTTAAGCCACCAACATTGCATACGTTTGATGGCAAGGGTTCTCCGAACCAACGTATCTACTACTTTCACCAACAAACTAGGAATGTAGTGGGTAACGATGCCATCAAGGCACAACGCTTCATTGACACCCTCTAGGGGGTAGCTTTCGATTGGTTCCATAATTTGCTTGAAGGTTCAATCTGATCATGAGCAGATTTAGAATTAAAGTTCCTCTCGCAATTCCATGAGGAACAATCTGATATCACTATGGCCAAACTCCTTTCTAAAAAGCAAAGCGAAAATGAGACGGTCAGAGAATATATTGAAAGATACCGCAATCTGACATTGCGATGTCGAGATATGCCTCATCTGATGTTACTTCAAACTTATCGTCACAATTTCGTGGCACGGATTGAAGCTCACATGGGTGTTGTTACTCCCCACACATGGAAGGACTTGATAGAATAATCTGAGATAGCAGAAAAATCATCAGAATGTTTCAACAAGTTCGAGCCCTGCGCCAACTTCAAAGGTAATAAAGGCAAACAAGGGTAGAATTCACAATCGAAAGCTAATGAGTCTTTCGCAGTTGGCGTTCAAAATCCTAATAACAACAAGCAAAGAGAACCAAGGAAGAATTTTTAGTGCAATTATTCATTCAAGGATGAACATACAGTCGCCATCTTCCATGTGGTCAGCAAAGGGAATCGTTTGAAGCTCCCTGAAGCTTGATGTCCCGAAGAAGTTGGAAAGACTGATGACCCCATCTGCTGTCTTTTTCATAGAATGCTGGGACACCCAATGAAGAGCTGCTACATCCTCAAGGATAAGATCTAGACCTTCATCGAATCAAGGATCCTCAAGCTCAAACCTGAGCAAAAGAAAGTTACTGCCAACATGGTAACTCTTCAATTCAGCTCCATGCTGGAAATCCAAGCCCAAAACAGCATTGTCCCCATTCTTACTGCAAGGATGGAAGTGGTCAACTATGACAAACAGAACTGACAAAGCCAAGGCTTAATCCCTCTCACTACAACAAGAGGCGAAATGATGTGGGTACATCCCGATCTCCTACAATATGAGCATTGGACTCTTCAGAAGTCCAAGAACAAGCACAAGATGAAGTCTTGCAACGCCATCTCTGCAATTATTGGAGAAGAATCTCTACACGTCACTTCACTCACCGATTCAGAAGGAGAGAAAGTGGCCATGGCAGGTACGAGATCCGGCAAAGATTATTTAAGGAATTATGATCAACCAATAACTTTGAAAGAACCCACATCGATCAAATAAAAAGAGACTCGGTTCAACAAGGCCTTGCAGCGTCCTTCAGATGATTCCAAGGCCCCATTCCGATATGATATCATGGCCCAGCTAGCCAACATCCTGGCTTGTATAACCTTATTCGAACTATTATGTTTTGTCAAAGGAAACAAGAGAAGCTTTGAAAGAAGCTTTGAATGACAGTGAGGCGTTCCTCGTCCACTTGATTGAGTCTCCTCAAGATGAAGAATGAAAGCAGTGCTATTAATGCCAACGATAGGTACCTTGTATCAACTTCACTCCGGAGGATATGCTCATCAAAGATCACCATCACAACCGACCCCTTTACTATACTGGGTACGTGGGGTCGGCAAAGTTCGAGAGGATTCACATTGATCCAGGCTCTACATTGAGCATAATTCCACGGAGACTCTTGAGCTTTTTGGGAATCTCCCTTCACAAGGTTTCAAAGCCTTTCGCCACCATACTCGGCTTTAACTCCAGCAATAGTTGGTATCTGGGGAAGATCTGACTTACGCAAAAAATCATGGGTTATATTTCATGAAATCATGAATTTCGCCCTCCGCAAAAGTATATGTTAATGGCTCGATGACTGAAAATGGCCATAAATCATGGGTAACAACTCATGAATTCTTAAATTTTGGTCCCCATGAGATAATTTGCAATGGGTCGGAACGACTAAAAATAAAAAAAAAACTCGTGGGATATACCTCATCAAATCGTGTATTTTGGACTCAGCAAAATTATTTGCTAAAGGATCCTAATAACTATAAATGGCAACAGTTTGTGAGTTATAGTTCATAAAATCATGAGTTTTGACCACTGCAAAATTATTTGTCAATGGGTGATGGGTAATAAATGATTACCTCCTAGAGTTGCAAGTATACAACCTTGATCAAGTTATAGTATAAAAGATTATCGATCTTACGAGGAACGTGAAGAAGGAAGTTAATTAAGTTTGGTTCTTTGTTTGATTATGTGCGCGATAATTAGGAGTTATTCAAGAATAAAAGAAAAATATGGTGAAAGTGGTTTGTGAGAGATAAGAGAGAGTGGATGTGGATTATGTGCAAAAGAGGAGAAAATGAAGTTGAGAATGTGGTTGTGGTTATATGCACATAACAACAAAACTAGGTTTGAGATTATATGCACATGGAGGAATATGAGATTGAGAGAGAAGTAAAATCAATGAAATCAAGAATCAAGAATAAAAGAAAATAACAAACAAATGAAAAGCAAGGATAAGAGGAAAATAAAGAAGGTAAAGTATGGAGGATTAATTAAAGATATGAGGAATCTAGAGTAGATCCACTTAGCTTATCTCAATCTTATGGGAATAAGTTGGATTTGTTAGCTAGTTTCAAACAATCTCTAGGGATCCCACAAATATTATCTCCACACTTAGAAAAGGGTAATTCCCTAGAGGATTCTAGCCTCTAGGTGAATTAAAGAAAAGAAAAATCTATACTAGAAAGTAAATACAAGAATTAAAGACATTGCATGAAAGTAAATTGCATGAAAGTAAATCTAAACTACAAAGCATACAAATGAACAAGAAATGAAAAAGAAATGCAAAAGAAATATAATAGAAACCTACAACTCCTAATCTTCATCTCATCCTCCTTTTAGTCCTTGGATGAGAAGAAGAGAAAGAAAATTGAAGGGGTGAAAAATTTTATTTATTGTGTAATAAAAGTTATAATTTTTGGAAGGTCTTCTCAATTAAGAGTAACCATTCTCTTCAAATGGAGTTTTTACAAAATATTTCACACTCAAAACCCTCAGATTTCACCCCTATTTATAGCCCAACGGAGTTGATGTGAACCATTGGATCAAACTTGGCCAATAAGGAAGAGAAATCAGTTCTTAATTCGGAATCTGTTGCGAACCAATCGGTTGGCGAACCAATCGGTTAACCGGTTGGTTTCCAACCGAATTTGTCTTTTCTTGATTTTTCTTCACGAATTTCTCTTGGATCACTTTGGTATCTTGGGCCTTCGTTTGTCATCATATTTGGGCTTCAAAAATTGGTAGAAAATCAGAGGATTTGAGTCATTTGGGCTCTTATTCATTAATACTCCATTAACCTGTAAATTAAGATAAAAACGATTATTAGTAATATCTTTATTCATATAAAATAGGTAATGAGAGTATAAAAATATAATTAAAATGTGATAATCAAATACCCCCACACCTAAATTTTTGCTAGTCCTCTAGCAAATAAAATAAAAAGAAAATCTAACCCACTTTCGCAGGAATCGCGGTTGTATTTAGCGCATACAACAAACCTTTAAACCCCTAGGTTACTCTAGTGGACGAGTTGCAGTCTCGTGAGGGTTTGCAGTGAATATACCCATAAAATTCAGTCAACTTGCCAATTTAAAGAAGTTAATGAAATAATTAATTCATTTGATATCTTCAAACATTCCAATTGAAGTTGGTTAATACTCAAGAAAACGTTTTTATCATAAGTCCAATGTAATTTTCTTAAGAAAATCCTTCCATTATAGTTATACAAAACCAAGTTTGACTCAAAAATTTAATTTAAAAGTTTTGAAAAGAACATGCTAACTCTTTGTTTTAAACAAACTTCAAGTCTTTTAATCCATTTAATTCTTCAAGAACATATACAAATATAACTATATATAAAAACATGGTTAGTATGATTTTTTACTCTTTATTCCTTGGTGGTTTTGTTCTTTTAATCGGGCTTTCTAAGTGACCATTTAGCGAGTTTTGGGCCAATGAATCCCAACCTAATTGGGCTTAGGTCATTAAGCATAGAAATACTCCTTGGGCTTAATTACTTAGTCAACTTAGGCTTAGTAAAATAGAACCAATGATTTTAAGAGAAATTTTTCTTCTTTTGTTAAGTTAGTATAATATATATATGTGTATATGTATATATGTTCTGAAAAATATTTGGATCAAGACAACTTGAAAAATTATCTTCAACTCTAAGTTAGGCATGCAAAAAATTTCATTACTTTAATTAAAAATCTAAGTTAAAACTTAAGTAAAGTATACTACTTTGAAAATCATTTCTTAAGAAATTTATTTGGAGTTATCATAAAAGGTAAACTTGAGTATAGAACTAACTAAGGATTAGAAGACTTAAATTCTATCAAATAGATCAATTATTAATCAACTCTATTAAGTTGGCAAGTGACTATATTTTTTAATTTTTCTTTTTTAATGGTAAGAAAAGAAGAAAAATGACTAAGATAAAGATAAAATGACTAATCCCCACCCCACACCTAAATTTTGCATTGTCCTCAATGCAAACTCTATAATGCACAAAGTAAAACAGATAAGAAAGGAAGCACTTAAATTTGTTCGGTCGATTTCGAACAATGATAAAAATTCTGTAATTACCTTTGGTATGAGAAGGTGAAGTCAAAAATTTATTCACTTTTTTTTTTTTTTTTCATATGTTTTTTTCATATGTTTTTTTCTCTTTTTTTGAAAAGAACAAGAAACTCTCACATGAGAGAAGAATAAATTCTTTTATTATTATTATGAGATAAAAAATATAAATGTAGAATAACAAATAAAACATGAAAAGCTCATGTTCCACATTAAATCCTACCTTATTGCTGAAAATTCTACCCCGAAATTTAAAGAATTTCAAGATGATATAATCAATGATGTTCTCAAATTCTAAAAATTTTAAGGTTTTCAATGATTTTTGCAGCAAATAAAGGTAGGTATTATTGGTGTTATGCATTTTTTAGAAACTAAAAAAATTTCTAAGAAAGACTAAAGTTAGTTTTTTAGAAAAGAAAGAAGGCTAAAAGATTAAAGAGAAGATGAGAGAAGGAAGGAAAAAAAATTAACCAAAAACAAATCATTGAAAACACTTTTCAATCACTCTAAACTCTAGGGTTAAGCCTAAACTCGACTTAGACCGGCTCCTAACCAAAAATTTCCTAAGTGAAAAGATCAAAGTTTACTTGGGTAATTAGCCAGGTAAGGATAGTACTAGAGGGAGATCAATGATCAATTAAGTGCCTCGTTCCTTGCAGGGCGCTTTACGCAACCCCTAAACCTTGCCTTAGACACCAATTAATCTAAATAAACTTGGACCGGTTCACTTAAGAAATTATTGTTCCTTAATGAGCTCGAATCCTTAGGGGCCAACGTCTAATGAGTTTTAGAAGGCTTGGGTTGTGTAGTGAGGAATTAGTGATTTTTGGGCTAAGGAAAGGGTGATGAAATCCCTCACCTTATTTTGATTAATGGGTTTTGTCCTTAAGATATTTTCAAGTGTGTGTCAAATAAAGATGTGCAAATCACTTGGGTGAATTCCTACTATTATATGCAATGCAACCCTAGAAATTAAAAGCAACTAAAAAGGATGAAAAAATAAAAATCTTTTTATTTTTTTTTATGGTTAGCAACAAACAATGTGAGAGAGGTGGAAATTGTTTGAGTTTATTATCTTGTTAGTCAAAGTCCAAGTGAAAGATGGATTTTATTATGGTCAACAAAAGTAAAATCTTTTTTTTAAGTCCTAATTGTCTCTAATGTGGTGAACTAACTAAGAGTAGAATTGAAAATACTAGATAGAGAAGTTACCCACGCAAAAGCAATGCAAAGCCTCGTTGGAGGCAATTCTTCAATCTTGAATCTTCAACTCTTGATCTTCAAGCTCCAAGTTCCTACACAAAAGAAAACACACAAAATAAGGAACCAAAGTTAATCAAAATTCTACTTATGCACCGTTCCCCGGCAACGGCGCCAAAAACTTGATGGGAAATAAATGATTACCTCCTAGAGTTACAAGTATACAACCTTGATCAAGTTATAGTATAAAAGATTATCGATCCCACGAGGAACGTGAAGAAGGAAGTTAATTAAGTTTGGTTCTTTGTTTGATTATGTGCGCGATAATTAGGAGTTATTCAAGAATAAAAGAAAAACATGGTGAAAGTGGTTTGTGAGAGATAAGAGAGAGTGGATGTGGATTATGTGCAAAAGAGGAGAAAATGAAGTTGAGAATGTGGTTTTGGTTATATGCACATAACAACAAAACTAGGTTTGAGATTATATGCACATGGAGGGAATATGAGATTGAGAGAGAAGTAAAAATTAATGAAATCAAGAATCAAGAATAAAAGAAAATAACAAACAAATGAAAAGCAAGGATAAGAGGAAAATAAAGAAGGTAAAGTATGGAGGATTAATTAAAGATATGAGGAATCTAGAGTAGATCCACTTAGCTTATCTCAATCTTATGGGAATAAGTTGGATTTGTTAGCTAGTTTCAAACAATCTCTAGGGATCCCACAAATATTAGCTCCACACTTATAAAGGGTAATTCCCTAGAGGATTCTAGCCTCTAGGTGAATTAAAGAAAAGAAAAATCTATACTAGAAAGTAAATACAAGAATTAAAGACATTGCATGAAAGTAAATCTAAACTACAAAGCATATAAATGAACAAGAAATGAAAAAGAAATGCAAAAGAAATAAAATAGAAACCTACAACTCCTGATCTTCATCTCATCCTCCTTTTGGTCCTTGGATAAGAAGAAGAGAAAGAAAATTGAAGGGGTGAAAAATTTTATTTATTGTGTAATAAAAGTTATAATTTTTAGAAGGTCTTCTCAATTAAGAGTAACCCTCCTCTCCAAATAGAGTTTTTATAAAATATTTCACACTCAAAACCCTCAGATTTCACCCCTATTTATAGCCCAACAGAGTTGATGTGAACCATTGGATCAAACTTGGCCAACAAGGAAGAGAAATCAGCTCTTAATTCGGAATCTGTTGCGAACCAACCGGTTGGCCAATTGGTTGGCCAACCGGTTGGTTTCCAATCGAATTTATCTTTTCTTGATTTTTCTTCATGAATTTCTCTTGGATCACTTTGTTATCTTGGGCCTTCGTTTGTCTTCATATTTGGGCTTCAAAAATTGGTAGAAAATCAGAGGATTTGAGTCATTTGGGCTCTTATTCATTAATACTCCATTAACCTGCAAATTAAGATAAAAACGATTATTAGTAATATCTTTATTCATATAAAATAGGTAATGAGTGTATAAAAATGTAATTAAAATGTGATAATCAATGGGTCAGAACAACTAAAAAAGGCTGAAAATTGTGGGTTACAGCTCATGACATTGTAAATTTTGGAGTCCGTGAAATTATTTGCTGATGCGTCGAAATGACTAAAAATGGCAAAAGTTATAGGTTATAGCTAATGACATCATGAGTTTTGGTCTCCTTAAAATTATTTTCGAACGACTAAAAATAGCGAAAATTTGTGCGTTATAGCTTATGAAATCTTTAATTTTGTCTCAATAAAATTATTTGACAATGTGTCAGAATAACTAAAAATAGCAAAAAGTGGTTGGGTATAGCTCACAAAATCATGAATTTTGGCCTCTGTGAAATTATATGTCGATGTGACCAAATGACTAAAAATGGCATAAATTATGAGTTATAGCTTATGAAATCATGAGTCTGGGCCTCTCCAAAACTACTTGCCCTTGCGTTGCAATGACCAAAAATGGCCAAAAATTATGGGTTATAGCTCATAAAAACATGAATTTTGGCCTCCACGAATTTGCTTGCCAATGGCTCGACGACTAAAAATTGCCAGAAATCATAGGTAATAACTCATGAAATGTTAAAATTTTGTCTCCACGAATTTATTTTGCAATGGGTTCGGAATGACTAAAAGTTACGAAAAACTATTTGTCGTAACTCATGAAATTTTTAGGAATGGCCGCCACGAAATTATTTCCCCGCTCGTTCGAACGACTAAAAATAGTAAAAAATCATGGGATATATCTTATAAAATTGTGAGTTTTTGACTACATGAAATTATTTGCCTGTGGGTCCAAACAACTTAAAAAGGCAAAATTTGTGCGTTATAGCTCATGAAATTATGAGTTTTGGCCTCCACAAATTTATTTGCCAATTGGTCAGAATAACTAAAAATAGCCAAACATCATGGGTTATAGATCATTAAATCATGAATTTTGGTCTCCGCAAAATTATTTTCTGATAGATCCAAATGACTAAAATGGCAAAAGTTATAGGTTATAGCTAATGACATCATGAATTTTGGTCTCCGCAAAATTATTTTCTGATAGATCCAAATGACTAAAACTGATAATAATTTGTGTCTTATAACTCATGAAATTATGAGTTTTGGCTATCGCAGAATTATTTGTCAATGGGTCAAAATGGCTAAAAATATCAAAAAATGGTGGGTTATAGCTCATGAGATCGTGAATTTTGGACTCTATGAAATTATTTGCTAATAGGTTGGAATGACTAAAAGTGGCCAAAAATGGTGAGTTAGCTCAAGAAATCCTGAATTTTGGCCTCTGCCATATTAGTTGCCAGTGTGTTTGAACAACTAAAAATGATAAAAATTATGGGTTATAGCTCATGAAATCATGAGTTTTAGCCACTGTGAAATTATTTGTCAATGGGTCAGAATGATTAAAAGGCCAAAAATCATTGGTTATAGCTCATGAAATTATGAATTTTAGACTTCAAAAAATTATTTGCTGATTGGTTGAAATGACTAATAAGCGAAAAAATTATGGGTAATAGGTCATGAAATCAAGAGTTTTGGCCTACCCAAAATTATTTGGCTAGGGGTCAGAATGATTGAAAATGGCTAATAATTGTGGGTTATCACTCACGAAATCCTAAATTTTGGCCTCCTCGAATTATTTGCCAATGGGTCGGAGCGAATAAAAATGCCAAAAAAATCGTGGGCTATAGCTCTTGAATCGTGAATTTTGGACTGCGAAATTATTTTCTAATGGGTATAAACAACTAATAATGGCCATAAAGCATGTATTATAGCTCATAAAATCTTGAATTTTATATTTTATGAAGTTATTTGTTAATGGGTTGAAATGACAAAAAATGGCCAAAAACCGTGGGTTATATAGCTCATGAAATTATGAATTTCGGACTCTTTAAAATTATTTGCCAACAGCTTGACGACTGAAAATGGCCTGAAATCGTGGGTCATAAGTCATGAAATCTTGAATTGTGGCCTTCACAAAATTAGTTTCCAATGGTTCGGAAAGACTAGAATGAAACATTTGTGTGTTAGCTCTTAAAATTGTGAGATTTGGACTCCACAAAATTATTTACCAATGGTTCAAATGATCAAAAAAAGCAAAACAATATGGGTTATTATAGCTCATGAAATCATTAGTTTTAGCCACCATAGATTTATTTGCCAATTGGACAGAATGATTAAGAATAGCCAAAAATAATGGGTTATAGCTCATGAAATTATGAATTTTATCTCCACGAAATTATTTGCCAATAGGTCAAAATGTTTTAAAATGGCAATAATTGTGGGTTATAACTCATAAAATTATGAATTTTGGCCTCTAGAAAATTATTTTTTAACGGGTCAGAATGACTAAAAATGGCCAAAAATCATGGGCTATAGCTCATGAAAATTTAAATTTTGAACTCAAAATTATTGGCCAATGTTTCGGAATGAGTAAAAATGGTAAAAAATTATGTGTTATAGGTCATGAAATTGTGATTTTTGGCTCTCTTTGAATTATTTGGCAATTGTTTGGATTAACTAGAAATGGTAAACAAATATCGGTTATAGCTCATGAAAACATGACTTTTGGACTCTGCAAATTTTTTGCTAATGGATTGAAACGAGTAAACTTGATAAAAAATCATGGGTTATAACTCATGAAATCATGAATTATGGACCTACAAAATTGTTTATCGATGGGTCAAAATGACTAAAAATGGGAAAAGTTATGGGTTATAGCACATGAAATCATGAGTTTTGGCCTCCCCAAAATTATTTACAATTGGTCGGAACACCTAAAAAAGGCCAAAAATCCTATGCTATAGGTCATGAAGTCTAAAATTTTGGCCTCTATGAAGATATTTGCCAATGGGTCAGGACGAGTAAAAATAGACAAAAATCGTGAGCTATAGTTCATGAAACTGTGAATTTTTGCCTATGCAAAATTACTTTGCAATGAATAGAAATAACTAAACATAGCCACAAATTGTGTTATAGCTCAAGAAATCTTAAATTTTAAACTCCACAAACTTATTTGCTAATAGGTGGAAATGACTAAAAATGGCAAAAAAACCCTAGGTTATATCTCATGAAAACGTGAAATTTGGCCTCCACGAAATTATTTGCTAATGGCTTGACGATTGAAAATGGCCAGAAATCATTGGTAAATTATGAATTCTTGAATGTTGGTCTCCATGAAATAATTTTGCAATGTGTTGGAATGACTAAAAATGGTAAAAAATCGTGTGTTATAGCTCAAGAAATTTTTAACTTTGGCTGCCATGAAATTATTTGCTGGCGGGTTGGAGCGACTAAAAATGGCAAAAAAATCGTGGGATATACCTTATAAAATCATGAAATTTCGACTTCGTGAAATTATTTGCCAATGGGTTCAAACAACTAAATGTGAAAAAATTTGTCAGTTATAGCTCATGAAATTATGAATTTTGGCCACCATAATTTTTCCAATTGGTCAAAATGAATGAAAATGTCCAAAAATTATAGGTTATAACTCATAAAATTATGAATTCTGGACTCTGCGAAATTATTTGCTGATGGGTCGAAATGACTACAAATGATAAAAATTACATGTTATAGCTCATGAAACCATGAGTTTTGGCCTCCTTGAAATTATTTGCCCTTTGGTTAGAATAACTAAAAATAGCCAAAAATAGTGGGTCACAGTTGATGAAATCTTGAATTATGGCCTTAATAAAATTATTTGCCAATGGGTCGGAACAACTGAAAATTACCAAAATTGGCAGGGCATAGCTCATGAAATTTTAAATTTTAGCCTCTATGAATTTATTTGTCGATGGGATCAAATGGCTAAAAATGGCAAAAATTATGGGTTATAGGTCATGAAATCATTAGATTTGGCCTCCTTGAAATTATTAGCCCATGGGTCAGTATGACTAAAAATGGTAAGCAATTTTGGGTTATAGCTCATAAAATCGTAAATTTTGGCATTTGCAAAATTATTTGCTAATGGCTTGACGATTGAAAATGGCCGAAATCATTGGTAAATTATGAATTCTTGAATGTTGGTCTCCATGAAATAATTTTGCAATGTGTTGGAATGACTAAAATGGTAAAAAATCGTGTGTTATAGCTCAAGAAATTTTAACTTTGGTCGCCATGAAATTATTTCTTTGGCGGGTTGGAGCGACTAAAAATGGCAAAAAATCGTGGATATACCTTATAAAATCATGAAATTTCGACTTCGTGAAATTATTTGCCAATGGGTTCAAACAACTAAATGTGAAAAATTTGTCGGTTATAGCTCATGAAATCATGTATTTTGGTCTTCACAAAATTATTTGCTGATGGATCCGAATGACTAAAAATAGTAACAAATTGTGGGTTATAGCTCATGAAATCATGAGTTTTGGCCACCGCAAAAATTATTTGTCTATGGGCCAGAAAGAGTGAAAATGGCCAAAAGTTATGGGTTAAAGCTCATTAAATAATGAGTGTGCCGTGAAATTATTTGGCAATGGATCAAAACGATTAAAAAAGGGCAAAACTCATGGGTTAAAGCTCATGAAATTATTTATCTTGGACTCCACAAAAATTATTTGCCGATGAGTCGAAATGATAAAAAATGCCAAAAATTATGGGTTATAGCTCATATAATCACAAGTTTTGGCCTCCACGAAATTATTTGCCTAGTGGTCAGAACGATTAAAAATGGCCAAAAATTATGGGTTATAGCTCATGAAATCCTGAATTTCGGCCTCTGCAAATGATTTACCAATTGGTCGAAATGAATAAAAATGTCCAAAATTCGTGGGCTATAGTTCAGGAAATTGTAAATTTTAGACTCTACGAAATTATTTTCCAGTGGGTAGAAGCAACTAATAATCACCACAAATCATGTATTATAGCTCATGAAATTCTAAAGTTTTGATAAAAAAATGGCTAAAAATCGTAGGTTATAACTCATGAAATCGTGAATTTTTGACTCTGCAAAATTGTTTGCTAATGGCGCGACAACTGAAAATGGCCCGAAATTGTGTGTCATAACTCCTAAGATCTTGAAATTTGGCCTTCATGAAATTATTTTCCAAAGGGTTGGAAAGACTAGAAAAGAAAAAAATCATGTGTTATAGCTCATGAAATTGTGAGGTTTAGCCACCACAAAATTATTTGCCGATGAGTCGAAATGATAAAAATGCCAAAAATTATGGGTTATAGCTCATGAAATTTTAAATTTTAGCCTCTATGAATTTATTTGTCGATGGGTCGAAATGACTACAAATGATAAAAATTACATGTTATAGCTCATGAAACCATGAGTTTTGGCCTCCTTGAAATTATTTGCCCTTTGGTTAGAATAACTAAAAATAGCCAAAAATAGTGGGTCACAGTTGATGAAATCTTGAATTATGGCCTTAATAAAATTATTTGCCAATGGGTCGGAACAACTGAAAATTACCAAAATTGGCAGGGCATAGCTCATGAAATTTTAAATTTTAGCCTCTATGAATTTATTTGTCGATGGGATCAAATGGCTAAAAATGGCAAAAATTATGGGTTATAGGTCATGAAATCATTAGATTTGGCCTCCTTGAAATTATTAGCCCATGGGTCAGTATGACTAAAAATGGTAAGCAATTTTGGGTTATAGCTCATAAAATCGTAAATTTTGGCATTTGCAAAATTATTTGCCAATTGCTTGACGATTGAAAATGGCTAGAAATCATGGGTAATAACTCATGAAATCTTCAATTTTGGTCCCCACAAAATTATTTTACAATGGGTTAGAACAAAAATGGGAAAAGCTTGTGTTACAGCTCATAAAATTTTTGTTTTGGCTGCCATGAAATTATTTGCCAGAGGGTTGGAATGCCTAAAAATGGGAAAATGTCGTCGCTTATACCTTATAAAATTATCAGTTTTTGACTCCATAAAATTATTTACCAATGGGTCCAAACAACTAAAAAGTGCAAGACTTGTGGATTATAGCTCATGAAATTATAAATTTGGCCTCCATGGGTCAGAACAACTAAAAATAGCCAAAAATCGCAGGTTATAGCTCATGAAATCATGTATTTTGGTCTTCACAAAATTATTTGCTGATGGATCCGAATGACTAAAAATAGTAACAAATTGTGGGTTATAGCTCATGAAATCATGAGTTTTGGCCACCGCAAAAATTATTTGTCTATGGGCCAGAAAGAGTGAAAATGGCCAAAAGTTATGGGTTAAAGCTCATTAAATAATGAGTGTGCCGTAAAATTATTTGTCAATGGATCATAATGACTAAAAATGGTAAAAATCATGGGTTATAGCTCATGAAATTATTTATCTTGGACTCCACAAAATTATTTGCCGATGAGTCGAAATGATAAAAATGCCAAAAATTATGGGTTATAGCTCATATAATCACAAGTTTTGGCCTCCACGAAATTATTTGCCTAGTGGTCGAACGATTAAAATGGCCAAAATTATGGGTTATAGCTCATGAAATCATGAATTTTTGGCCTCTGTAAATTATTTGCCAATTGGTCGAAATGAATAAAATGTCCAAAATTCGTGGGCTATAGTTCAGAAATTGTAAATTTTAGACTCTACTGAAATTATTTTCCAGGGTAGAAGCAACTAATAATCACCACAAATCATGTATTATAGCTCATGAAATTATTTGCTAATGGTTTGAATGACTAAAAATGGTAAAAATTGTGGGTTATAGCTCATGAAATCCTAAATTTTGGTCTCTACAAAATTATTTGCCAATGGCTCGACAACTGAAAATGGCCCGAAATTGTGTGTCATAACTCCTAAGATCTTGAAATTTGGCCTTCATGAAATTATTTTCCAAAGGGTTGGAAAGACTAGAAAAGAAAAAAATCATGTGTTATAGCTCATGAAATTGTGAGGTTTAGCCACCACAAAATTATTTGCTAACGGGTCGGAACGACTAAAAATACCTCTTAAAACCATGAATTTTGTACTCCACAAAATACTAAAGGTTCGAATGACTAAAAATAGTCAAAATTATGGATTATAACTCATGAAATCATGAGTTTTGGGCCACAGATTATTTGCCAATCGGTCAGAATGATTAAAAATGGTAAAAAATCATGGGTTATCGCTCATAAAATTATGAATTTTGTCTCCATGAAATTATTTGCCAATCGGTCAATATGTTTAAAAATGGCAAAAATTGTGGGTTATAGTTCAGGAAATCATGAATTTTTGGCCTCTAGATAATTATTAGCTAATGGGTCACAGCAAATAAAAATAGCCAAAAATCATGGGTTATAACTCATAAAATCATGAATTTTGGTCTCCACAAAATTATTTCCTGATGAATCCAAAGGGCTAAAAATGGCAAAAATTTGTGGAATATACCTTATAAAACCGTGAGTTTTTAACTCCGTGAAATTTTTTGCCAATGGGTCCGAACAGCTAAAAATGGTAAAATTTGTGGGTTATAGCTCATGAAATTATGAGTTTTGGCCTCAACAAATTTATTTGTCAATGGGTCAGAATAACTAAAAATTGTAAAAATTCATGGGTTATAGATCATTAAATCATGAATTTGGGTCTCCACAAAAATATTTGCTGATGGATCCAAACGACTAAAAATGGCAACAATTTATGGGTTATAGCTCATGAAATCATGAGTTTTAGCCACCGTAAAATTATTTGTCAATGGATCATAATGACTAAAAATGGTAAAAATTGTGGGTTATAGCTCATGAGATCATGAATTTTAGACTCCACAAAATTACTTGCTGATGGGTCGAAGCAACTAAAAATAGTCAAAAATTATAGGTTATAGCTCATGAAATCCTAAATTTTGGTCTCTACAAAATTATTTGCTAATGTGTCCAAACGACTGAAAAATGGTAAAAATTATAGGTTACAAGTAATGAAATAAAAAGTTTTTGCCACCATCAAATTATTTGTCTACGGGTCAGAACAATTAACAAAGGCAAAAAATAATGGCTACAGCTCATGAAATCATAAAATTTGGACTCAGCAAAATTATTTGGCGATTGGTCGATATAATAAAAAATGGCAAAAATTATGGGTTATAGCTCACAAAATCTTGAGTTTTGGCCTCCCTAAAATTATTTGCCTAGGGGTCAAAATGATTAAAAATAACCTAAAATCATGGGTTATGCCTCATGAAATCCTAACTTTTGGCCTCTGTAAATTATTTGCCAATGGATCGGAGCGAGTAAAAATATCCAAAAAATATTGGCTATAGCTCATGAAATCATGAATTTTTAACTCGGCGAAATTATTTTTTAATGGGTAGAGACAACTAAGAACGGCCACAAATCGTGTATTACAGCTCATGAAATCCTGAATTATTTCCTAATGGCTCGATGACTGAAAATGGCCCAAAATCATGGGTCCTAACTCATGAAATCTTGAATTTTAGCCTTCATGAAATTATTTTTCAATGGGAGGAAAGACTAGAAATAAAAAAATCATAATTTTTATAGCTTATGAAATTGTGAGGTTTGGCCGCCATGAAATTATTTGCCAACAGGTTAAAACGACTAAAATTGTCAAAATATTGTGGGATATACCTCATTAAATTGTTAATTTTGGACTCCACAAAACTATTTGCTAATGGTTTGAATGACTAAAAATAGAAAAAAATTGTGGATATAGCTCATGAAATCTTGAGTTTTGGCCACTGCAGATTTATTTGCCAATTGGTCAGAATGATTTAAAATGGTTGAATATCATAGGTTATAGCTCATGAAATTATGAATTTCTGCCTCCCCGAAATTATTTGCCCATGGATCGGAATGACTAAAAGTGGTAAAAAATCGTGGATCATAGCTCATCAAATTGTGAATTTTGGCCTTTGGGAAATTATTTGCCAATGGCTCGATGAATAAAAAGTGCTAGAAATCATGGGTAAAAACTCATGAAATCTTAAATTTTGGTGTCCACGAAATCTTTTTGCAGAGGGTCGGAATGACTTAAAATGGCAAATATTGTGTGTTATAGCTCATGAAATTTTTAGTTTTGACTGCCATGAAATTATTTGCTAGCTAGCTGGAATGACTAAAAATGGCAAAAAAATTATGGATATACCTTATAAAATTGTGAGTTTTTGAGTCCGCGAAAATATTTGCCCATGGGTCCGAACAGCTAAAAATGTTAAAAATTGTGGATTATAACTCATGAAATCATGAATATAGGTCTTCGCGAAATTATTTGATGATGGATCCGAACGACTAAAAATGTTAACAATTTATGGGTTATAGCTCATGAAATCATGAGTTTCCTCCTCCTTGAAATTATTTGCTAATGGGTCAAAACGACTAAAAATGACCAAAAATCAAGGGTTTTAGCTCATGAAAGCTTGAGTTTTGGCCTCTGCAAGGTGGGCATATCTCACGAAATCATGAGTTTTGGCTTTCATGAAATTATTTATAAATGTGTCGGAACAACTAAAAATGTCTAAAAATTATTGGCTATAACATAATGAAATCGTAAATTTTGGACAACACGAAATTTTTGTCCAATGGGTAAAAACAACTAAAAATGGCCACAAATTGTGTGGTATAACTCATGAAATACTGAATTTTAAACTCCATAAAATTATTTGCTAATGGGTCTAAATGACTAAAGATGATAATAATTATGGCTTATAGCAAATGAAATAAAGAGTTTTGGCATCCCCAAAGTTATTTGCCAATGGGTCGGAGTGACTGAAAATGGCCAAGAATTATGGATTATAACTCATAAAATCATTAGGTTTGGCCTGCCCGAAATTACTTGCCAATAGGTCAGACTACTCAAAATGGTAAAAAAAATTATAGGTTATAGTTCACGTCGTCATGAATTTAGGCCTCAGCGAACTTATTTGCCAATGGCTTGCAACGACTAAAAATGGCCAGAAATTGTGTTATAGCTTAGGGAGAATTTTGGCCTTTGTATAATTATTTGTCAATGGGTAAGAACAAAAAAAAATGGCCATCGTGAAATCAAGAGTTTTTGCAACTGTGAAATTATTTGTCAATGGGTCAGAACGATAAAAAATAGCCTAAAATCATACGTTATAGCTCATGAAATCGTGAATTTTGGACACAGCAAAATTATTTCCTGATGGCTCGCAATGACTAAACATGGAAATAATTGTGGGTTATAGATGATAAAATTCAAAGTTTTGGCCGAAACGACTAAAAATGAGCACAAATCTTGTGTTATGGCTCCAAATGGCATAAAATTGTTTGTTATAGCTCATGAAATCATGAATTTTGGACTCCACAAAATTATTTGCTAATGGGTCAAAACGACTAAAAATGTTAAAAATTGTGGATTATAACTCATGAAATCATGAATTTTAGCCTTCATGAAATTATTTGATGATGGATCCGAACGACTAAAAATGTTAACAATTTATGGGTTATAGCTCATGAAATCATGAGTTTCCTCCTCCTTGAAATTATTTGCTAATGGGTCAAAACGACTAAAAATGACCAAAAATCAAGGGTTTTAGCTCATGAAAGCTTGAGTTTTGGCCTCTGCAAGGTGGGCATATCTCACGAAATCATGAGTTTTGGCTTTCATGAAATTATTTATAAATGTGTCGGAACAACTAAAAATGTCTAAAAATTATTGGCTATAACATAATGAAATCGTAAATTTTGGACAACACGAAATTTTTGTCCAATGGGTAAAAACAACTAAAAATGGCCACAAATTGTGTGGTATAACTCATGAAATACTGAATTTTAAACTCCATAAAATTATTTGCTAATGGGTCTAAATGACTAAAGATGATAATAATTATGGCTTATAGCAAATGAAATAAAGAGTTTTGGCATCCCCAAAGTTATTTGCCAATGGGTCGGAGTGACTGAAAATGGCCAAGAATTATGGATTATAACTCATAAAATCATGAGTTTTGGCTTCCAAGAAATTATTTGCCAATGGGTCGAATAAGTAAAATGGCTAAAAATCATAGGTTATAGCTTATGCAATCGTGAATTTATGCATCCGCGAACTTATTTGCCAATGGCTTGCAACGACTAAAAATGGCCAGAAATTGTGTTATAGCTTAGGGAGAATTTTGGCCTTTGTATAATTATTTGTCAATGGGTAAGAACAAAAAAAAATGGCCATCGTGAAATCAAGAGTTTTTGCAACTGTGAAATTATTTGTCAATGGGTCAGAACGATAAAAAATAGCCTAAAATCATACGTTATAGCTCATGAAATCGTGAATTTTGGACACAGCAAAATTATTTCCTGATGGCTCGCAATGACTAAACATGGAAATAATTGTGGGTTATAGATGATAAAATTCAAAGTTTTGGCCGAAACGACTAAAAAATGAGCACAAATCTTGTGTTATGGCTCCAAATGGCATAAAATTGTTTGTTATAGCTCATGAAACCATGAGTTCTGGCCTCCCCAAATTTATTTGCCCATGGGTCGGAACTACTAAAAGAGCCTAAAAATTATTAGTTATAGCTTATGAAATCCTAAACTTTGACCTCTGTAACTCCTAGAAATTATTTGCTGATGGGTCGAATGAGTAAAAATGACAAAATTTATGGGTTATAGCTTAAGAAATCATGAGTTTTGGCCTCCCTGAAACTATTTGCCCATGGGTCAGAATGACTAAAAACGGCCAAAAATCATGGATTATACCTCATGATATCATGAAACTCGGCTGCCATGAAATTATTTGCAAGTGGGTGGGAATGGCTAAAAATGTCCAAAAATCATGGGCTATAGCTCATGAAATTTTGAATTTCAAACTCCGCGAAATTGTTTTCCAACGAGAAGAAACACCTAAAAATAGCAACAAATTAAGTGTTATAGCTCATGAAATTCTGAAATTTAAACACCACAAAATTATTTGCCAATCGGTAGTAATGACTAAAATGGGCAAAAATCATGAGATATAGCTCATGAAATCATGAATTTTAGACTCTTTGAAATATTAGCCATGTGTAGAAATGACTAAAACTGGTAAAAGTTTATGGGTTATAGCGTATAAAATTATGAGTTTTGGCCTCTAAGAAATTATCTGCGAAAGAGCCAAAAAGACTAAAAATAGGCAAAATTTGTGTGTTATGGCTGATAAAATTCAAAACTTTGGCATTCGCGAAATTATTTACCAATGGGTTCAAATGACTAAAAATGGCAAAAAAATTATGGGTTATAGCTCATTAAAATATTTATTTTGGCCACAATGATATTATTTGTCATTGGGTTAGAACGACTAAAAATGGCCAAAACTTATGAGTTAAAGCTCATGAAATTGTGAATTTTGGGCTAAGCAACATTATTTCCCAATGAGTAAAAAATGACTAAAAATTCCAATACTTATGGGTAATAGCTAATGAAGTTAAGAGTTTTGGCCTTCCTGAAATTATTTGCCCATGGGTCGAGATGACTAAAATTGGTAAAAAATCGTGGGTTATAGCAAATAAAATTATGAGTTTTGGCTTCCAAGAAATTATTTGCCAATGGGTCAGAATAAGTAAAATGGCTAAAAATCATGGGTTATAGCTCATGAAATCGTGAATTTTGGACTCCACAAAATTATTTGCTAATAGTTTGAACGACTTAAAATAGCCAAAAATTATGGATTATAGCTCATGAAATCATGAGTTTTGGCCACTGTGAAATTATTTGTCAATGGGTCGAACAAATAAAAATGCCCACCATGAAATCAAGAGTTTTGGCCACTGTGAAATTATTTATCAATGGGTCAGAATGATGAAAAACGGCTAAATATTATGGGTTATAGTCCATGAAATCGTGAATTTTGGACTCCACAAAATTAATTTCCAATGGGTAGAAAAAACTAAAAAAGACAACAAATCATGTGTTATATCTCATAAAATCCTAAATTTTAAACTCCACAAAATTATTTACCAATGGGTAAAAACGACTAAAAATGGCCAAAAGTCATGGGTTATATCTCATGAAATCGTGAATTTTTGCCTTCACCAAATTATTTGCCAACGGTTTGAACGACTAAAAATGGCTAAATCGTGGGTTATAACTTATGAAATTGTGAATTTTGGCGCCCACAAAATTAATTTCCAAGGGTCGGAATGACTAAAAATGGTAAAAATTCATGTGTTATAGATCATGAAACTATGCGTTTTGGCTACCGGGAAATTATTTGCCAATGTGTTAGAATGACTACAAATGGTAAAAATTTATGTGTTATAGCTCATGAAATTGTGATTTTTAGCCCTCTATGAAATTATGTGCTAATTGTTCGGATCGATTAGAAATTGCCAAGAAATGTTAGTTATAGCTCATGAAAATGTGATTTTTGGATTCCATAAAATTATTTTCCAATGGGTCGAAATAAATTAAATTCAGCAAAAATTGTGAGTTATAGCTCAAGAAGTTATGAAGTTTGGACTCTACGAAATTATTTCTCGATGGGTAGAGATTACTAAAAATGGTAAAAATTTATGGATTATAGCTCATGAAATTATGGGTTCTGGCCTCTGCGAAGATATTGCCAATGGGCCGAAATGACTAAAAATGGAGGAAAATCGAGGTTATGACTCATGAATTCATGAATTTTAGCCTCCACGTAATATTTTGCCAATGTGTCCGAACGACTAAAAATGGCAAAAATTATGGATTATAGCTCATGAAATCATGAGTTTTGACCACCGGAAATTATTTGTCAATGGGTCAAAACATGTAAAAAGGCCAAAATCATAGATTATAGCTCATGAAATATTAAATTTTGGACTCGCTAAATTATTTGCCAATGTGTCCGAACGACTAAAAATGGCCAAAAATCATGGGTTATAGCTCATGAAATATTAAATTTTGGACTCCACAAAATTATTTACCAATGGGTAAAACGACTAAAAATGGCCAAAACTTATGAGTTAAAGCTCATGAAATTGTGAATTTTGGGCTAAGCAACATTATTTCCCAATGAGTAAAAAATGACTAAAAATTCCAATACTTATGGGTAATAGCTAATGAAGTTAAGAGTTTTGGCCTTCCTGAAATTATTTGCCCATGGGTCGAGATGACTAAAATTGGTAAAAAATCGTGGGTTATAGCAAATAAAATTATGAGTTTTGGCTTCCAAGAAATTATTTGCCAATGGGTCAGAATAAGTAAAAATGGCTAAAAATCATAGGTTATAGCTTATGCAATCGTGAATTTATGCATCCGCGAACTTATTTGCCTATAGTTTAGAATGATTATAAATGGCCAGAAATTGTGTGTTAGAGCTCATGAAATTGTGCATTTTGACCTCCAAAAAATATTTTGTCAATGGGTCAGAACAAATAAAAATGCCCACCATGAAATCAAGAGTTTTGGCCACTGTGAAATTATTTATCAATGGGTCAGAATGATGAAAAACGGCTAAATATTATGGGTTATAGTCCATGAAATCGTGAATTTTGGACTCCACAAAATTAATTTCCAATGGGTAGAAAAAACTAAAAAAGACAACAAATCATGTGTTATATCTCATAAAATCCTAAATTTTAAACTCCACAAAATTATTTACCAATGGGTAAAAACGACTAAAAATGGCCAAAAGTCATGGGTTATATCTCATGAAATCGTGAATTTTTGCCTTCACCAAATTATTTGCCAACGGTTTGAACGACTAAAATGGCTAAATCGTGGGTTATAACTTATGAAATTGTGAATTTTGGCCCACAAAATTAATTTCCAAGGGTCGAATGACTAAAACGGCCAAAAATCATGGATTATACCTCATGATATCATGAAACTCTACGCCATGAAATTATTTGCAAGTGGGTGGGAATGGCTAAAAATGTCCAAAAATCATGGGCTATAGCTCATGAAATTTTGAATTTCAAACTCCGCGAAATTGTTTTCCAACGAGAAGAAACACCTAAAAATAGCAACAAATTAAGTGTTATAGCTCATGAAATTCTGAAATTTAAACACCACAAAATTATTTGCCAATCGGTAGTAATGACTAAAATGGGCAAAAATCATGAGATATAGCTCATGAAATCATGAATTTTAGACTCTTTGAAATATTAGCCATGTGTAGAAATGACTAAAAGCTGGTAAAAGTTTATGGGTTATAGCGATAAAATTATGAGTTTTGGCCTCTAAGAAATTATCTGCTTGAAAGAGCCAAAAAGACTAAAAATAGGCAAAATTTGTGTGTTATGGTGATAAAATTCAAAACTTTGGCATTCGCAAATTATTTACCAATGGGTTCAAATGACTAAAATGGCAAAAATTATGGGTTATAGCTCATTAAAATATTTATTTTGGCCACAATGATATTATTTGTCATTGGGTTAGAACGACTAAAATGGCCAAAACTTATGAGTTAAAGCTCATGAAATTGTGAATTTTGGGCTAAGCAACATTATTTCCCAATGAGTAAAAATGACTAAAATTCCAATACTTATGGGTAATAGCTAATGAAGTTAAGAGTTTTGGCCTTCCCGAAATTATTTGCCCATGGGTCGAGATGACTAAAATTGGTAAAAAATCGTGGGTTATAGCAAATAAAATTATGAGTTTTGGCTTCCAAGAAATTATTTGCCAATGGGTCAGAATAAGTAAAAATGGCTAAAAATCATAGGTTATAGCTTATGCAATCGTGAATTTATGCATCCGAACTTATTTGCCTATAGTTTAGAATGATTATAAATGGCCGAAATTGTGTGTTAGAGCTCATGAAATTGTGCATTTTGACCTCCAAAAAATATTTTGTCAATGGGTCAGAACAAATAAAAATGCCCACCATGAAATCAAGAGTTTTGGCCACTGTGAAATTATTTATCAATGGGTCAGAATGATGAAAAACGGCTAAATATTATGGGTTATAGTCCATGAAATCGTGAATTTTGGACTCCACAAAATTAATTTCCAATGGGTAGAAAAACTAAAAAGACAACAAATCATGTGTTATATCTCATAAAATCCTAAATTTTAAACTCCACAAAATTATTTACCAATGGGTAAAACGACTAAAATGGCCAAAAGTCATGGGTTATATCTCATGAAATCGTGAATTTTGCCTTCACCAAATTATTTGCCAACGGTTTGAACGACTAAAATGGCCAAAAGTCATGGGTTATATCTCATGAAATCGTGAATTTTGGACTCCACAAAATTAATTTCCAAGGGTCGAATGACTAAAAATGGTAAAATTCATGTGTTATAGATCATGAAACTATGCTTTGGCTACGGAAATTATTTGCCAATGTGTTAGAATGACTACAAATGGTAAAATTTATGTGTTATAGCTCATGAAATTGTGATTTTTAGCCCTCTATGAAATTATGTGCTAATTGTTCGGATCGATTAGAAATTGCCAAGAAATGTTAGTTATAGCTCATGAAAATGTGATTTTTGGATTCCATAAAATTATTTTCCAATGGGTCGAAATAAATTAAATTCAAAGAAAAATTGTGAGTTATAGCTCAAGAAGTTATGAAGTTTGGACTCTCTGAAATTATTTCGATGGGTAGAGATTACTAAAAATGGTAAAAATTTATGGATTATAGCTCATGAAATTATGGGTTCTGGCCTCTGCGAAGATATTGCCAATGGGCCGAAATGACTAAAAATGGAGGAAAATCGTAGGTTATGACTCATGAATTCATGAATTTTAGCCTCCACAGAATATTTTGCCAATGGGTCCTGAACGACCAAAAATTGCAAAACATTATGGGTTACAGCTCATAAAATCATGAGTTTTGACCACCGTGAAATTATTTGTCAATGGGTCAAAACATGTAAAAAAGGCCAAAATCATAGATTATAGCTCATGAAATATTAAATTTTGGACTCCGCTAAATTATTTGCCAATGTGTCCGAACGACTAAAAATGGCAAAAATTATGGATTATAACTAATGAAATTGAGAGTTTTAACCACCATGAAATTATTTATCAATGGGTCAGAACGAATAAAAAAGGCCAAAAATCATGGGTTACAACTCATGAAATCATGAATTTTGAACATCCACAAAATTATATGCCAATTGGTCAAAATGACCAAAAATGGCAAAAATTAAGTGTGATAGCTCACAAAATCTTGTTTTGGCTTCCCTGAAATTATTTGCCTAGGGGTCGGAATGATTTAAAATGACCAAAATCATGGGTTATAGCTCATGAAATGCTGAATTTTGGCCTCCACAAACTATTTGCCAATGGGTCGGAGCGAATAAAAATGTCCAAAAAATATGGGCTATAGCTCATGAAATCATAAATTTTGGACTTCACAAAATTATTTTTCAATGGGTAGAAACAAATACGAATGGCACAATCGTGTATTATAGCTCATAAAATCCTGAATTTTATACTTTACAAAGTTATTTTTCAATGCATAGAAATGACAAAAAATGGCCAAAAACCATGGGTATGAAATCGTGAATCTTGGACTCTGCAAAATTATTTGCTAATGGCTCGACAACTAAAAATAGCCCAAAATTATAGGTCATAACTCATGAAATATTGAATTTTAGCCTTCATGAATTTATTTTTCAATGGGAGGAAAGACAAGAAATGAAAAAAATCATGTGTTATAACTCATGAAATTGTGAGGTTTAGCCACAACAAAAATATGTGCCAACAGGCCGGAAGGACTAAAAATGTCAAAAAATTGTGGGATATACCTCGTGAAATCATGAATTTTGGACTCCACAAAATTATTTGCTAATAGTTTGAACGACTTAAAATAGCCAAAAATTATGGATTATAGCTCATGAAATCATGAGTTTTGGCCACTGCAGATTTATTTGCCAAATGGTTAGAATGATTAAAAATGGCTGAATATCACGGGTTATACCTCATGAAACTATGAATATTTTCTCCACAATGTTTGAATTTGGCGAAAATTGTGAGCTGTAGCTCATAAAATTATTAATTTTGGCCTCCAGATAATTATTTGCCAATTTGTCCAAATGACTGAAAATGGCAAAATTTATGTGTTACAGCTCTTGAAATCATATGTCTTAGCCACTATTAAATTATTTGTCAATTGGTCAGAACAGTTAGAAAAGGCTAAAAATCATGGGTTATAGCTAATGAAATCATGAATTTTAGACTTTGCAAAGTTATTTACTTATGGGTCGAAATAACTAAAAATGGCAAAATTTATGGGTTATAGCTCATGAAATCATGACTTTTAACCTTATTGAATTTATTTGCCTATTGGTCAAAATGACCAAAAATGGCCAAAAATCGTGGGTTGTACCTCATGAAATTTTTAGTTTTGGCTGCCATGAAATTATTTGCCAATAACTTAGAATGACTAAAAATGGCAAACAATTGAGAACGACTAAAAATGGCAAACAATTGCGGGAAATTCCTTATAAAGTCTTGAGGTTTTGACTCCGTGAAATTATTTGCCAACGGCTCCCAAAATCTAAAAATGTGCAAAAATCATGGGTTTTAGCTCATGAAATCTTGAATTGCGAACTACGTGAACTTATTTTCTAATGGAAAGAAACACATAAAAATAGCAACAAAGTAAGTGTTACAGCTCATGAAATCCTACAATTTAAACTCCACAAAATTATTTGCCAATGGGTAGTAATGACTAAAATGGTCAAAAATCATGTGATATAGCTCATGAAATCATGAATTTTGGACTCTACGAAATATTTTCCGATGGGTAGAAATAATTAAAAAAGATAAAAATTTGTGGGTTATAACTCATGAAATCCTGAGTTTTGGCCTCTGAGAAATTATTTGCCAATGAGCCGAAATGACTAAAAATGCACAAACATCGCGGGTTATGACTCATGAAATCATGAACTTTGGACTCCACAAAATTATTTGTTAATAGGTCGGAATGACTAAAAATGTCCAAAAAGCTTGGGCTATAGCTCATGAAAATTGTGAATTTTGATCTACGCGAAATTATTTTACAATAGGTAAATATAGCTAAAAATGGCCACTAATTGTGTGTTATACCTCATAAATTCTTGAATTTTAAACTCAATAAACATATTTTTCCAACAGGTAGAAATGACAAAAAATGGCCAAGAGTCGATAGTTATTGCTCATGAAATGTTGAATTTCGGCTTCTGCAAAATTATTTGACAATGGCTCGATGACTGAAAATAGCCAAAAATCATGGGCAATAACTCATGAAATATTGAATTTTCTCCACAAAATTTTTTTCCAATGGGTCAGAACAACTAAAAATGGCAAAAAAAAGTCATGAGATATAGCTCATGAAATTGTGAGTTTTGGCCACCTTGAAATTATTTGCCAGTAGTTTGTAACGATAAAAACTAGTAAAAATTGTGAATTGTACCCCATGGAACAATGAATTTGAACTCGCAAAATGATTTGCCAATGGGTTAGAAAGACTAATAATAGCAAAAATTACGTGTTATAGCTTATGGAATTCGAGTTTTGGCCTCCACAAAATTATTTGCCAATGGGTTAAAATTACTTAGAAAAGTAAAAAATCGTAGGATATACCTCAAGGAATCGTGAACTTGGAATTTGCAAAATTATTTGTTAATGGGTCGAAGGATTAATAATAGAAAAAATTATGTGTTATACCTCATCAAATTATGAGTTTTGGCCACCACATAACTATTTGCTAATGGATTGGACGACAAAAAATGGCAATGAATCATCGTATATACCTCATGAAATTGTAAATTTAGGAATCAGTAAAATTATTTACAAATGGGTCTGAAAGACTAATAATTTGTGGGTTATAGCTCATGAAATCATGAGTTATTTTTCCAACAAAAAATTATTTGCTAATGGGTCAGAACAACTAAAAATGGCCAAAAATTATGGGTTATAGCTCATAACATCGTGAATTTTGGACTTCACAAAATTATTTGTCGATAGGTCGAAATGACTAAAAATGATAAAATTTTGGGTTAATAGCTCATGAAATCACGAGTTTAGGCCTCCTCAAAATTATTTGCCCGTCGGAACAACTAAAAATGGTGAAAATCGTTAGTTATAGCTCATGAAATCCTGAATTTTGGCCTCCTCAAAATTATTTGTCAATGACTAAGGTGAAAATGGCTAGAAATCATGGGCTATAACTCCTGAAATCTTTAATTTTGGTTCCCTCAAAATTATTTTCTAATAAGTCGAACAACCAAAACATCTAAAATGGTGAAAATCATTGGTTATAGCTCATGAGTTATAGCTCATGAAATTGTGGTGTTTTAACCACCACGAAATTATTTACTAGCGGGTCAAAACAACTAAAACTAGCAAAAAATCATGGAATATACCTCGTGAAATCGTAAATTTTGGAATTGTCAAAATTATTTGCCAATGAGTTCAAAAGACTGAAAATGGCAAAACATTGTGTACTATATAGCTTATGAAATTGTGAGTTTTGGCCGCCACGAAAATAATAAAAAATCATGGGATATACCTCACAGAATGATGAATTTTGGATTTCATGAAACTTTTTGCTAGTGGATCTGAACAATTAACAATGGCAAAAAAAAAAATTGGTTTACAACTCATGAAATCATGAGTTATTTTTCCAACAAAAATTATTTGCTAATGGGTCGAACAACTAAAATGGCCAAAAGTTGTGTATTATAGATATTGCAATCATGAATTTTGGGCTTCATGAAATTATTTGTAGATGGGTGAAAATGACTAAAATGCACAAACATCGGGTTATGACTCATGAAATCATGAACTTTGGACTCCACAAAATTATTTGTTAATAGGTGAATGACTAAAAATGTCCAAAAGCTTGGGCTATAGCTCATGAAATTGTGAATTTTGATCTCTGTGAAATTATTTTACAATAGGTAAATATAGCTAAAATGGCCACTAATTGTGTGTTATACCTCATAAATTCTTGAATTTTAAACTCAATAAACATATTTTTCCAACAGGTAGAAATGACAAAAATGGCCAAGAGTCGATAGTTATTGCTCATGAAATGTTGAATTTAAACTACGCAAAATTATTTGACAATGGCTCGATGGTGAAAATAGCCAAAAATCATGGGCAATAACTCATGAAATATTGAATTTTCTCCACAAAATTTTTTCCAATGGGTCGAACAACTAAAATGGCAAAAAGTCATGAGATATAGCTCATGAAATTGTGAGTTTTGGCCACCTTGAAATTATTTGCCAGTAGTTTGTAACGATAAAAACTAGTAAAAAATTGTGAATTGTACCCCATGGAACAATGAATTTGAACTCTGCAAAATGATTTGCCAATGGGTTAGAAAGACTAATAATAGCAAAAATTACGTGTTATAGCTTATGGAATTCGAGTTTTGGCCTCCACAAAATTATTTGCCAATGGGTTAAAATTACTTAGAAAAGTAAAAAATCGTAGGATATACCTCAAGGAATCGTGAACTTGGAATTTGCAAAATTATTTGTTAATGGGTCAGAAGGATTAATAATAGAAAAAAATTATGTGTTATACCTCATCAAATTATGAGTTTTGGCCACCACATAACTATTTGCTAATGGATTGGAGCGACAAAAATGGCAATGAATCATCATTATATACCTCATGAAATTGTAAATTTAGGAATCAGTAAAATTATTTACAAATGGGTGCGAAAGACTAATAATTTGTGGGTTATAGCTCATGAAATCATGAGTTATTTTTCCAACAAAAATTATTTGCTAATGGGTCAGAACAACTAAAAATGGCCAAAAATTATGGGTTATAGCTCATAACATCGTGAATTTTGGACTTCACAAAATTATTTGTCGATAGGTCGAAATGACTAAAAATGATAAAATTTTGGGTTAATAGCTCATGAAATCACGAGTTTAGGCCTCCTCAAAATTATTTGCCCGTCGGAACAACTAAAAATGGCTGAAAATCGTTAGTTATAGCTCATGAAATCCTGAATTTTGGCCTCCGCAAAATTATTTGTCAATGACTCGAAGGCTGAAAATGGCTAGAAATCATGGGCTATAACTCCTGAAATCTTTAATTTTGGTTCCCTCAAAATTATTTTCTAATAAGTCGGAACAACCAAAACATCTAAAAATGGCTGAAAATCATTGGTTATAGCTCATGAGTTATAGCTCATGAAATTGTGGTGTTTTAACCACCACGAAATTATTTACTAGCGGGTCAAAACAACTAAAACTAGCAAAAAATCATGGAATATACCTCGTGAAATCGTGAATTTTGGACTTCACAAAATTATTTGTCGATAGGTCGAAATGACTAAAATGGCAAAAAAATTGTGAGTTATAGCTCATGAAATTATGAATTTTGGCCTCCACGAAATTATTTTCTAATCGGTCGAATGACTAAAATGGTCAAAAATTATGGGTTATAGCTCATGAAATCATGAGTTATTTTTCCAACAAAAATTATTTGCTAATGGGTCAGAACAACTAAAATGGCCAAAAATTATGGGTTATAGCTCATGAAATCGTGAATTTTGGAATTGTCAAAATTATTTGCCCGCCGGAACAACTAAAATGGCCAAAAGTTGTGTATTATAGATATTGCAATCATGAATTTTGGGCTTCATGAAATTATTTGTAGATGGGTGAAAATGACTAAAATGGCAAAGAATCGTGGTATATACCTCATGAAATTGTAAATTTAGTACATCACGAAATTATTTGCAAATACGTCCAAATGTTAAAAAGGGTCAAATTTTGTTGGTTATTATACTCATGAAATCTTGAGTTTTTGCCAACACAAAGTTATTTAAAATGGTCAAAAATCGTGAGTTACATCTCATAAAATTATGAATTTTAGACTTCTCAAAATTATTTATTGATGGGTGAAATGAGTAAAATGGCAAAAATTCTAGGTTAATAGCTCATGATATCATGAGTTTTGGCCTCCCCAAATTATTTACCAATGGGTCGAATGACTAAAATGGTCAAAAATTATGGGTTATAGCTCATGAAATCCTTAATTTTGGCCTTCACAAAATTATTTCCCAATGGATCTAAACAACTAAAACTCACTAAAAATGGTGGGGGATAGCTCATGAAATTATGAATTTTGGCCTCCACGAAATTATTTTCTAATCAGTCGGAATGACTAAAAATAACCTAAAATTGTTGGATATAACTCATGAAATCGTAAATTTTGGACTATGGGAAATTATTTTCTAGTGGGTAGAAAAAACTAAAAATGGCCAAAAATTGTCTGTTATAGCTCATGAAATCCTAAATTTTAAACTACACAAACTTATTTAACAATGGGAAGAAATGACAAAAAATAGTGGGTTATAGCTCATGAAATCGTGAATTATGGCCTCATGAAATTAATTGCCAATAGCTTGATGACTGAAAATGGCAAGAAATCATGGGTAATAACTCATGATATATCAAATTTTAGTCTCTATGAAATTATTTTCCAATAGTTGGAATGACTAAAAATGGCAAAAAAAATTGTGAGTTATAGCTCGGCAATAGAGAGTTTTGGCCATGAAATTATTTGCTAGCGGTTTAGAATGACAAAAATATTGGGTGTACCTCATGAAATCGTGAATTCGGACTCCAATCGAATGACTAAAAATAACCTAAAATTGTTGGATATAACTCATGAAATCAGAATTTTGGACTATGGGAAATTATTTTCTAGTGGGTAGAAAAAACTAAAATGGCCAAAAATTGTCTCATATAGCTCATGAAATCCTAAATTTTAAACTACACAAACTTATTTAACAATGGGAAGAAATGACTAAAAATGACAAAAAATAGTGGGTTATAGCTCATGAAATCGTGAATTATGGCCTCCGCGAAATTAATTGCCAATAGCTTGATGACTGAAAATGGCAAGAAATCATGGGTAATAACTCATGATATATCAAATTTTAGTCTCTATGAAATTATTTTCCAATAGTTGGAATGACTAAAAATGGCAAAAAAAATTGTGAGTTATAGCTCTGGCAATAGAGAGTTTTGGCCGCCATGAAATTATTTGCTAGCGGTTTAGAATGACAAAAATATTGGGTGTACCTCATGAAATCGTGAATTCTGGACTCCACCGAATGACTAAAATTGGGGAAATATTTGTGTTATAGCTCATGAAATTGTGAGTTTTGGCCGCAAAGAAATTATTTGCTAAAGGGTCGAATTGACTAAAAATAGCAAAAAATTGTGGGATATATAACTCATAGAATTGTGGATATTGGAGGCCACAAAATTATTCACAAATGGGTCTGAATGACTAAAAATGGCAAATATTTGTGAGTTATAGGTCATGAAATCATGAGTTTTGACCAACACAAAATTACTTGCCAATTCGCCGTAATGATTGAAAATAGCAAAAATCGGGTTATAGCTCATGCAATTGTGAATTTGGGACTCGGAAATTTATTTGATGATGGGTCGAATGACTAAAAATAGCAAAATTGTTGGTTATAGCTCAAGAAATCATGAGTATTGGCCTCTCGAAATTTATTTGCCCATGGATTAGAATGAGTAAAATTGGCCAAAAATAGTGGTTACAGTCATGAAATCCTACAATTTAAACTCCACAAAATTATTTGCCAATGGGTAGTAATGACTAAAATGGTCAAAAATCATGTGATATAGCTCATGAAATCATGAATTTTGGACTCCTAAATATTTTTTCCGATGGGTAGAAATAATTAAAAGATAAAAATTTGTGGGTTATAACTCATGAAATCTCGAAGTTTTGGCCTCTCGAAATTATTTGCCAATGAGCGAAATGACTAAAATGCACAAACATCGCGTTATGACTCATGAAATCATGAACTTTGGACTCCACAAAATTATTTGTTAATAGGTGAATGACTAAAAATGTCCAAAAGCTTGGGCTATAGCTCATGAAATTGTGAATTTTGATCACTAAATTATTTTACAATAGGTAAATATAGCTAAAATGGCCACTAATTGTGTGTTATACCTCATAAATTCTTGAATTTTAAACTCAATAAACATATTTTTCCAAAGTAGAAATGACAAAAATGGCCAAGAGTCGATAGTTATTGCTCATGAAATGTTGAATTTCTACCGCAAAATTATTTGACAATGGCTCGATGACTGAAAATAGCCAAAAATCATGGGCAATAACTCATGAAATATTGAATTTTCTCCACAAAATTTTTTTCCAATGGGTCAGAACAACTAAAAATGGCAAAAAAAAGTCATGAGATATAGCTCATGAAATTGTGAGTTTTGGCCACCTTGAAATTATTTGCCAGTAGTTTGTAACGATAAAAACTAGTAAAAAATTGTGAATTGTACCCCATGGAACAATGAATTTCGAACTCTGCAAAATGATTTGCCAATGGGTTAGAAAGACTAATAATAGCAAAAAATTCTGTGTTATAGCTTATGGAATTCTGAGTTTTGGCCTCCACAAAATTATTTGCCAATGGGTTAAAATTACTTAGAAAAGTAAAAAATCGTAGGATATACCTCAAGGAATCGTGAACTTGGAATTTGCAAAATTATTTGTTAATGGGTCAGAAGGATTAATAATAGAAAAAAATTATGTGTTATACCTCATCAAATTATGAGTTTTGGCCACCACATAACTATTTGCTAATGGATTGGAACGACAAAAAATGGCAATGAATCATCGTATATACCTCATGAAACCATGAGTTTTGGCCACCACATAACTATTTGCTAATGGATTGGAACGACAAAAAATGGCAATGAATCATCGTATATACCTCATGAAATTGTAAATTTAGGAATCAGTAAAATTATTTACAAATGGGTCTGAAAGACTAATAATTTGTGGGTTATAGCTCATGAAATCATGAGTTATTTTTCCAACAAAAAATTATTTGCTAATGGGTCAGAACAACTAAAAATGGCCAAAAATTATGGGTTATAGCTCATAACATCGTGAATTTTGGACTTCACAAAATTATTTGTCGATAGGTCGAAATGACTAAAAATGATAAAATTTTGGGTTAATAGCTCATGAAATCGAGTTTAGGCCTCCTCAAAATTATTTGCCGCCGGAACAACTAAAATGGTGAAAATCGCTAGTTATAGCTCATGAAATCTGAATTTTGGCCTCCTAAAATTATTTGTCAATGACTCAAGGTGAAAATGGCTAGAAATCATGGGCTATAACTCCGAAATCTTTAATTTTGGTTCCCTCAAAATTATTTTCTAATAAGTCGAACAACCAAAACATCTAAAATGGTGAAAATCATTGGTTATAGCTCATGAGTTATAGCTCATGAAATTGTGGTGTTTTAACCACCACGAAATTATTTACTAGCGGGTCAAAACAACTAAAACTAGCAAAAATCATGGAATATACCTTGAAATCGTGAATTTTGGAATTGTCAAAATTATTTGCCAATGAGTTCAAAAGACCAAAATGGCAAAACATTGTGTACTATATAGCTTATGAAATTGTGAGTTTTGGCCGCCTAAAATAATAAAAATCATGGGATATACCTCACGAATGATGAATTTTGGATTTCATGAAACTTTTGCTAGTGGATCTGAACAATTAACAATGGCAAAAAAATTGGTTTACAACTCATGAAATCATGAGTTTTGGCTACATAAAATTATTTGCCCATAGGTGAAATGATTAAAAATAATAAAAATCATCTATTATAGCTCATGAAATCGTGAATTCGGACTCCACCGAATGACTAAAATTGGGGAAATATTTGTGTTATAGCTCATGAAATTGTGAGTTTTGGCATAAAGAAATTATTTGCTAAAGGGTCGAATTGACTAAAAATAGCAAAAATTGTGGGATATATAACTCATAGAATTGTGGATATTGGAGGCCACAAAATTATTTGCCAATGGGTTAAAATTACTTAGAAAAGTAAAAATCGTGAGGATATACCTCAAGGAATCGCGGAACTTGGAATTTGCAAAATTATTTGTTAATGGGTCGAAGGATTAATAATAGAAAAAATTATGTGTTATACCTCATCAAATTATGAGTTTTGGCCACCACATAACTATTTGCTAATGGATTGGAACGACAAAAATGGCAATGAATCATCAGATATACCTCATGAAATTGTAAATTTAGGAATCAGTAAAATTATTTACAAAGTCCGAAAGACTAATAATTTGGGGTTATAGCTCATGAAATCATGAGTTATTTTTCCAACAAAAATTATTATGGGTCAACAACTAAAAATGGCCAAAAATTATGGGTTATAGCTCATAACATCGAATTTTGGACTTCACAAAATTATTTGTCGATAGGTCGAAATGACTAAAAATGATAAAATTTTGGGTTAATAGCTCATGAAATCACGAGTTTAGGCCTCCTCAAAATTATTTGCCCGCCGGAACAACTAAAATGGTGAAAATCGTTAGTTATAGCTCATGAAATCCTCAATTTTGGCCCGCAAAATTATTTGTCAATGACTCAGAAAATGGCTAGAAATCATGGGCTATAACTCGAATCTTTAATTTTGGTTCCCTCAAAATTATTTTCTAATAAGTCGAACAACCAAAACATCTAAAATGGCTGATCAGTTATAGCTCATGAGTTATAGCTCATGAAATTGTGGTGTTTTAACCACCACGAAATTATTTACTAGCGGGTCAAAACAACTAAAACTAGCAAAAATCATGGAATATACCTCGTGAAATCAGAATTTTGGAATTGTCAAAATTATTTGCCAATGAGTTCAAAAGACTGAAAATGGCAAAACATTGTGTACTATATAGCTTATGAAATTGTGAGTTTTGGCCGCCACGAAAATAATAAAAAATCATGGGATATACCTCACAGAATGATGAATTTTGGATTTCATGAAACTTTTTGCTAGTGGATCTGAACAATTAACAATGGCAAAAAAAAAAATTGGTTTACAACTCATGAAATCATGAGTTTTGGCTACCGCAAAATTATTTGCCCACAGGTCAGAACGACTGAAAATGGCCAAAAGTTGTGTATTATAGATATTGCAATCATGAATTTTGGGCTTCATGAAATTATTTGTAGATGGGTGAAAATGACTAAAAATGGCAAAGAATCGTGGTATATACCTCATGAAATTGTAAATTTAGTACATCACGAAATTATTTGCAATACGTCCAAATGTTAAAAAGGGTCAAATTTTGTTGGTTATTATACTCATGAAATCTTGAGTTTTGCCAACACAAAGTTATTTAAAATGGTCAAAAATCGTGAGTTACATCTCATAAAATTATGAATTTTAGACTTCTCAAAATTATTTATTGATGGGTCGAAATGAGTAAAAATGGCAAAAATTCTAGGTTAATAGCTCATGATATCATGAGTTTTGGCCTCCCCGAAATTATTTACCAATGGGTCGAATGACTAAAATGGTCAAAAATTATGGGTTATAGCTCATGAAATCCTTAATTTTGGCCTTCACAAAATTATTTCCCAATGGATCTAAACAACTAAAACTCACTAAAAATGGTGGGGATAGCTCATGAAATTATGAATTTTGGCCTCCATTAAATTATTTTCTAATCTCTGGAATGACTAAAAATAGCAAAATTGTTGGTTATAGCTCAAGAAATCATGAGTATTGGCCTCTCGAAATTTATTTGCCCATGGATTAGAATGAGTAAAATTGGCCAAAAATAGTGGTTCTGGTCATGAAATCCTAAAGTTTGGCCTCCGTGAAAGTATTTACTAATGGATTAGAATAATTAAAAAGGACAAAACCGTGGGGTATCGCTCATAAAATGTTGAATTTTGGCCTCCACGAAATTATTTGCCAATGGGTCATAATGACTAAAATGCCCAAAAATCGTGGGCTCTGACTCATTAAATCGTGAATTTTGGTCTACACGAAATTATTTTACAAGCTTGTGCCAATTTTTTCTAATGGCTCAACGATTGAAAATAGTCGAAATAATAGATATAACTCATGAAATCTTGAATTTTAGTCCCCAAAAAATATTTTTCAATGGGTCAAAATGATTAAAAATAATAAAAATCATCTATTATAGCTCATGAAATCATGAGTTTTGGCCATGAAATTATTTGCCAATGGGTCGAATGACTAAAAATAGCAAAAATCGTGGGTTATAGCTCATGAAATTATGAATTTTGGGCTTCATGAAATTATTTGTAGATGGGTGAAAATGACTAAAAATGGCAAAGAATCGTGGTATATACCTCATGAAATTGTAAATTTAGTACATCACGAAATTATTTGCAAATACGTCCAAATGTTAAAAAGGGTCAAATTTTGTTGGTTATTATACTCATGAAATCTTGAGTTTTTGCCAACACAAAGTTATTTAAAATGGTCAAAAATCGTGAGTTACATCTCATAAAATTATGAATTTTAGACTTCAAAATTATTTATTGATGGGTCGAAATGAGTAAAAATGGCAAAAATTCTAGGTTAATAGCTCATGATATCATGAGTTTTGGCCCCTCAAAATTATTTGCCAATGGGTCGAATGACTAAAAATGGCCAAAAGTTGTGTATTATAGATATTGCAATCATGAATTTTGGGCTTCATGAAATTATTTGTAGATGGGTGAAAATGACTAAAAATGGCAAAGAATCGTGGTATATACCTCATGAAATTGTAAATTTAGTACATCACGAAATTATTTGCAAATCGTCCAAATGTTAAAAAGGGTCAAATTTTGTTGGTTATTATACTCATGAAATCTTGAGTTTTTGCCAACACAAAGTTATTTAAAATGGTCAAAAATCGTGAGTTACATCTCATAAAATTATGAATTTTAGACTTCTCAAAATTATTTATTGATGGGTCGAAATGAGTAAAAATGGCAAAAATTCTAGGTTAATAGCTCATGATATCATGAGTTTTGGCCTCCCCGAAATTATTTACCAATGGGTCGAATGACTAAAATGGTCAAAAATTATGGGTTATAGCTCATGAAATCCTTAATTTTGGCCTTCACAAAATTATTTCCCAATGGATCTAAACAACTAAAACTCACTAAAAATGGTGGGGATAGCTCATGAAATTATGAATTTTGGCCTCCACGAAATTATTTTCTAATCGGAATGACTAAAAATAACCTAAAATTGTTGGATATAACTCATGAAATCGTGAAATTTGGACTATGGGAAATTATTTTCTAGTGGGTAGAAAAACTAAAATGGCAAAAAATTGTGAGTTATAGCTCATGAAATCCTAAATTTTAAACTACACAAACTTATTTAACAATGGGAAGAAATGACTAAAAATGACAAAAATAGTGGGTTATAGCTCATGAAATTATGAATTTTGGCCTCCACGAAATTATTTGCCAATGGGTCGAATGACTAAAAATAGCAAAAATCGTGGGTTATAGCTCATGAGTTATAGCTCATGCAATTGTGAATTTTGGCCTCCACGAAATTATTTGCCAATGGGTCGAATGACTAAAATGCCCAAAAATCGTGGGTTATAGCTCATGAAATCATGAATTTTGGACTCCACAAAATTATTTGTAGATGGGTGAAAATGACTAAAAATGGCAAAAAATTGTGAGTTATAGCTCATGAAATCCTAAATTTTAAACTACACAAACTTATTTAACAATGGGAAGAAATGACTAAAAATGGCAAAAAATTGTGAGTTATAGCTCATGAAATTGTGAATTTTGGCCTCCACGAAATTATTTGCCAATGGGTCGAATGACTAAAAATGGCCAAAAGTTGTGTATTATAGATATTGCAATCATGAATTTTGGGCTTCATGAAATTATTTGTAGATGGGTGAAAATGACTAAAAATGGCAAAGAATCGTGGTATATACCTCATGAAATTGTAAATTTAGTACATCACGAAATTATTTGCAAATACGTCCAAATGTTAAAAAAGGGTCAAATTTTGTTGGTTATTATACTCATGAAATCTTGAGTTTTTGCCAACACAAAGTTATTTAAAATGGTCAAAAATCGTGAGTTACATCTCATAAAATTATGAATTTTAGACTTCTCAAAATTATTTATTGATGGGTCGAAATGAGTAAAAATGGCAAAAATTCTAGGTTAATAGCTCATGATATCATGAGTTTTGGCCTCCCTGAAATTATTTACCAATGGGTCGAATGACTAAAATGGTCAAAAATTATGGGTTATAGCTCATGAAATCCTTAATTTTGGCCTTCACAAAATTATTTCCCAATGGATCTAAACAACTAAAACTCACTAAAAATGGTGGGGATAGCTCATGAAATTGTGAGTTTTGGCCGCCATGAAATTATTTTCCAATAGTTGGAATGACTAAAAATAACCTAAAATTGTTGGATATAACTCATGAAATCAGAATTTTGGACTATGGGAAATTATTTTCTAGTGGGTAGAAAAACTAAAATGGCCAAAATCATGGGTTATAGCTCATGAAATTATGAATTTTGGCCTCCACGAAATTATTTACCAATGGGTCGAATGACTAAAATGGTAAAATTCATGAGTTATAGCTCATGAAATTGTGGTGTTTTAACCACCACGAAATTATTTTCTAGTGGGTAGAAAAAACTAAAATGGCAAAGAATCGTGGTATATACCTCATGAAATCGTGAATTTTGGAATTGTCAAAATTATTTGCCAATGAGTTCAAAAGACCAAAATGGCAAAACATTGTGTACTATATAGCTTATGAAATTGTGAGTTTTGGCCACTCTAAAATAATAAAAATCATGGGATATACCTCACGAATGATGAATTTTGATTTCATGAAACTTTTGCTAGTGGATCTGAACAATTAACAATGGCAAAAAAAAAAATTGGTTTACAACTCATGAAATCATGAGTTTTGGCTACCGCAAAATTATTTGCCCACAGGTGCCCAACGACCAAATGGCCAAAAGTTGTGTATTATAGATATTGCAATCATGAATTTTGGGCTTCATGAAATTATTTGTAGATGGGTGAAAATGACTAAAAATGGCAAAGAATCGTGGTATATACCTCATGAAATTGTAAATTTAGTACATCACGAAATTATTTGCAAATACGTCCAAATGTTAAAAAAGGGTCAAATTTTGTTGGTTATTATACTCATGAAATCTTGAGTTTTTGCCAACACAAAGTTATTTAAAATGGTCAAAAATCGAGTTACATCTCATAAAATTATGAATTTTAGACTTCAAAATTATTTATTGATGGGTCGAAATGAGTAAAAATGGCAAAAATTCTAGGTTAATAGCTCATGATATCATGAGTTTTGGCCTCCCCAAATTATTTACCAATGGGTCGAATGACTAAAAATGGCCAAAATTATGGGTTATAGCTCATGAAATCCTTAATTTTGGCCTTCACAAAATTATTTCCCAATGGATCTAAACAACTAAAACTCACTAAAAATGGTGGGGATAGCTCATGAAATCATGAGTTTTGGCCATGAAATTATTTTCCAATAGTTGGAATGACTAAAAATAACCTAAAATTGTTGGATATAACTCATGAAATCGTGAATTTTGGACTATGGGAAATTATTTTCTAGTGGGTAGAAAAACTAAAATGGCCAAAAATTGTCTCATATAGCTCATGAAATCCTAAATTTTAAACTACACAAACTTATTTAACAATGGGAAGAAATGACAAAAAATAGTGGGTTATAGCTCATGAAATCGTGAATTATGGCCTCCGCGAAATTAATTGCCAATAGCTTGATGACTGAAAATGGCAAGAAATCATGGGTAATAACTCATGATATATCAAATTTTAGTCTCTATGAAATTATTTTCCAATAGTTGGAATGACTAAAAATGGCAAAAAATTGTGAGTTATAGCTCGCAATAGAGAGTTTTGGCCATGAAATTATTTGCTAGCGGTTTAGAATGACAAAAATATTGGGTGTACCTCATGAAATCGAATTCGACTCCACCGAATGACTAAAATTGGGGAAATATTTGTGTTATAGCTCATGAAATTGTGAGTTTTGGCCGCAAAGAAATTATTTGCTAAAGGGTCGAATTGACTAAAAATAGCAAAAAATTGTGGGATATATAACTCATAGAATTGTGGATATTGGAGGCCACAAAATTATTCACAAATGGGTCTGAATGACTAAAAATGGCAAATATTTGTGAGTTATAGGTCATGAAATCATGAGTTTTGACCAACACAAAATTACTTGCCAATTCGTCAGAATGATTGAAAATAGCAAAAAATCGTGGGTTATAGCTCATGCAATTGTGAATTTGGGACTCTGGAAATTTATTTGATGATGGGTCGAAATGACTAAAAATAGCAAAAATTGTTGGTTATAGCTCAAGAAATCATGAGTATTGGCCTCTCAGAAATTTATTTGCCCATGGATTAGAATGAGTAAAATTGGCCAAAAATAGTGGTTACAGGTCATGAAATCCTAAAGTTTGGCCTCCGTGAAAGTATTTACTAATGGATTAGAATAATTAAAAAAGGACAAAAACCGTGGGGTATCGCTCATAAAATGTTGAATTTTGGCCTCCACGAAATTATTTGCCAATGGGTCATAATGACTAAAAATGCCCAAAAATCGTGGGCTACAGCTCATTAAATCGTGAATTTTGGTCTACACGAAATTATTTTACAAGCTTGTGCCAATTTTTTTTCTAATGGCTCAACGATTGAAAATAGTCAGAAATAATAGATATAACTCATGAAATCTTGAATTTTAGTCCCCAAAAAAATATTTTTCAATGGGTCAAAATGATTAAAAATAATAAAAAAATCATCTATTATAGCTCATGAAATCATGAGTTTTGGGCGCCATGAAATTCTTTGCCAGCGGGCAAGAACGACCAAATATAGCAAAAAATCGTTGGGAATCCGCATAAAATCGTGAATTTTGAACTTTGTGAAATTATTTGCCTATGGGACGGGATGATTAAAAATGGTAAAAAACTTTGTGGGTTAAAGTTTAAGAAATTATAAGTTTCGTCTACCGCAAAATTATTTGCTAATAGGTCAGAACGACTAATAATGGCAAAAAATCGTGGATTATAGCTATTAAAATAGTGAATTTTGGGCTTTGCGAAATTATTTGCAGATGGTCAAAATAACTAAAAATGGCAAAATTTGTGCGTTATACCTCATGAAACCATGAGTTTTGGCCCCCTCAAAATTATTTGCCCATAGGTCGAAATGATTAAAAATGACTGAAAATCATGAATTATTGCTCATGAAATCCAGAATTTTGGCTTCCAAGAAATATTTGCTAATGGGTCAGAATGACTAAAGATAGCAAATAATCATGGGGTCTAGATCATGAGCTCGTGAACTTTGGGCTCCACTAAATTAATTGCTAATGGGTCGGAATGACTAAAAATGTCCAAAAATCTTGGGCTATAGCTCATCATATCAAGAATTTTGGTCTACACAAAATTATTTTATAATAGGTAGAAAAAATGAAAAATGACCACAAATTGTGTGTTATGTAGCTCATGAATCACTAAATTTTTAACTCCAAAAACTTATTTTGCCAACGGGTAGAAACGACCATAAATTGCACAAATTGTGTGTTATGTAGCTCATGAAATCTTGAATTTTTGCCTCTACCAAATTATTTGCCGATGGCACGATGACTGAAAATGGCCAAAAATCATAGGCAATAACTCATGAAATATTCAATTTTGGTCTCCAAGAAATTTTTTTCCAATGGGTCGGAACGACTAAAAATGGTAAAAATTCATGAGTTATAGCTAATGAAATTGTGAGTTTTGGCCGCCTTGAACTTATTTGCTAGCGGGTTGTAATGACTAAAACTTGCAAAAAATCGCGGGATATGCCTCATGGAATCATGAGTTTTGGGCTCTACAAAGCTATTTGCCAATGGGTCCAAAAGACTGATAATGGCAAAAAAAATTGTGTGTTATAGCTCAAGAAATTGTGAGTTTTGGCCGCCACACAATTTTTTGCCAATGGGTGGGAACAACAAAAAATGCCAAAGAATCGTGGGATATACTTCATGAAATCATAAATTTAGGACTACGCCAAATTATTTGCAAACATGTCCGAATAACTAAAAATGGCAAAAATTAATGGGTTACAGCTTATGAAATCGTGAGTTTTTGCCACTGTAAAATTATTTGCTAATGAGTCGGAATGACTAAAAATGGTCAAAACCCGCGGGTTATAGCTCATAAAATTGTGCATTTTGGACATTACAAAATTATTTGTTGATAGGTTGAAATGAGTAAAAATGGCAAAAATTCTGGGTTAATAGCTCATCAAATCATGAGTTTTGGCCTCCCCAAAATTATTTGCCCATGGGTTGAAACAACTTAAATGGTCAAAAATCGTGGATTAAAGCTCATGAAATCTTAAATTTTAGCCTGCACAAAATTATTTGCCAATGCGTCTGAACAACTAAAAATAGCCAAAAATCAAGGGGTCTTGATCATTAACTCATAAACTTTGCCTCTGCGAAATTGTTTGCTAATAGGTCGGAACTACTAAAAATATCCAAAAGTCTTAGGCTATAGCCCATAATATCGTGAATTTTTGTCTACGCGAAATTATTTCACAATAGGTAGAAATAATTAAAATTGGCCACAAATTATGTGTATAGCTCATGAGAACCGAAATTTTAAACTCCACAAACTTATTTTGCGACGGGTAGAAACGACCAAAAATGACCAAAAATCTTGAGTTATAGCTCATGAAATCTTGAATTTTGGCCTCTGTGTAATTATTTGCCAATGGCTCGAAGACTGAAAATGGCCAAAAATCATGGTTAATAATTCATAAAATCTTAAATTTTGGTCTCCATGACATTATTTTCCAATGGGTCGGAATGACGAAAAATGGAAAACAATTGTGAGTTATAGCTCATGTAATTGTGTGTTTTGGCCGCCATGAAATTATTTGCAAATAGGTTGGAATGTGTAAAACTAGCTAAAAATCACGAAATATCCCTCATGGAGTCATGAATTTAGGACTCTATAAAATTATTTTCTAATGGGCCCAAAAGACTAATAATGGGAAAAAATTGTGTGTTATAGCTCATGAGCTTGTGAGTTTTGGCCGCCACAAAATTTTATGCCAACGAGCCAAATCTATAATAAATGGCAAAGAATCGTGGGATATACCTCATGAAATGATGAGCTTTTTCCAATGCAAAATTATTTGCCAATATGTCAGAATGACTAAAAATGGCCAAAAATTATGGGTTATCGCTTATAAAATTATAAAATTTGGACTTTCCAAAATTTTTTGCTGATGGGATGAAATGAGTAAAAATGGCAAAACTTCTAGTTTAATAGCTCATGAAATCATGTATTTTGGTTTCCCCAAAATTATTTGCCCTTGGCACAGAACGACCAAAAATAGCTAAAAACTGTGGGTCATAGCTCATAAAATCCATAGTTTTAGCCTCCGCAAAATTATTTGTCAATGGGTCAGAACAACTAAATAGCCAAAAATGGCGGGGTATGGCTCATGAAATCTTAAATTTTTGCCTCCGCAATATTATTTTTCAATAGGTCAAAATGAATAAAAATGTCTAAAATTTGTAGGCAATAGCTCATAAAATCGTGAATTTTAGTCTACAGCAAATTATTTTCCAATAGGTAGAAAAAACTAAAAATGTAAAAAATCATGTGTAATTACTCACGAAATCCTGAATTTCAATCTTCACAAACTTATTTGCCAATGGGTAGAAATAATAAAAATGGCCAAAATCATGGGTTATAATTCATAAAATCGTGAATTTTAGCCTCTGCAAAATTTTTGCCACTAGCTTAATGACTGAAAATCTTAAGAAACCATGGGTAGCAACTCATGAAATCTTAAATTTTGGTCTCCACCAAAATACTTTCATATGGTCGGAACGACTAAAAATGACAAAATAATCATAAGTTATAGCTCATGAAATTGTGAGTTTTGGTCACCATGAAATTATTTGCTAGCAGGTTAGAATAACTAACATCGTGGGATCTAGCTCATAAAATTGTGAATTTTAGACTCTACGAAATTATTTGCCAATGGAACTGAATAACTAAAAATGGTAAAAAATTATTTGTTATAGCTCATGAAATCGTGAGTTTTGGCTTCCACGAAATTATTTACCAACGGATCGGATTGACTAAATATAGCGAAAAAATTGTGGGATATACCTCATGAAATCGTGAATATGAAATTATTTGCAAATGGGTCTGAATGACTAAAAATCACAATTATTTATGGTTTATAGCTCATGAAATTAAGAGTTTTGGCCAACACAAAATGATTTGCCAATGGGTCGGAACGACTGAAAATAGCTAAAAATCATTGGCTATAGCTCTTGAAATCATAAATTTTTGACTCAAATAATTATTTCTTAATGAAATGACCAGAAATGGCAAAAAATTAGGGTTATAGCTTAGGAAATCATGCGTTTTGGGCTTCAGAAATCATTTGCTCGTGGATCGAAATGACTAAAAATGGACAAATTTAATAGTTGTAGGTCATGAAATCATAAATTTTGGCCTTCACAAAATTATCTGTCAATGGGTCAAAATGATTAAAAATAGAAAAAAATATGGGGTTTCTCTCATGAAATCGTGAATTTTGGGCTCCGCGAATTTATTTGCCAATGGGTCGTAGTGATTAAAAATGTTTGAAAATAGTGGGCTATTGCTCTTTAAATTGTGAATTTTAGTCTAACCAAAATTATTTTACCATGGGTAGAAGCAACTAAAAATGGCCACAAGTCATGTGTTATAGCTCTTTAAATCCTGAATTTTAAACTCCGCCCACTTATCTGTCAACGGGTAGAAATAGGTAAAAATGATAAAAAATCATGGGTTATATCTCATGAAATCGTGAATTTCAGCCTCCGCAAATTTATTTTCCAATGGCTCGACAACTGAAAATGGCTTGAAATAATGCATAATAACTCATGAAATCTGTAATTTTGTTCCCCAAAAAATTACTTTGCAATGGGTCAAAATGACTAAAAATGGCAAAAAAATCGTGAGTTATAGCTCATCAGGAGTTTTGATCACCATGAAATTATTTGTCAGCAGTTTGGAGCGACTAAAAATGGCAAAATATCTTTGGGTATCCTCATAGAATCGTGAATTTTTGACTTCCTGAAGTTATTTGCCAATGGGTCAGAATGACTAATAATGGATTATAGCTCTTAAAATTATGAATTTTGGGCTACGCAAAATTATTTGTAGTTGGGTCAAAATGACTAATAATGGCAAAATTTGTGGATTATTGCTCATGAAATCATGTATTTAGGCCAATGAGCCTGAAAGACTAATAATGGCAAAATTTTGTGTATTATAGCTCTTGAAATTGCGAGAATTGCCCGCCATAAAATTATTTGCCAATCGGTCGGAACGACAAAAAATGGCAAAGAATCATGGGATATACCTCATAAAATCATAAATTTAGGAGTGCATGAAATTATTTCTAAATGTGTCCAAATGACTAGAAATGGCCACAAATTGTGTGCTATAGCTCATGAAATCCTGAATTCTAAACTTCGCAAACTTATTTGCCAATGGGTAGAAATGTCTAAAAATGGCCAAAAATTGGGGGTCAAAACTCATGTAATCATGAATTTTTGCCTTCGAGAAATTATTTGCCAACAGCTCGATGACTAAAAATGGCAAGAAATCATGGATAATAACTCATGAAATCTTCAATTTTGGTCTCCATGAAATTATTTACCAATGGGTCGGAACGATTAAAATTTTGTAACAAATTGTGAGTTATAGCTCATAGAATTGTGAACTTTGGCCGCCACAGAATTATTTTGCCAGCGGGTTGGAATGACTAAAATTGGCTCAAAATCATGGAATATACATCATGCAAACGTGAACTTTAGACTCTGTGAAATTATATGCCAATTGGTTCGAATAACTACAAATGGTAAAAAATTATGTGTCATAGCTGATGAAATCATGAGTTTTAGCCACCACAAAATTATTTGCCAATGGGCAAGAACGTCTAAAAATGGCCAAAAATCTTGGGCTAAAGCTCATGAAATCTTGAATTTTGGACTTCTAGAAATTATTTGTCGACAGTTCAAAATAACTAAAAATGGCAAAAATTATAGGTTATAGGTCATGAAATCATGAGTTTTGGGCTTTCGAAATTATTTGCCCATGGGTCGGAATAAAAAAAAATAGCTAAAAATCATGGGTTATGGTTGACAAAATTCTCAATTTGGCTTCCGCGAAATTATTTTTCAATGCATTGGAATGGCTAAAAATGTCCAAATATCCTAGGCTATAGCAAATGAAATCGAAAATTTTGGACACTTAAAAATGGCCACCAATCATTTGTTATAGCTCATTAAATTCATAATTTTAAACTTTATAAAATTATTTTCCAATGGGTAGAGATGACTAGAAATGGCCAAAAATTATGGGTTATAGGTAATTTTTGCCTCCACGCATTATTTTGTCAATGGCTCGATGACTGAAAATGGCCAGAAATCACGGACAATAACTCACAAAATCATGAATTTTGGCTTCTACAAGATTATTTTTGAAAGGGTCGGAATGACTATAAATGTCAAAAAATCGTGTGTTATATACCTCATGAATTTGCTAGTTTTGACCGCCATGAAATTATTTGCCAATAGATCGAATGACCAAAAGTGGCAAAAAATCATGGGATATACCTCATAAAATCATAAATTTAGGAGTGCATGAAATTATTTCTAAATGTGTCCAAATGACTAGAAATGGCCACAAATTGTGTGCTATAGCTCATGAAATCATGGATTTTATCTCCATGAAATTATTTCCCAATGGGTCGAACGACTAAAAATGGCAAAAATTATAGGTTATAGGTCATGAAATCATAAATTTTGGCCTTCACAAAAATTATTTTGTCAATGGGTCAAAATGACTAAAATGGCCAAAAATTATGGGTTATAGCTCATGAAATCGTGAATTTTGGACTCCACAAAATTATTTGCCAATGGGTCGAACGACTAAAAATGAGCAAAAATCGTGGGTTATAGCTCATGAAATCATGAGTTTTGGCCTCCACGAAATTATTTGCCAATGGGTCAAAATGACTAAAATGGCCAAAAATTATGGGTTATAGCTCATGAAATCCTAAATTTTAGCCTCCGTGAAATTATTTTCCAATGGGTCAAAATGACTAAAATGGCCAAAAATCTTGGGCTATAGCTCATGAAATCTTGAATTTTGGCCTCCACGAAATTATTTGCCAATGGGTCATAATGACTAAAATGGCCAAAAATCTTGGGCTATAGCTCATAAAATCATGATTTATAGCTCTTGAAATTGTGAGTTTTACAACCATGAAATTATTTTCCAATGGGTCAAAGCGACTAAAAATGGCAAGAAATCATGGATAATAACTCATGAAATCTTCAATTTTGGTCTCCATGAAATTATTTTCCAATGGGTCAAAATGACTAAAATGGCCAAAAATTATGGGTTATAGCTCATGAAATCTTCAATTTTGGTCTCCATGAAATTATTTGCCAATGGGTCGAACGACTAAAAATGTTCAAAAATCTTGGGCTATAGCTCATGAAATTGTGAGTTTTACAACCATGAAATTATTTTATAGTAAGTAGAAACAACTAAAAATGGCCACAAATAGTATTTTATAGCTCATGAAATCCTGAATTTTAAACTCCGAAACTTATTTGCCAATGGGTAGAAATGTCTAAAATGGCCAAAAATTATGGGTTATAGCTCATTAAATTCATAATTTTAAACTTTATAAAATTATTTTCCAATGGGTCGAATGACTAAAATGGCAAGAAATCATGGATAATAACTCATGAAATTGTGAATTTTGGCCTCCACAAAATTATTTGCCAATGGGTCGAATGACTATAAATGTCAAAAATCGTGTGTTATATACCTCATGAATTTGCTAGTTTTGACCGCCATGAAATTATTTGTCGACAGTTCAAAATAACTAAAAATGGCCAAAAATCTTGGGCTATAGCTCATGAAATCGTGAATTTTGGACTTCTAGAAATTATTTGCCAATGGGTCGAATGACTAAAATGGCCAAAAATTATGGGTTATAGCTCATGAAATTGTGAATTTTGGCCTCCACAAAATTATTTGTCAATGGGTCAAAATGACTAAAATGGCAAAAATTGTGGGTTATAGCTCATGAAATCATGAATTTTGGCTTCTACAAGATTATTTTTGAAAGGGTCGAATGACTATAAATGTCAAAAATCGTGTGTTATATACCTCATGAATTTGCTAGTTTTGACCGCCATGAAATTATTTGCCAATAGATCGAATGACCAAAAGTGGCAAAAAATCATGGGATATACCTCATAAAATCATAAATTTAGGAGTGCATGAAATTATTTCTAAATGTGTCCAAATGACTAGAAATGGCCACAAATTGTGTGTTATAGCTCATTAAATTCATAATTTTAAACTTTATAAAATTATTTGCCAATGGGTAGAAATGTCTAAAATGGCCAAAAATCTTGGGCTAAAGCTCATGAAATCCTAAATTTTAGCCTCCGTGAAATTATTTGCCAATGGGTCGAATGACTAAAATGGCAAGAAATCATGGATAATAACTCATGAAATCTTCAATTTTGGTCTCCATGAAATTATTTACCAATGGGTCGGAACGATTAAAATTTTGTAACAAATTGTGAGTTATAGCTCATAGAATTGTGAACTTTGGCCGCCACAGAATTATTTTGCCAGCGGGTTGGAATGACTAAAATTGGCTCAAAATCATGGAATATACATCATGCAAACGTGAACTTTAGACTCTGTGAAATTATATGCCAATTGGTTCGAATAACTACAAATGGTAAAAAATTATGTGTCATAGCTGATGAAATCATGAGTTTTAGCCACCACAAAATTATTTGCCAATGGGCAAGAACGTCTAAAAATGGCCAAAAATCTTGGGCTAAAGCTCATGAAATCTTGAATTTTGGACTTCTAGAAATTATTTGTCGACAGTTCAAAATAACTAAAAATGGCAAAAAATCATGGGTTATAGCTCATGAAATCGCGAGTTTTGGCCTCCACAAAATTATTTGCCCATGGGTCGAATAAAAAAATAGCTAAAAATCATGGGTTATGGTTGACAAAATTCTCAATTTGGCTTCCGAAATTATTTTTCAATGCATTGGAATGGCTAAAATGTCCAAATATCCTAGGCTATAGCAAATGAAATCGAAAATTTTGGACACTTAAAAATGGCCACCAATCATTTGTTATAGCTCATTAAATTCATAATTTTAAACTTTATAAAATTATTTTCCAATGGGTAGAGATGACTAGAAATGGCCAAAAATTATGGGTTATAGGTAATTTTTGCCTCCACGCATTATTTTGTCAATGGCTCGATGACTGAAAATGGCCAGAAATCACGGACAATAACTCACAAAATCATGAATTTTGGCTTCTACAAGATTATTTTTGAAAGGGTCGGAATGACTATAAATGTCAAAAAATCGTGTGTTATATACCTCATGAATTTGCTAGTTTTGACCGCCATGAAATTATTTGCCAATAGATCGGAATGACCAAAAGTGGCAAAAAAATCATGGGATATATCTCACAAAATCGTGAATTTAGGACTTCACAAAAATTATTGGCAAATGGGTGCCAATGACTAAAAATGGTAAACGTTTGTTGGCTATAGCTCATAAAATCATGATTTTTGGCCATCCCAAAATTATTTGCAAATGGGTCAGAACTACTAATAATGGACAAAAATACTAGGTTATAGTTCATGAAATCGCAAATTTAATACTCTGAGAAATTATATATCGATATGTCGAAATGACTAAAAATGGAAAAAAATTGTGCGTTATAGCTCATGAAATCGCGAGTTTTGGCCTCCACAAAATTATTTGCCCATGTGTCAAAATAACTAAAAATCTTCAAGAATCAGGGGTTATAGCTCATGAAATCATGGATTTTTATCTCCATGAAATTATTTCCCAATGGGTCAGAACGACTAAAAATGGGAAAATTTTATGAGTTATAGCTCATGAAATCATGAGTTTTCGCCTCCACGAAATTATTTGCCAATGGTCAAAAAGACCTAAAGTGGCTAAAAATTGTGTATTATAGCTCCTGAAATTATGAATTTTGACCTCCATAAAATTGTCTACCTGTGGGTCTAATCGACTAAAAATGAGCAAAAATCGTGGGTTATAGTTCATTAAATCCTAAATTTTAGCCTCCGTGAAATTATTTGCCAATGGGTCAGAATGACAAAAAATAGCCCAAATCATGTGGTCTAGATAATGAACTCATAAACTTTGGCCTCCGAAAAATTATTTGCTAGGTCAAAACGACTAAAAATGTTCAAAAATCTTGGGCTATAGCTCATGAAATCGTGAACTTTGGTCTACGTGAAATTATTTTATAGTAAGTAGAAACAACTAAAAATGGCCACAAATAGTATTTTATAGCTCATGAAATCCTGAATTTTAAACTCCAGAAACTTATTTGCTAACAGGTAGAAACGACCAAAAATGGATAAAAATTCAGGCGTAATGACTCATGAATTTTTGCCTCTGCGAAATTATTTGCCAACAGCTTGATGACTAAAGCCAGAAGTCATGGTAATGACTCATGAAGTATTGATGTTTTTTCTCCATGAAATTATTTTCCAATGGGTCAAAACGACTAAAAATCGTAAAAAATCATGATTTATAGCTCTTGAAATTGTGAGTTTTTACAACCATGAAATTATTTACCAAGGGCTAGAATGACAACCGGCAAAAATTGTGGGTTATAGCTCATTAAATTCATAATTTTAAACTTTATAAAATTATTTTCCAATGGTCGAACAACTAAAATGGCCAAAAATTGTGTGCTATTGCTCATGAAATCTTGAGTTTTGGCCACTCTGAAATTATTTGCCAATGGGTCGAACGACAAAAATGGCAAAATTGTGCGATATACCTCATGAAATTGTGAATTTCGATCTCAGTTAAATTATTTTCCAATAGGTCGAATGATGAAACTATCTAAAATTTGTAAGCTATATCTCATGAAATCGTGAATTTTAGACTTCATGAAATTATTTTCCAATGGTCGAACAACTAAAATGGCCAAAAATTGTGTGCTATTGCTCATGAAATCCTGAATTTTAAACTCCGAAACTTATTTGCTAACAGTAGAAACGACCAAAATGGATAAAAATTCAGGCGTAATGACTCATGAATTTTTGCCTCTGCGAAATTATTTGCCAACAGCTTGATGACTAAAGCCAGAAGTCATGGTAATGACTCATGAAGTATTGATGTTTTTTCTCCATGAAATTATTTTCCAATGGGTCAAAACGACTAAAAATCGTAAAAAATCATGATTTATAGCTCTTGAAATTGTGAGTTTTTACAACCATGAAATTATTTACCAGTGGGCTAGAATGACAAACTGGCAAAAAATTGTGGTATATACATAAATTTTAGACTCTACAAAATTATTTGTCAATTGGTCTGAAAGACAACTAATGGTAAAAACTTGTGTGTTATTGCACATGAAATTTTCAGTTTTGGCCACTACGAAATTATTTGCCAATGGGTCAGAACGACAAAAAATGGCAAAAATTGTGCGATATACCTCATGAAATTGTGAATTTCGATCTCCGTTAAATTATTTTCCAATAGGTCAGAATGACTGAAACTATCTAAAATTTGTAAGCTATATCTCATGAAATCGTGAATTTTGGACTATGCGAAGTTGTTTTTCAGTGGATAGAAAAAACTAAAATAGCCAAAAATTGTGTGCTATTGCTCATGAAATCCTGAATTAAAATCTTCACAAACTTATTTGCCAATGTGTAGAAAAAATGGCCAAAAATTGTGGGTTGAAGCTCATAAAATCGTAAATTTTAGCCTCCGCGAATTTATTTGCCAATAGCTTAATGACTGAAAATGGCAAGAAATCATGCGTAATCACTCATGAAATCTTAAATTTTAGTCTCCTCAAAAATATTTTCCAATGGTCGAACAACTAAAATGGCCAAAAATCATGATTTATAGCTCTTGAAATTGTGAGTTTTACAACCATGAAATTATTTGCCCATGGGTTGGAATGACTAAAATGGCAAAAATTGTGGTATATACATAAATTTTAGACTCTACAAAATTATTTGCCCATGGGTTGGAATGACTAAAATGGCCAAAAATCATGTGTTATAGCTCATGAAATTGTGAATTTTGGCCTCTGTGAAATTATTTGCCAATGGGTCGAACGACAAAAATGGCAAAAATTGTGCGATATACCTCATGAAATTGTGAATTTTAGACTTCATGAAATTATTTTCCAATAGGTCGAATGACTGAAACTATCTAAAATTTGTAAGCTATATCTCATGAAATCGTGAATTTTGGACTATCTGAAGTTGTTTTAGGTGGATAGAAAAACTAAAATAGCCAAAAATTGTGTGCTATTGCTCATGAAATCCGAATTAAAATCTTCACAAACTTATTTGCCAATGTGTAGAAAAAATGGCCAAAAATTGTGGGTTGAAGCTCATAAAATCGTGAATTTTAGACTTCATGAAATTATTTGCCAATAGCTTAATGACTGAAAATGGCAAGAAATCATGCGTAATCACTCATGAAATCTTAAATTTTAGTCTCCTCAAAAATATTTTCCAATGGTCGAACAACTAAAATGGCAAAATAGCATGCTTTATAGCTCATGAAATCGTGAGTTTTGGCCGCCATAAAATTATTTGCCAGCAGGTTGGAACGACTAAAAATAGCAAAATATCGTTGGGTATCCTCATAAAATCTAGAATTTTTCACTTCCTGAAGTTATTTGCCAATGAGTCAGGATGATTAATAATGGCTAAAATCACGGATTATAGCTCTTAAAATTATGAATTTTAGGCTCCACAAAATTGTTTGTAGATGGGTCAAAATGACTAAAAATGCCAAAAATTTTGGCTTATTGATCATGAAATCATGTGATTTGGCCAATGAGTTTGAAAGACTAATAATGGGTAAAAAATTTGTATTATAGCTCATGAAATTGTGAGATTTGGCTGTGACAAAATTATTTGCCAATTGGTCGAACGACTAAAAATGGGTAAAATCGTGGGTTATAGCTCATGAAATTGTGAATTTTGGCCTCTGTGAAATTATTTGCCAATGGGTCGAATGACTAAAAATGTCAAAATTTTGTGCGTTATAGCTCATGAAATTGTGAATTTTGGCCTCTGTGAAATTATTTGCCAATGGGTCGAATGACTAAACTATCTAAAATTTGTAAGCTATATCTCATGAAATCGTGAATTTTAGACTTCATGAAATTATTTGCCAATGGATATAAATGACTAAAAATGGCCAAAAATCATGTGTTATAGCTCATGAAATCTGAATTAAAATCTTCACAAACTTATTTGCCAATGTGTAGAAAAAATGGCCAAAAATTGTGGGTTGAAGCTCATAAAATCGTGAATTTTAGACTTCATGAAATTATTTGCCAATAGCTCTATGTCTAAAGATAGCAAGAAATCATGCGTAATCACTCATGAAATCTTAAATTTTAGTCTCCTCAAAAATATTTTCCAATGGTCGGAACAACTAAAAATGGCAAAATAGCATGAGTTATAACTCATGGAATTGTAAGTTTTTGCCGCCATGAAATTGTTTGCAAGCGGGCTGGAATGACAAAAATCGTGGAATATACCTCACAAAATCATGAATTTTGGACACTGGAAAGTTATTTGCCAATGGGTCCGAATGACTAAAATTAGTAAAAAATTGTGTAATAACTCATGAAATCATGAGTTATAGCAGCCTTGAAGTTATTTGCTAACAAATCAGATTGACTAAAAGTAGCAAAAAATAGTGGGATATACCTCAAGAAAATGTGAATATTGGTGCCTAAAAATTATTTGCAGTTGGGTCCGAGTGACTAAAAACAGCAAATATTATGAGTTATAGCTCATGAAATCTTGAGTTTTGGACAACACAAAATTTTTTGCGAATGAGTCTGAACAACTGAAAATGGCTAAAAATCATGGGCTATAGCTCATGAAATCATAACTTTTAGACTCTAAAACATTATTTGTTGATGGGTTGAAATGACCAGAAATGACAAAAATTCTGGATTATAGCTCAAGAAATCATGAGTTTTGCCCCCCAGAAATCAATTGCCCGTGGGTCGAAATGACTAAAAATGACCAAAAATCATGGTCATAGCTAATGAAATACTAAATTTTGGCCTCTGAAAACTTATTTGTCAATGGGACAAAACGATTAAAAATAGAAAAAAATTATGCGGTATCGCTCATGAAATCATGAATTTTGGCCTCCACAATCTTATTTGCTAATGGATCGTAATGGCTAAAAATATCTAAAAATCATTGGCTATAGCTCATTAAATCTTGAATTTTGGTCTATGCGAAATTATTTCACAATGGGTAGAACTAGCAAAAACTAGCTACAAATCATGTGTTATAGCTCTTTAAATCTTGAATTTTGAACTCCACAAACTTATCTACCAACAGATGGAAACGACTAAAAATGGCTAAAAATCATGGGCTATAGCTCATGAAATCATAACTTTTAGACTCTAAAACATTATTTGTTGATGGGTCAAAATGACTAAAATGACCAAAATCGTGGGTTATAGCTCATGAAATCGTGAGTTTTGGCCGCCATAAAATTATTTGCCAATGGGTCGAATGACTAAAAATGATAAAAAATTGTGTTATAACTCATGCAATTGTGAGTTTTGGCCATGACAAAATTATTTGCCAATGGGTCGAATGACTAAAAATGTCAAAATTTTGTGCGTTATAGCTCATGAAATCATGAATTTTGGCCTCTGTGAAATTATTTGCAAATGGGTCCGAATGACTAAAAATGTCAAAATTTTGTGCGTTATAGCTCATAAAATTATTTGTCAATGGGTCAAAATGACTAAAATGACCAAAATCGTGGGTTATAGCTAATGAATTCCTAAAATTTTGCCTCCACAAAATTATTTGTCAATGGGTCAAAATGACTAAAATAGCAAAAATGGTGGGGTATAGCTCATGAAATCATGAATTTTGGCCTCCACAATCTTATTTGCTAATGGATCGTAATGGCTAAAAATATCTAAAAATCATTGGCTATAGCTCATGAAATCATGAATTTTGGCCTCTGTGAAATTATTTCACAATGGGTAGAACTAGCAAAACTAGCTACAAATCATGTGTTATAGCTCTTTAAATCTTGAATTTTGAACTCCACAAACTTATCTACCAACAGATGGAAACGACTAAAAATGGCTAAAAATCATGGGTTATATTTCATGAAATTGTGAATTTTGTCCTCAAAATTATATACCATTGGCTCAAAGGATAAAAATGTTCGCAAATAGTGGATAATAACTCATGAAATCTTGAATTCTGGTCCCCAAAAAATCACTTTGCAATGGGTCAAAATGACTAAAAATGGAAAACAAAATAGTGTGTTATAGATCATGGAATCGTGAGTATTAGCCGCCGTGAAATTATTTGCTAGCAGGTTGGAATGACTAAAAATGGCAACAAATCATTAGATATCCTCATAAAATCGTGAATTTTAGACTTCATGAAATTATTTGTGAACGGGTCAAAACAATTAATAATGGACAAAAATCACGGCTTATAGCTCATGAAATTGTGAATTTTTCACTCTAAAATATTATTTGTTGATGGGTCAAAATCACAAGTTTTGGTCTCCTAGAAATCAATTGCCCATGGGTTGGAATGACTAAAAATAGCCAAAAATCATGGTTATAGGTCATGAAATTTAGGATTTTGGCATCCGCAAAATTATTTGTCAATGGGTCAAAATAATTAAAAATAGAAAAAAAATTATTGGGTATCGCTCACGAAATTGTGAATTTTGGCCTCTGTGAAATTATTTGCAAATGGGTCGTAACAATTAGAAATGTCCAAAAATAATGGGCTATAACTCATTGAAACGTGAATTTTAGTCTATGAAAAATTATTTTACCATGGGTAGAACCAGCTAAAAATGGCCACAAGACATGTGTTATAGCTCTTTAAATCCTAAATTTTAAACTCCGCACACTTATCACTTATCTGTCAATGGGTAGAAATGGCAGAAAAGGGCCAAAAATCATGTGTTATATCTCATGAAATCGTGAATTTTTACATCCACAAAATTACTTTCCAATGGCTCGATGACTGAAAATGGCCAGAAATAATGGATAATAACTCATGAAATCTTTAATTTTGGTCCCCAAAAAATTACTTTGCAATGGGTCAAAATGACTAAAAATGGCAAAAAATCATGCTTTATAGCTCATGAAATCGTGAGTTTTGGCCGCCATAAAATTATTTGCCAGCAGGTTGGAACGACTAAAAATAGCAAAATATCGTTGGGTATCCTCATAAAATCTAGAATTTTTCACTTCCTGAAGTTATTTGCCAATGAGTCAGGATGATTAATAATGGCTAAAATCACGGATTATAGCTCTTAAAATTATGAATTTTAGGCTCCACAAAATTGTTTGTAGATGGGTCAAAATGACTAAAAATGCCAAAAATTTTGGCTTATTGATCATGAAATCATGTGATTTGGCCAATGAGTTTGAAAGACTAATAATGGGTAAAAAATTTGTATTATAGCTCATGAAATTGTGAGATTTGGCTGTGACAAAATTATTTGTCAATGGGTCAAAATGACTAAAATGACCAAAAATCGTGGGTTATAGCTCATGAAATCGTGAATTTTAGCCTCCATGAAATTATTTGCAAATGGGTCCGAATGACTAAAAATGTCAAAATTTTGTGCGTTATAGCTCATAAAATCAAGAGAGTTTGCCAATGCAAAATTATTTGCCAATGGGTCGCAACGACTAAAAATGGGTAAAATCGTGGGTTATAGCTCCTGAAATCGTGAATTTTAGACTCCGCAAAATTATTTTCTAATGGATCAAAATGAGTAAAAATGGCACAAATTCTGGGTTAGTAGCTCATGAAATCATGAGTTTTAGTCTCCCCAAAATTATTTGCCTATGGGTCGGAATGACCAGAAATGGCCAAAAAACTTGAGTTATAGCTCATCAAATCCCGAATTTTACCTGCCTCAAATTTATTTGCCAATGGGTCTGAATAACTAAAAATAGCTAAAAATAGCGGAGTATAGCTAATGAATTCCTAAAATTTTGCCTCCACAAAATTATATTCCAATAGGTTAGAACGACTAAAAATGTTCCAAATTGTAGGCTATAGCTCATGAAATTGTGAATTTGGACGACTTGAAATTATTTTCCAATAGGTGAAAAAAATTAAAAATGGCCAAAAATCATGTGTTATAGCTCATGAAATCCTGAATATTAATTGTCACAACTTTATTTGCCAATGGATATAAATGACTAAAATGACCAAAATCGTGGGTTATAGCTCATAAAATCGTCAATATTGGCCTCCACGAAATTATTTGCCAATAGCTCTATGTCTAAAGATAGCAAGAAATCATGGTTAATAACTCATAAAATCTTAAATTTTAGTCTCCACAAAATTATTTCCAATGGTTGGACCGACTGAAAAATGGCAAAAAATCGGGAGTTGTAGCTCATGAAATTGTGAGTTTCGCCCCCCACAAAGTTATTTGCTAGCAGATTGGTACAACTAAAACAATCAAAAAATTGTAAGATATACCTCATAAAATCGTGAATTTTAAACTCTGTGAAATTATTTAGCAATGGGTCCGAATGACTAAAAATGATAAAAAAATTGTGTTATAACTCATGCAATTGTGAGTTTTGGCCATGACAAAATTATTTGCCAGCGGGTCGGATCGACTAAAAACTACAAAATATTGTGGGATATACTTCACGAAATCTTGAATACTGGACGTCGTGAAATTATTTGCAAATGGGTCCGAATGACTAAAAATGGTAAAATTTTGTGGGTTATCACTCATATTATTTGCCAATGGGTCAGTACGACTGAAAATGACCAAAAATCGTGGGTTATAGCTAATGAAAATAAGAATTTTGGACACCGCAAAATTATTTGCTGATAAAATGGCAAAAATTCTAGGTTATAGCTCAGGATATCATGAGATTTGGCCTCATAGAAATTATTTGCCCGTGGATCGGAATGACTAAAATAGCCAAAAATCATGATTATAGGTCATGAAATCCTAAATTTTTGCCTCCATTAAATTATATACTAATGGGTCTGAACGACTAAAAATAGCAAAAAATGGTGGGGTATAGCTCATGAAATCGTGAATTTTAGCCTTCACGAAATTATTTGCCAATGGGACGGAACGACTATAAATGTCCAAAAATCATAGCCTATATAGCTCATAATATCACGAATCATGGACTACGTGAAATTATTTTCCAATTGGTAGAAATAACTAAAAATGGCCACAAATCGTACGTTATAGCTCATGAAATCCTGAATTTTAAACTTTGTCAATGGGTAGAAATGACGAAAATGGCCAAAATTTTAGGGTCATAACTCATGAAATCTTGAATTTTAGCCTCCATGAAATTATTTGCCAATAACTCGATGACTGAAACTGGCAAGAATTAATGAATAATAACTCATAAAATATTGAATTTTTGTCTTCACGAAACTACTTACCAATGGGTCGGAATGATTAAAATTTGTAACAAATCGCGAGTTATAGCACAGAAATTGTGAGCTTCAGCAGTCACAGAATTAATTGCCAGCGGGTTCGAACGACTAAAATTAGCTAAAAATCGTGGGATATATACCTCATGAAATCATGAATTTTAGACTCTGTGAAATTATTTGCCAATTGGTCTAAACAACTATAAATGATAAAAATTTGCGGGTCATAGCTCATGAAATCGTGAATTTTGGACTTCAAGAAATTATTTATCGATGGTTCAAAATAACTAAAAATGGTAAAAAATTATGGGTTACAGCTCATGAAATCATGAGTTTTTGCCATTTAAAATGATTTCCCCAAGGGTTGGAACGATAAAAATTTACCAAAAATCATGGGTTATGGATGATGAAATTCTCAATTTTGGTTTTTGTGAAATTATTTTCCAATGGGTAGGAATGACTAAAAATGTCAAAAAACGGATATAGCTCTTGAAATCAGGAATTTTGGACTCTGTAAATTTAGTTTTTGATGGTTAAAAACACTTAAAATGGCAACAAAACTTGTGTTATGGCTTATGAAATCCTTAATTTTAAACTCTGCAAATTATTTTGCATATAGGTCTAAAATTGTGAATTTTGACCTCCATGAAATTATTTGACAATGGTTCGATAACTAAAAATGGCCAGAAATCATGGATAATAACTCACGAAATTGTGAATTTTGGCCTCCACAATATTATTTTCCAAAGGGTCGAAATGACTTTAAATGGCAAAAAATCATGTGCTATAGCTTATGAAATCAAGAGTTTTGACTGCCCTGAAATTATTTACCAACAGGCCGGAATGACCAAAAGGGCCAAAAGAAATCATGAGATATATCTTATAAAATCGTGAATTTTAGACTTTACAATATTATTAGCAAATGGATAACAATGACTAAAAATGCAAAGGTTCATGGGTTATAGCTCATGAAATCATGATTTTTAGCCACCACAAAATTATTTGCTAGTGGATTGGAACGACTAACAATAGACAAAAATCTTGGGTTATAGTTCATAAAATCGTGAATTTTAGACCCCGCAAAATTATATGTCGATAGGTCAAAATGACTAAAAATGTAAAAATAAATGTGCATTATAGCTCATGAAATCATGAGTTGTGGCCTCTGCAAAATATTTTGCCCATGTGTTAGAACAACTAAAAATATCCAAGAATCAGGAGTTATAGCTCATGAAATCATAAATTTTTATCTCCATGAAATATTTGCCAATGGGTCCGAACAACTAGTAATGATAAAAAATTATGGGTTATAGCTCATGAAATCATGAGTTTTGGCCACTACAAAATTATTTGCCAATGGGCCAGAACGACTAAAAATTACCAAAAATCATGTGTTAAAAGTTTATGAAATCATGAATATTGGACCTTGAGAAATTATTTACCGATGGGTCAAAATAAATTAAAATGGCAAAAATTGTGGGTTATACCTTATGAAATATGAGTTTTGGCTTTCCCGAAATTATTTGTACATGAGCCGATATGACTTAAAATAGACAAAAAATATGGGTTATGGATCATGAAACACTAAATTTTGGCTTCCATGAAATTATTTGCCTATGGGTAGGAACGACTAAAAATGTCCAAAAATCGTGAGTTATAGCTCATGAAATCATGAATTTTAGACTCTATTAATTTACTTTCCAATGGATAAAAACATTTAAAAATGTCTACAAATCTTTTGCTATAGCTCATGAAATCCTTAATTTAAAACTCCGTGAAATTATTTACCAATGGGAGGAAATGAGTAGAAATGGCCAAAATCATGGGTCATAGCTCTTGAAATTGTGAATTTTGGCCTCCATGATATCATTTTGACATTGGCTTGACGATAGAAAATGACCGGATATCGTCGATAATAACTCATAAAATTGTGAATTTTGGCCTCCACAATATTATTTTTCCAAAGGGTCGAAATGACTTTAAATGGCAAAAAATCATGTGCTATAGCTTATGAAATCAAGAGTTTTGACTGCCCTGAAATTATTTACCAACAGGACGGAATGACCAAAAGGGCCAAAAGAAATCATGAGATATATCTTATAAAATCGTGAATTTTAGACTTTACAATATTATTAGCAAATGGATAACAATGACTAAAAATGCAAAGGTTCATGGGTTATAGCTCATGAAATCATGATTTTTAGCCACCACAAAATTATTTGCTAGTGGATTGGAACGACTAACAATAGACAAAAATCTTGGGTTATAGTTCATAAAATCGTGAATTTTAGACCCCGCAAAATTATATGTCGATAGGTCAAAATGACTAAAAATGTAAAAATAAATGTGCATTATAGCTCATGAAATCATGAGTTGTGGCCTCTGCAAAATATTTTGCCCATGTGTTAGAACAACTAAAATATCCAAGAATCGAGTTATAGCTCATGAAATCATAAATTTTATCTCCATGAAATATTTGCCAATGGGTCCGAACAACTAGTAATGATAAAAATTATGGGTTATAGCTCATGAAATCATGAGTTTTGGCCACTACAAAATTATTTGCCTATGGGTAGGAACGACTAAAAATTACCAAAAATCATGTGTTAAAAGTTTATGAAATCATGAATATTGGACCTTGAGAAATTATTTACCGATGGGTCAAAATAAATTAAAATGGCAAAATTGTGGGTTATACCTTATGAAATATGAGTTTTGGCTTTCCAAATTATTTGTACATGAGCCGATATGACTTAAAATAGACAAAAATATGGGTTATGGATCATGAAACACTAAATTTTGGCTTCCATGAAATTATTTGCCCATGTGTTAGAACAACTAAAATATCCAAGAATCGGGAGTTATAGCTCATGAAATCATGAATTTTAGACTCTATTAATTTACTTTCCAATGGATAAAAACATTTAAAAATGTCTACAAATCTTTTGCTATAGCTCATGAAATCCTTAATTTAAAACTCCGTGAAATTATTTACCAATGGGAGGAAATGAGTAGAAATGGCCAAAATCATGGGTCATAGCTCTTGAAATTGTGAATTTTGACCTCCATGAAATTATTTGCCTATGGGTAGGAACGACTAAAAATTACCAAAAATCATGTGTTAAAAGTTTATGAAATCATGAATATTGGACCTTGAGAAATTATTTACCGATGGGTCAAAATAAATTAAAATGGCAAAATTGTGGGTTATACCTTATGAAATATGAGTTTTGGCTTTCCAAATTATTTGTACATGAGCCGATATGACTTAAAATAGACAAAAATATGGGTTATGGATCATGAAACACTAAATTTTGGCTTCCATGAAATTATTTGCCTATGGGTAGGAACGACTAAAATGTCCAAAAATCGTGAGTTATAGCTCATGAAATCATGAATTTTAGACTCTATTAATTTACTTTCCAATGGATAAAAACATTTAAAAATGTCTACAAATCTTTTGCTATAGCTCATGAAATCCTTAATTTAAAACTCCGTGAAATTATTTACCAATGGGAGGAAATGAGTAGAAATGGCCAAAATCATGGGTCATAGCTCTTGAAATTGTGAATTTTGGCCTCCATGATATCATTTTGACATTGGCTTGACGATAGAAAATGACCAGATATCGTCGATAATAACTCATAAAATTGTGAATTTTGGCCTCCATAAATATATTTTTCAAAGGGTTGGAATGATTATAAATGTCAAAAAATCTTGGGATATATCTCATAAAATTGTTGATTTTGGACTCCACAGAATCATTTGCAAATGAATAAAAATTTGTAAAAGTTCGTGGGTTATAGCTCATGAAATCATGAGTTTTGGCCACCGCAAAATTATTTGCCAATAGCCCAAAATGACTAACAATGGACAAAAATCCTCAGATAGAGTTCATGAAATTATGAATTTTAGACACGGTGAAATTATATTTTGATAGGTCGAAATGACTAAAAACAGAAAAAAAAAAAACAATGTGCGTTATATAGCTCATGAAATCATGAGTTTTGGCCTCCACAAAATTTTTTGCCCATGGGTCAAAATGACTAAAAATATCTAAGAATATGGGTTATAGCTCATGAAATCATGGATTTTTATCTCCGCCGAATTATTTGCCAATGAGTCGGAACGACAGAAAGTGGGAAAAACTTATGGGTTATAGCTCATGAAGTCATGAGTTTTAGCCTTCACGAAATTATCTGTGGGTCGAAAAAAATCTAAAAGGCTGAAAATCATGGATTGTAGCTCGTGCAATTGTGAGCTAAGACCTCCGCGAACTTATTTGCCAATGGCTCAGAAAAATTAAAAATCAAGAGAAATTGTGTGCTATGGCTCATGAAATCTTGAATTTTGGCCTCCGTAAAAATATTTGTCAATCAGTTATCATAAATAAAAATGACCAAAAATCATGGATTATTGCTCAAGAAATCCTAAATTTTGGCCTTTAGAAAATTATTTGTCAATGAGTCGGAATGATTAAAATTTGCCAAAAATCATTGTTATAGCTAATTCAATCATGAATTTTGGACTCCGCAAAATTATTTTTCCAATAGGTAGAAACAACTAAAAATGGTCACAAATCGTGCGTTATAACTCATGAAATCCTGAATTTTATACACCACAAAAGTATTTTCCAATGGATAGAAGCAACTAAAAATGGCCAAAAATCATGGGTTATAGCTCATAAAATCATGAATTTTTGCCTCTGTGAAATTATTTGCCAGTGGCTCGAATGACTAAAAATGGCAAGAAATTGTGCGTTATATAACTCATGAAATCATAAATTTTGGCATTCACTAAATAATTTTCCAATGGATCGAATGATTAAAAATGGTAAAAATCGTGTGTTATAGTTCATGAAATTGTGAGTTTTGGCCGTCGTGAAATTATTTGCCAATGGTACTATAGCTCACGAAATTGTGAGTTTTGGACCTTCGTGAAATTATTTGCCAATTGTTCAAAATGACTAAAAATGGTCCAAAATGTTAGTAATAGCTCATGAAAATGTGATTTTTGAACTCCACGAAATTTGTTTGCCGATAGGTCAAAATGAACAAAATTTGCTAAAATTAGTGCTTTGTAGCTCGTGAAGTTGAGAATTTTGGACTCGTGAAATTATATGTCGATGGGTAGAAATTACTCGAAAAGGTAGAAATTTGTGGGTTATAGCTCATTAAATTATGAGTTTTATCACCAAGAAATTATTTGCCAATGAGTGAACGGCGAAAAGTGGGAAAAACTTATGGGTTATAGCTCATGAAGTCATGAGTTTTAGCCTTCACGAAATTATCCGTGGGTCGAAAAAATCTAAAAGGTGAAAATCATGGATTGTAGCTCGTGCAATTGTGAGCTAAGACCTCATGAACTTATTTGCCAATGGCTCGAAAAATTAAAAATCAAGAGAAATTGTGTGCTATGGCTCATGAAATCTTGAATTTTGGCCTCCGTAAAAATATTTGTCAATCGGTTATCATAAATAAAATGACCAAAAATCATGGATTATTGCTCAAGAAATCCTAAATTTTGGCCTTTAGAAAATTATTTGTCAATGAGTCGAATGATTAAAATTTGCCAAAATCATTGTTATAGCTAATTCAATCATGAATTTTGGACTCCTCAAAATTATTTTTCCAATAGGTAGAAACAACTAAAAATGGTCACAAATCGTGCGTTATAACTCATGAAATCCTGAATTTTATACACCACAAAAGTATTTTCCAATGGATAGAAGCAACTAAAAATGGCCAAAAATCATGGGTTATAGCTCATAAAATCATGAATTTTTGCCTCTGTGAAATTATTTGCCAGTGGCTCGAATGACTAAAAATGGCAAGAAATTGTGCGTTATATAACTCATGAAATCATAAATTTTGGCATTCACTAAATAATTTTCCAATGGATCGGAATGATTAAAAATGGTAAAAAATCGTGTGTTATAGTTCATGAAATTGTGAGTTTTGGCCGTCGTGAAATTATTTGCCAATGGTACTATAGCTCACGAAATTGTGAGTTTTGGACCTTCGTGAAATTATTTGCCAATTGTTCAAAATGACTAAAAATGGTCCAAAATGTTAGTAATAGCTCATGAAAATGTGATTTTTGAACTCCACGAAATTTGTTTGCTGATAGGTCAAAATGAACAAAATTTGCTAAAATTCGTGCTTTGTAGCTCGTGAAGTTGAGAATTTTGGACTCTGTGAAATTATATGCTGATGGGTAGAAATTACTCGAAAAGGTAGAAATTTGTGGGTTATAGCTCATTAAATTATGAGTTTTTATCACCAAGAAATTATTTGCCAATGGGTTCAAACGACTAAAAAAGGAAAATTATTGTGGGTTACAACTCATGAAGTCATGAGTTTTGGCCACTGTGAAACTATTTGTCAGTGGGTAGAACGATTAAAAAGGCCAAATCATGGGTTATAGCTCTAAAATCGTGAATTTTGGGCTCCACAAAATTATTTGTCGATGGGTCTAATTGACTAAAAATAGCAAAAAGTATGGACTATAGCTCATGAAATCATGACCTTTGGTCTTCCCGAAATTACTTGCCCATGGGTCGGAACGACTAAAAATGTACAAAAGGCTTGTGCTATAGCTCATGAAATTGTGAATTTTAGACTCCACGAAAATATTTTTCAATGAGTAAAAGAAACTAAAAATAGCCACAAATAGTGTGTTATAGCTCACAAAATCATTAAATTTAAAACTCCACAAACTTATTTGTCAATGGGTGTAAGTGACTAAAAATAGCCAAAAGTCATGGGTAAATATCTCATGAAATCGTGAATTTTGGCCTCTGCAAAATTATTTGTTAAGGGATTGATGAATGAAAATGGTTAGAAATTGTGGGTAATAACCCATGGAATCATGAATTTTGGCCTCCACGAAATTATTTGCCAATGGGTCGAACAACTAAAAATGTCAAAACATCGTGTGTTATAGCTCATGAAATCATGAGTTTTGGCCTCCACGAAATTATTTCACAGTGGATCAAAACAACTAAAATGGACAAAAATGATAGGATTTACCTCATGAAATTATGAACTTTAAACTCCACAAAATTATTTGCCAATGGGTTCAAATGGCTAAAATGGCAAAAATTATGGATTTTACAACTTATGAAATCATGATTTTGGCCATCACAAAGTTATTTGCCAATGGGTCGAACGACTAAAAATGTACAAAAGGCTTGTGCTATAGCTCATGAAATTGTGAATTTTAGACTCCACGAAAATATTTTTCAATGAGTAAAAGAAACTAAAAATAGCCACAAATAGTGTGTTATAGCTCACAAAATCATTAAATTTAAAACTCCACAAACTTATTTGTCAATGGGTGTAAGTGACTAAAAATAGCCAAAAGTCATGGGTAAATATCTCATGAAATCGTGAATTTTGGCCTCTGCAAAATTATTTGTTAAGGGATTGATGAATGAAAATGGTTAGAAATTGTGGGTAATAACCCATGGAATCATGAATTTTGGCCTCTAAGAAATTATTTTCCAATGCGTCGGAACGACTGAAAATGTCAAAACATCGTGTGTTATAGCCATGAAATTGTGAGTTTTGCTCGCCACGAAATTATTTCACAGCGGATCAAAACAACTAAAAATGGACAAAAATGATAGGATTTACCTCATGAAATTATGAACTTTAAACTCCACAAAATTATTTGCCAATGGGTTCAAATGGCTAAAATGGCAAAAAATTATGGATTTTACAACTTATGAAATCATGATTTTTGGCCATCACAAAGTTATTTGCCTATGGGTCGAACGACTAAAAATGTACAAAAGGCTTGTGCTATAGCTCATGAAATTGTGAATTTTAGACTCCACGAAAATATTTTTCAATGAGTAAAAGAAACTAAAATAGCCACAAATAGTGTGTTATAGCTCACAAAATCATTAAATTTAAAACTCCACAAACTTATTTGTCAATGGGTGTAAGTGACTAAAAATAGCCAAAAGTCATGGGTAAATATCTCATGAAATCGTGAATTTTGGCCTCGCAAAATTATTTGTTAAGGGATTGATGAATGAAAATGGTTAGAAATTGTGGGTAATAACCCATGGAATCATGAATTTTGGCCTCTAAGAAATTATTTTCCAATGCGTCGGAACGACTGAAAATGTCAAAACATCGTGTGTTATAGCCATGAAATTGTGAGTTTTGCTCGCCACGAAATTATTTCACAGCGGATCAAAACAACTAAAAATGGACAAAAATGATAGGATTTACCTCATGAAATTATGAACTTTAAACTCCACAAAATTATTTGCCAATGGGTTCAAATGGCTAAAATGGCAAAAAATTATGGATTTTACAACTTATGAAATCATGATTTTTGGCCATCACAAAGTTATTTGCCTATGGGGCAGAACAACTAAAAAATTATCAAAAATCATGGGTTATAGCACATGAAATAAAAAAATTTTGACTCCGCGTTATTATTTCCTAATGGGTCAAATAGACTAAAAAGAGCAAAAATTGTGGGTTATAGCTCATGAAATCATGAGATTTGGCCTCTTTGAAATTATTTGCCTGTGGGTTAGAATGACTAAAAATGGTTAAAAAATCATGGGTTATAGCTCATGAAATCCTAATTTTCGGCCTCTATGAAATTATTTGCCAATGGGTCGGAACAACTAAAAATGTCAAAACATTGTGGGCTATAGCTCATTAAATCGTAAATTTTTGCCTCCACAAAATTATAAGCCTATGGCTCAAACAACTGAAATTGACCACAAATCATGGATTATAACATATGAAATTGTGAATTTTAGCGTCTATGAAATTATTTTTTAGTGAGCCGGAACGATTAAAATTGTCCAATAATCATCGGTTATAGCTCATGAAATCATGAATTTTGATCTACACAAAATTATTTGCCAATGGGTTGAAATGACTAAAATTAGCATAAAATTGTAGGTTACAGCTCATGAAATTATTTGTCATTGAGTCGGAATGACTAAGAATGACCAAAATATTGGGTTATAGCCCATGTAATCGTGAATTAGGGCCTCCGCAAACTTCTTTGCCATTGGCTCGAAATGATTAAAAATGGCGAGAAATTGCGTGTTATAGCTCATGAAATTGTGAATTATGGCATCAATAATATTATTTGCTAATTGGTTAGGATGAAAAAAAACGGTCCTAACTCATGGGTTATAGCTCATGAAATCATGAGCTTTGGCCACCGCAAAATTATTCGCCATGACCAAAAATATTGGGTTATAGCCCATGTAATCGTGAATTAGGGCCTCCGAAACTTCTTTGCCATTGGCTCGAAATGATTAAAATGGCGAAATTGCGTGTTATAGCTCATGAAATCGTGAATTTTGGGCTCCACAAAATTATTTGCCAATGGGTCGAATGACTAAAAATGTCAAAACATCGTGTGTTATAGCTCATGAAATCATGAGTATTGGTCTCCGTGAAATTATTTGCCAATGGGTCGAATGACTAAAAATGGTAAAACATTATGGGTTATAGCTCATGAAATCATGAGTATTGGTCTCCGTGAAATTATTTGCCAATGGGTCAAAATGACTAAAATGGCCAAAATTTATGGGTCATAGCTCATGAAATTATGAACTTTAAACTCCACAAAATTATTTGCCAATGGGTCAAAATGACTAAAAATGGTTAAAAATCATGGGTTATAGCTCATGAAATTGTGAATTTTAGCGTCTATGAAATTATTTGTCGATGGGTAGAAATTACTCGAAAAGGTAGAAATTGTGGGTTATAGCTCATTAAATTATGAGTTTTATCACCAAGAAATTATTTGCCAATGGGTTGAAATGACTAAAAATGGTAAAACATTATGGGTTATAGCTCATGAAATCATGAGGTTTGGCCTCAATAAAATTATTTGTCGATGGGTAGAACGATTAAAAGGCCAAATCATGGGTTATAGCTCTAAAATCGTGAATTTTGGGCTCCACAAAATTATTTGTCGATGGGTCTAATTGACTAAAAATAGCAAAAGTATGGACTATAGCTCATGAAATCATGAGATTTGGCCTCTTTGAAATTATTTGCCAATGGGTCGAACGACTAAAAATGTACAAAAGGCTTGTGCTATAGCTCATGAAATTGTGAATTTTAGACTCCACGAAAATATTTTTCAATGAGTAAAAGAAACTAAAATAGCCACAAATAGTGTGTTATAGCTCACAAAATCATTAAATTTAAAACTCCACAAACTTATTTGTCAATGGGTGTAAGTGACTAAAAATAGCCAAAAGTCATGGGTAAATATCTCATGAAATCATGAGATTTGGCCTCTTTGAAATTATTTGCCCGTGGGTTAGAATGACTAAAAATGGTTAAAAATCATGGGTTATAGCTCATGAAATTGTGAATTTTAGCGTCTATGAAATTATTTGCCAATGGGTCGAACAACTAAAAATGTCAAAACATCGTGTGTTATAGCCATGAAATTGTGAGTTTTGCTCGCCACGAAATTATTTCACAATGGATCAAAACAACTAAAATGGACAAAAATGATAGGATTTAGCTCATGAAATCATGAATTTTGATCTACACAAAATTATTTGCCAATGGGTTCAAATGGCTAAAATGGCAAAAAATTATGGATTTTACAACTTATGAAATCATGATTTTTGGCCATCACAAAGTTATTTGCCTATGGGGCAGAACAACTAAAAAATTATCAAAAATCATGGGTTATAGCACATGAAATAAAAAAATTTTGACTCCGCGTTATTATTTCCTAATGGGTCAAATAGACTAAAAAGAGCAAAAATTGTGGGTTATAGCTCATGAAATCATGAGATTTGGCCTCTTTGAAATTATTTGCCTGTGGGTTAGAATGACTAAAAATGGTTAAAAAATCATGGGTTATAGCTCATGAAATCCTAATTTTCGGCCTCTATGAAATTATTTGCCAATGGGTCGAACAACTAAAAATGTCAAAACATTGTGGGCTATAGCTCATTAAATCGTAAATTTTGCCTCCACAAAATTATAAGCCTATGGCTCAAACAACTGAAATTGACCACAAATCATGGATTATAACATATGAAATTGTGAATTTTAGCGTCTATGAAATTATTTGCTAATTTGTTAGAGCGATTAAAATTGTCCAATAATCATCGGTTATAGCTCATGAAATCATGAATTTTGATCTACACAAAATTATTTGCCAATGGGTTGAAATGACTAAAATTAGCATAAAATTGTAGGTTCTGACTCATGAAATTATTTGTCATTGAGTCGAATGACTAAAAATGGCAAAAATCATGGGTTATAGCTCATGAAATCGTGAATTTTGGCCTCCATAAAATTATTTGCCAATGGGTCAAAATGACTAAAATGGCGAGAAAATGCATGTTATAGCTCATGAAATTGTGAATTATGGCATCAATAATATTATTTGCTAATTGGTCATAATGAAAAAAGGGCCTCAACTCATGGGTTATAGCTCATGAAATCATGAGCTTTGGCCACCGCAAAATTATTCGCCATGACCAAAAATATTGGGTTATAGCCCATGTAATCGAATCAGGGCCTCAGCAAACCTATTTTCCATTGGCTCAAAATGACTAAAAATGGCGAGAAAATGCATGTTATAGCTCATGAAATTACGAATTTTGGCATCTATAATATTATTTGCTAATTGGTCATAATGAAAAAAAGGGCCTCAACTCATGGGTTATAGCTCATGAAATCATGAGTTTTGGCCACCGTAAAATTATTTGCCAATGGGTCAGAACGACTACAAACGGCCAAGATTAATGGATTTTGGTCTCCATGAAATTACCTGCCAATGAGTCTTGAACGACTAAAAATTGGAAAACATTGTGGGTTATTGCTTATGATATCATGAGTTTTTCCTTTTGCATAATTATTTGACAATGGGTCGGAACGACTAAAAATTGCTAATAATCATGGGTTATAGCTCATGCAATCGTGAATGTAGGCCTCTGCGAACATATTTTCCAATGCTTGGAACGGCTAAAAATAGAGAGAAATTGTGTGTTATAGCTCTTGAAATAATAAATTTTTAGCCTCCATAAAATTATTTGCCAATGAGTCAGAACGACTAAAATTGGTCAAAAATAATGAGCTGTTGCTATGACATCGTGAATTTTGAATTCTGCAAAATCATTTTACAATAGGTGGAAATAACTAAAATGGCCACAAAACATGGCATATAGCTCATGAAATGATGAATTTTACACTCTGTAAAATTATTTGCCAATGTATAGAAATTACTAAAAATGGCCAAAATTTATGGGTCATAGCTCATGAAATCATGAGTATTGGTCTCCGTGAAATTATTTGCTAATTTGTTAGAGCGATTAAAAATGGAAAAAAATATGGGTTGTAGCTCATGAAATCATGAGTTTTTGTCTCCGTGAAGTAATTTGTCAATTGGTCAAAATGACTAAAAATGATAAAAAATCATGGGTCAGAATGACTAAAGTTGGTAAAAAGTTATGGGTTATAGCTCATGAAATCATGAGGTTTGGCCTCAATAAAATTATTTGCCAATTGGTCGGAAGGACTAAAAATGGTAAAACATTATGGGTTATAGCTCATGCAAATGTGAACTATGCACATCACGAACTTATTTGCCAATGGCTAGGAATGGCTAAAAATGTCCCAAAATTGTTTGTTATTGCTCATGAAATCGTGAATTGTGGCCTCTGTAAAATTATTTGCCATTGGGTCAGAACAAAAAAATAGCCATAAATTTGTAGACAGTTAAAATATATTTCTACCCAGGCTAATGTTCGGCTTGGATCTAAGAAGTGAACGTCCATGGGCTAAACACTTCGAATGGGCCCAAACCCGAGCCCACAGCAGGCTGTAGCGATGTTCACTTAACAAAGCATGTGAACCTCGCCACGCACCTCATCTCGACTTGACCCGACCGAGTCAAGAATGGGTCGACTCCTAAATAAATGTAGCGAAGTCTGCCCAACAAAGCATGCGAACCTCGCCACACAACTCGATTCAACCCAACCGAATCAAGAACAAGTCGAACCCGCCGATTCACACTCCACGCCGAGTTAAAAGACATCATTAGTCAGCCAAATTATGAATTGAATTCTGTGCTAAATTCGAACTCATATGCAAAGTTCACCAATCAATGAACTTCATTTATAACAACCCAAGTGGGCCACATCATCCATGATTCCAAAGAAATATCACCCGCATCCAAACGAGCCTCACCCAAATGTCTTCAATGAACTTTGCCAAGTCAGCGAACCCCGCCAAATAGCCGTTTGAGGGCTATTTTCTAGGGGATAATTGATCCCTACTATCTCTGATTCTGATGGCCACTTATTCCACAAATAAAGGCCATTAACGCTCTCTTTTAGCCTATAAAAGGAGGGGAGATTGATCATTTGTGGGGGCTAATATTATCATAGAGAGACCAACACACACGCATAAAGAGATTATTAATCTTGCACTTGTGATTCTATCAAGAAGAGGTGCTAAAAGAAGACTTGGATATCTTTCAAGCAACTAAGTTCTCATCAACAGCAAAAGACTCATCGTTCATCTTAGTCGGTGCGTCAACGGAATATAAGATCGACGTTCCATAGACACACAAAAAAGAAACCCAAGAAATATAAATTTTTCTTAGTTTCATTGTAAGTCTTCCAATTGTAATCTGTGTCAATTACAATTTGAAATACCCAAAATAAAATCGTGTGTTATAGCTCATGAAATCCTGAATTTTAGCCTCCATAAAATTATTTGCCAATGGATCAAAACATCAAAAAGAGCCAAAACTCATAAGCTATAGCTCATGAAATCGTGAATTTCGGACTCTTCAAAATTATTTTACAATAGGTAGAAATAACTAAAAATAGCTACAAGTCCTAGGTTATAGCTCATGAAATCCCGAATTTTTAGATTTCGCAAAATTATTTGCTAATGGGTAGAAATGACTTAAAATGGCTAAAAATAGTGGATTATAGCTTATGAAATCATGAATTTTGGCCTCCGCAAAATTCTTTGCCAATGGCTTAAATGACAGAAAATCACCAAAAATCATAGGTTATATTTCATAAAATCGTGAATTTTGACCTTCATGAATTTATTTTTCAATGGTCAGAATGACTAAAAATGGAAAAAAAATGTATGTTATAGCTCATGAAATTGTGAGTTTTGGCCGCAACAAAATTATTTGCCAATTAGTTGGAACAACTAATAATGGCAAAAAATCATGGGATATACATCATGAAAAATGGAAATCTAGACTCTACAAAATTATTTGCCTATGGGTCCGAATGACTGAAGATTATTCTTCAATGGGTCAGAATGACTAAAAATGGCTAAAAATCATGAGTTATAACGCATGAAATTATGAATTTTGGACTCCATGAAGTTATTTACTGAGGGTCAAATGACTAAAACTTTTAAAAATTGTGGGTTATAGCTCATGAAATCATGAGTTTTGGCCTTCGCAAAATTATTTGCTCATGGGCCAGAATGACTAAAAATGTCTAAGAATAGTAGGTAATAGTTCATGAAGCCATGGATTTGTGTCTTTGTGATATTATTTACTAATGGGTCGTGGTAACCAAAATTAGCAAAACTTTGTGGGTTACGGCTCATGAAATCGTGAGTTTTTGCCTTCACGAAATTATTTACCAATTGGTTAGAAAGACTAAAAATGGTGAAAATTTATGGGATATAGCTCATGCAATTGTGAATTTATGCCTCCATACACTTATTTACCAATGGCTCAAAATAACTAAAAATGGCAAGAAATTATGTCTAATATAACTCATGAAATCCGTAAAAATATTTTCCAACGGGTCAAAATAAATAAATATGGCCTCAAATCGTGGGTTGTAGCTCACGAAATCCTAAATTTTTGCTTCCAAAAAAGTAATTGCCAATGGGTCAGAACAACTAAAAATGGCTAAAAATCTCGGGCTATAGTTCATTAATTTTGAATTTTTAACTCCGAGAAATTATTTTCCAGTGGGTAGCAAAATTGAAAAATGATTAAAAAAATCATGGATTATAGCTCACTAAATCGTGAATTTTGGCCTCCATGATATTATTTTGTAAAGGGCTCTTACGACTAAAAATGGGAATAATTAGCAGGTTATAGCTTATGAAATAATGAGTTTTGGCCGCCATGGATTTATTTGCCGATAAGTCGAAATGACTAAAAATTGTGAAAAATATGGGTTATAGCTCACGAAATCTTGAATTTTAAACTCTACTAAAATACTTTGCCATTAGATATAAACAGATAAAAAGGTCCAAAAATCGTGTGTTATAACTCATGAAATCTTAAATTTTAGCCTCCACAAAATTATTTTGTCATCAGTCGAAACGATTAAAAATGGCAAAAAATCATGTGTTATAGATCATGAAATTATGAGTGTCAACCACCTCAAAATTATTTGCCAGCGGGTCAGAATGACTAAAAATGTAAAAAAATCATGGGATATAACTCATGAAATTGTGAATGTTGGATTCCGAGAAAGTATTAGCTAATGGGTCCAAATGACTAAAAATAATAAAATTATTTGCTAATGGGTCAAATGATAAAAGTGGCTAAAAGTCATGGTTATAGCTCACATAACCATGAATTTTGGACTACACGAAATTACTTGCTGATGGGTCAAAAAAAAATAAAAAATTGTGTGTTATAACTCATTAAATTATGAGTTTTTGCCTCCTTGAAATTATTTACCCATGGGTCAAAATGTCTAAAAATGGACAAAAATTATGGCTTACATAGCTCAAGATATCCCAAATTTTGGCCTCTGCTAAATTATTTGCCAATGAGCCGAAGTGACTAAAAATATCCAAAAATCATAGGCTATAGCTAATGAAATTATGAATTATTGGAATCGGCAAAATTATTTTCACTTGGGTAGAAACAACTAAACATAGCAGCAAATCGTGGGTTATAGGTCATGAAATCCTGAATTTTAAATTTTGCAAAATTATTTGCCAACGGGTAGAAACGACTAAAAATGGAAGAAGATTATGGGTTATAGCTCAAGAAATCTTGAATTTTTGCCCTCGAATAATTATTTTCTAATGGCTAAACGACTAAAAATGGCTAGAAATCATGGTTAATAACTCATTAAATTATAAATTTTAGCCTCTAAGAAATTATTTTCCTATGGCTCGGAATGACTAAAAATGGCAAAAAATAGTGTGTTATAGCTCATAAAATTGTGAGTTTTGGCTACCTTGAAATTATTTGCCAATGGGTCAAATGACTAAAAATGGAAAAAAATTCTGGACTCTGTGAAATTATTTACCAGCGGGTCCGAATGATTAAAAATGGAAAATAATTGTGGGTTATAACTCAAGAAATCATGAGTTTTGTCCCTCATAAAATTATTTGCCAATGAGTCAGAATGACCAAAAACAATAAATAATTGTGAGTTATAGCCCATGAAATTGTGAATTTTGGAATGCAAGAAATTATTTTTTGGTAGGTCAAAATAACCAAAAATAACAAAAATAGTAGGTTATAGCTCATGAAATCATGAGTTTTGACCTCCGTAAAATTATTTGCCCATGGGTTAGAGCAACTACAAATTTTCAAGAATCGATATTAGCTCATGAAATCATGGATTTTGGTCTTCACAAAATTATTTGCCCATGAGTCAGAGCACCTAAAACTATCTAAGAATCATGGGTTATAACAAATAAAATCATCAATTTTGGTATCTATGAAATAATTTGCCAATGGGTTGAAACTACTGAAAATGGCAAACAATTTGGGTTATAATAGCTCATGAAATCCTGAGTTTTGGCCTCCGTGAAATTATTTACCAGTTGGTCAGAATGAGCAAACATGGCTAAAAAATCATTGGTTATAGCTTATGAAATCATGAATTTTGGCCTCCACGAAATTATTTGTCAATGTCTCGAACAACTAAGAATGGTGAGAAATTTGTGTTATTGCTCATGAAATCATGAATTTTGGCCTCCACGAAATTATTTGCCAATGGGTCAAAATGACTAAAATGGAAGAAGATTATGGGTTATAACTCATGAAATCATGAGTTGGGTACCGTGAAATTATTTGTCAGTGGGTCAAAATGATAACATTAGCAAAATTGTGGGTTATAGCTCTGAGATCATGAGTTTTAGACTCCGTGAAATTATTCACACATGGGTCAGAACGACCAAAAATGTCCAAAAATGTGGGTTTTAGCTTATGAAATTATGAAATTTGGTCTCCACGAAATTATTTGCCCATGGGTCAGGAGGAGTAAAAATGTCCAAGAATCATAGATTATATAGCACATGAAATCATGGAATTAGGTCTCGACAAAATTATTTGCCAATGAGTCAGAATGACTAAAACTGGTAAAAAATTATGGGTTATAACTCATGAAATTGTGAGTTTTGACCTCTGCGAAATTATTTGCTGGTTGGTTGGAATGAGTAAAAGTGGCTAAAAAATCATTGGTTATAGGTTATGCAATATAGAACTCCACGAACTTCTTTGCCAATGGTTCAAAATGACCAAGAATGGCGTGAAATTGTGTATTACAGCTCATGAAATTATAAATTCTGGCCTCCACAAAATTATTTGTTGATGAGACAAAATGACTAAAATAGTAAAAATTTGTGGGTTATAGCTCATGAAATCATGAGTTGGGTACCGTGAAATTATTTGCCAATGGGTAGAAACGACTAAAAATGGAAGAAGATTATGGGTTATAGCTCAAGAAATCTTGAATTTTGCCCTCGAATAATTATTTTCTAATGGCTAAACGACTAAAAATGGTAAAAAATCATGGGTTATAGCTCATGAAATCATGAATTTTGGCCTCCACGAAATTATTTGCCAATGGGTCAAAATGACTAAAAATGGCAAAAATAGTGTGTTATAGCTCATAAAATTGTGAGTTTTGGCTACCTTGAAATTATTTGCCAATGGGTCAAAATGACTAAAAATGGTAAAAAATCATGGGTTATAGCTCGAGATCATGAGTTTTAGACTCGTGAAATTATTTACCCATGGGTCAAAATGACTAAAATGGAAAATAATTGTGGGTTATAACTCAAGAAATCATGAGTTTTGTCCCTCATAAAATTATTTGCCAATGAGTCGAATGACCAAAACAATAAATAATTGTGAGTTATAGCCCATGAAATTGTGAATTTTGGAATGCAAGAAATTATTTTTGGTAGGTCAAAATAACCAAAAATAACAAAAATAGTAGGTTATAGCTCATGAAATCATGAGTTTTGACCTCCGTAAAATTATTTGCCCATGGGTTAGAGCAACTACAAATTTTCAAGAATCGATATTAGCTCATGAAATCATGGATTTTGGTCTTCACAAAATTATTTGCCCATGAGTCAGAGCACCTAAAACTATCTAAGAATCATGGGTTATAACAAATAAAATCATCAATTTTGGTATCTATGAAATAATTTGCCAATGGGTTGAAACTACTGAAAATGGCAAACAATTTGGGTTATAATAGCTCATGAAATCCTGAGTTTTGGCCTCCGTGAAATTATTTACCAGTTGGTCAGAATGAGCAAACATGGCTAAAAAATCATTGGTTATAGCTTATGCAATTTAGGCGTCAACGAACTTATTTGTCAATGTCTCAGAACAACTAAGAATGGTGAGAAATTTGTGTTATTGCTCATGAAATCATGAATTTTGGCCTCCACGAAATTATTTGTCCATGGGTCAGAATGACAAAAAGTGATAAAATATTATGAATTATAACTCACGAAATCATGAATTTAGTACTCCGAGAAATTATTTGTCAGTGGGTCAAAATGATAACATTAGCAAAATTGTGGGTTATAGCTCTGAGATCATGAGTTTTAGACTCCGTGAAATTATTCACACATGGGTCAGAACGACCAAAAATGTCCAAAAATGTGGGTTTTAGCTTATGAAATTATGAAATTTGGTCTCCACGAAATTATTTGCCCATGGGTCAGGAGGAGTAAAAATGTCCAAGAATCATAGATTATATAGCACATGAAATCATGGAATTAGGTCTCGACAAAATTATTTGCCAATGAGTCGAATGACTAAAATGGAAGAAGATTATGGGTTATAACTCATGAAATCATGAGTTTTGGCCTCCGTGAAATTATTTGCTGGTTGGTTGGAATGAGTAAAAGTGGCTAAAAAATCATTGGTTATAGGTTATGAAATTATGAAATTTGGTCTCCACGAAATTATTTGCCAATGGGTCAAAATGACTAAAAATGGCAAAAATAGTGTGTTATAGCTCATGAAATTATAAATTCTGGCCTCCACAAAATTATTTGTTGATGAGACAAAATGACTAAAATAGTAAAAATTTGTGGGTTATAGCTCATGAAATCATGAGTTGGGTACCGTGAAATTATTTGCCAACGTGTCAGAACAACTAAAACTGGCTAAAAATCATAGTCATGAATTTTAGCATCCATGAAATTATTTTCCAATTGATCGGATTGACTAAAATAGACAAAAAATCATGTGTTGTAGCTCATGAAATTATCAATATTGGATGTCTCAAATTTATTTCTGATGGGTCGGAACGATGAAGAATGGCAAAAGCCATGTGTTATAGATTATGAAAGTATGAGTTTTGGCCTCCGTGAAATTATTTACCGGTTGGTCGAATGAGCAAACATGGCTAAAAATCATTGGTTATAGCTTATGAAATCATGAATTTTGGCCTCCACGAAATTATTTGTCAATGTCTCGAACAACTAAGAATGGTGAGAAATTTGTGTTATTGCTCATGAAATCATGAATTTTGGCCTCCACGAAATTATTTGTCCATGGGTCAGAATGACAAAAAGTGATAAAATATTATGAATTATAACTCACGAAATCATGAATTTAGTACTCCGAGAAATTATTTGTCAGTGGGTCAAAATGATAACATTAGCAAAATTGTGGGTTATAGCTCTGAGATCATGAGTTTTGGCCTCAGTGAAATTATTCACACATGGGTCGAATCGACCAAAAATGTCCAAAATGTGGGTTTTAGCTTATGAAATTATGAAATTTGGTCTCCACGAAATTATTTGCCCATGGGTCAGGAGGAGTAAAAATGTCCAAGAATCATAGATTATATAGCACATGAAATCATGGAATTAGGTCTCGACAAAATTATTTGCCAATGAGTCAGAATGACTAAAACTGGTAAAAAATTATGGGTTATAACTCATGAAATTGTGAGTTTTGACCTCTGCGAAATTATTTGCTGGTTGGTTGGAATGAGTAAAAGTGGCTAAAAAATCATTGGTTATAGGTTATGAAATTATGAAATTTGGTCTCCACGAAATTATTTGCCAATGGGTCAAAATGACTAAAAATGGCTATAAATAGTGTGTTATAGCTCATGAAATAGCTCATGAAATTATAAATTCTGGCCTCCACAAAATTATTTGTTGATGAGACAAAATGACTAAAATAGTAAAAATTTGTGGGTTATAGCTCATGAAATCATGAGTTGGGTACCGTGAAATTATTTGCCAATGGGTAGAAACGACTAAAAATGGCTAAAAATCATAGTCATGAATTTTAGCATCCATGAAATTATTTTCCAATTGATCGGATTGACTAAAATAGACAAAAAATCATGTGTTGTAGCTCATGAAATTATCAATATTGGATGTCTCAAATTTATTTCTGATGGGTCGGAACGATGAAGAATGGCAAAAAGCCATGTGTTATAGATTATGAAAGTATGAGTTTTGGCCTCCGTGAAATTATTTGCTAAAGAGTTCATACCATTAAAATTGGCAAAATATTGTGGGTTATAGCTCATGAAATAGCTCATGAAATCATGAGTTTTAGCCACCGTGAATTTATTTACCAATGGGTCAAAATGACTAAAATTTGTGATTGTGGGTGTAGCCATGAAATCCTGAGTTTCAAACTCTTCAAAATTATTTGGCATTGGGTAGAAATGGATAAAATGTTCAAAAATCATGGATGATAACTCATGAAATCCTGAAGTTTGGCCTCTAAAAAACAATTTTCCAACAGGTCAAAACAATTAAAAATGGCAAATTTTCATATGTTAGCTCATGAAATTGTGTCTGTTGACCACCACAAAATTATTTACTAGTGGGTCAGAATGACTAAAAATGGCAAACATTTGTGGGATATAACACATAAAATCGTGAATTTCAGATTCTGAGAAATTAATGGCTAATGGGTCCCAATGACTAAAAATGTTAAAACTATTTGCCAATGGGTTAGAACGACTAAAAATTCCCAAAATTCATGGTTATAGCTCATGCAACCATGAATTTTAGGCTCCACAAAATTATTTGCCAATGTGTCAAAATAATGAAAAAGGCAAAATTTGTGTGTTATAGTTCACTAAATTATGAGTTTTAGCCTCCCCCAAATTATTTATCCATGGATCGAAATGACTAAAAATGGTAAAAAAATCATGGGTTACATAGCTCATGATATTCTAAATTTTGGCCTCTGCGAAATTATTTGGTAATGAGTCAAAATAAATAAAAATGTCTAAAAATAATAGGAATGAAAATCGTGTATTTTTTTACTCTACAAAATTATTTTCCAATAGGTAGAAAACACTAAAAATAGCCACAAATTGTGGAAAATAGCTCATGAAATCTTAAATTTTAAATTCTGCAAAAATTTTTGCCAATGGGTAGAAACGACTAAAAATGGCTATAAATAGTGTGTTATAGCTCATGAAATAGTGAATTTTAGACTCTGAGAAATTATTTATCGGTAGGTCGAAATGACCGAAAATAACAAAAATTGTGGGGTTATAGCTTATGAAATCATGAGTTTTGGGCTCCGTAAAATTATTGTTCCATGGGTCACAGCAAATAAAAATGACTAAAAATGTCCAAGAACTCATGATTTCATGACCTATAACCCACGATTTTTTATCATTTTTAGTCATTTCGACCCATTAGCAAATAATTTTGCGGTAACCAAAACTCATGTTTTAATGAGCATAACCAACAATTGTTTGCCATTTTTAGCCAATTCGACCAATCAGCAAATAATTTTGCAGAGTCCAAAACACACAATTTCATGAGCCATGACACACAAGTATTTGCTATTTTTAGTCATTCCGCCGATTGGCAAATAATTTCATAGCGGCAAAACTCATAATTTCTTGAGCTATGACACACAATTTTTTTAAAATTTTTAGTCATTCCAATCCATTGGAAAATAATTTTATAGAGGTCAAAATTCACAATTTTATGAGCTATAACACACAATTTTCTAGCCATTTTAGTCATTTCGACCCATTAGCAAATAATTTTGAGGAGTCCAAAATTAACGATTTCATGAGCTAGAATCCATAATTTTTAGCCATTTTAATCGTTCGACCCAATGACAAATAATTTTGAGGAGTCCAAAATTAACGATTTCATGAGCTATAACCCATGATTTTTGGCCATTTTTAATTATTTTTATCTATTGTAAAATAATTTTGAGGAGTCCAAAATTAACGATTTCATGAGCTAGAATCCATAATTTTTAGCCATTTTTAATCGTTCTGACCCAATGACAAATAATTTTGAGGAGGCTAAAATTCTAGATTTTATGAGCTATAACCTATGATTTATGGTCATTTTTATTCATTTTGACCCATTGATAAATAATTTTACATAGGCCAAAATTCACAATTTTATGAGCTATAACACACAATTTTCTAGCCATTTTTAGTCATTCGAGCCATGGCTAAATGAGTTTGCGGATGCCTAAATTCATGATTGCATGAGATAACCCATGATTTTTTGACATTTTTAATTCTTCTGAACAATTGGAAAATAATTTCATAGAGGCCAAAACTCATGACTTCATGAGGTATAACCCATAATTTGTTTTGCCATATATAAGCATTCCAACTCATTAGCCAATAATTTTGTGGACGCCAAAATCCATGATTTCATTAGCTATAACCTATGATTTTTGGCAAGAAATTGTGTGTGATAGCTCATGAAATCATGAAATTTGGCCTCCGTTAAATTATTCGACAATGAGTTAGAACGAATAAAAATAGTTGCAAAATGTGAGCTATCACTCATGAAATCCTAAATTTTGGCCTCCGCGAAATTATTTGTCAATGGGTCAGAATGACTAATCATGGATAAAAAATCGAGTGTTATAGCTCATGAAATCTTAGATTTTAAATTCTATAAAGTTATCTGCCAATGGGTAGAAACAATGGAAAATAGCAAAGAATATCGATTATAGCTCATGAAATAGCCAATGGGCCAGAATGACTAAAAATGGCCAAAAAATATCGATTATCCCTCTTGAAATGATGAGTTTTGGCCACAAAATTATTTACCAATGGGTCAAAATGACTAAAAATTATCAAAAATTATGGTTTATAGCTCATTAAGTCATGAATTTTAGACTTCACAAAATTACTTGTCGCTGGGTTAAATGAATAAAAATGGCAAAAATTATAGGTTATAGCTAATGAAATCATGAGTTTTAGCCTCCACAAAATTATTTGCAAATGGATCAAAATGACAAAATCATGGGCTATAAGCTCATGAAATCATGAATTTTGGCCTCTGTGAAATTATTTGCTAAAGGGTTGGAGCGATAAAAAATAGGAAAAAATTATAAATTATTGCTTATGAAATTATTAGTTTTGGCCTCCATAAAATTATTTGTCAATTGTCAGAACGATTAAAAAATGTGAAAAATCATGGGTTATGGCCCATGCAGTCGTGAATTTAGGGCTCCGCAAACTTATTTGTCAAAGGCTCGGAATGACTAAAAATGGCAAGAAATTCTCAGTTATAACTTTTGAAACCATGAATTTTACCTCCATAAAATTATTTGCCAATGGGTCATGAATAAAAATGGCCGCAAATTGCGGGTTATAGCTCATGAAATCATGAATTTTGACCTCCATGAAGTTATTTGCCAATGGGATGAAACTACTAAAAATGGCCAAAAATCGTGAGCCATAGCTCATGAAATTGTGAATTTTTACATAAAATTGTGAATTTTTAACTCAGCAAAATTATTTTACAATGAGTAGACAACCAAAAATGGCCACAAATCGCGCGTTATAGCTCATGAAATCCTTAATTTAAACTCTACAAAATTATTTGCCAATGGATAGAACTGACTAAAATAGCCAAAAATTCATAGGTTATGGCTCATGAAATCATGAATTTTGACCCCCGTGAATTATTTGTCATTTGCCTGAACAACTAAAAATGGCTAGAAATTATGGGCTATAACTCACAAAATCATGAACGTTGGCCTCCAGGAAATTACTTTCCAAAGGGTAGGTACGATTTAAAATGATAAAAAATTATGTGTTATAGCTCATAAAATTGTGAGTTTCAGCCCTCCACGAAATTACTCGCCAATTGGTCGGAATGAATAAATGGCTAATAAATGTCGGTTATAGTTCATGAAATCACGAATTTTGGACTCCATAACATTATTTGTCGATTGGTCAAAATGAATGAAACCGCCAAAAATCGTGGGTTATAGCACAAGAAGTCATGAATTTTGGACTCGTGAATTTTTTGCCAATGGGTAAAAATGACTAAGAATGGTAAAATTTGGTGGGTTTAAAGCTCATGAAATCATGAGTTTCGACCGTTGTGAAATGATTTGCTAATGGGCGAATGACTGAAAATGGTCAAAAATCGTAGGTTATGGCGTAAGAAATCATGAATTTTGGCATTTGTGAACTTATTTACCAATGGTCCCAAACTACAAAAATAGCAAAAGTTTTGGGTTCTGACTCATGAAATCGTGAATTTTAACTCTATGAAATTATTTGCCAATTTGTCAAAATCACTAAAAATGGCAAAATATTGCGGGTTATAGGTCACGAAATCATGAATTTTGAACTCCGCAAAATTATTTCCCCTTGGGTTAGAACGATGAAAAATGGCCAAAAATCATGGGCGATAGCTCATGCAATCGTGAACTTTGGTCCCGGCGAACTTATTTGCCACTTGCTCACAACGATCGAAAATAACATAAAATCATGGGTTATAGCTAATGCAATCGTGAATTTAGGGCTCCGCAAACTTATTTGTCAAAGGCTCGGAATGACTAAAAATGGCAAGAAATTCTCAGTTATAACTTTTGAAACCATGAATTTTACCTCCATAAAATTATTTGCCAATGGGTCATGAATAAAAATGGCCGCAAATTGCGGGTTATAGCTCATGAAATCATGAATTTTGACCTCCATGAAGTTATTTGCCAATGGGATGAAACTACTAAAAATGGCCAAAAATCGTGAGCCATAGCTCATGAAATTGTGAATTTTTACATAAAATTGTGAATTTTTAACTCAGCAAAATTATTTGCCAATGGGTAGAAATAACTAAAAATGGCCAAAAATCGTGGGTTATAGCTCATGAAATCATGAATTTTGACCTCCATGAAGTTATTTGCCAATGGGATGAAACTACTAAAATGGCCAAAAATCGTGAGCCATAGCTCATGAAATTGTGAATTTTACATAAAATTGTGAATTTTAACTCAAAGAAAATTATTTTACAATGAGTAGACAACCAAAATGGCCACAAATCGCGTTATAGCTCATGAAATCCTTAATTTAAACTCTACAAAATTATTTGCCAATGGATAGAACTGACTAAAATAGCCAAAAATTCATAGGTTATGGCTCATGAAATCATGAATTTTGACCCCCGTGAATTATTTGTCATTTGCCTGAACAACTAAAAATGGCTAGAAATTATGGGCTATAACTCACAAAATCATGAACGTTGGCCTCCAGGAAATTACTTTCCAAAGGGTAGGTACGATTTAAAATGATAAAAAATTATGTGTTATAGCTCATAAAATTGTGAGTTTCAGCCCTCCACGAAATTACTCGCCAATTGGTCGGAATGAATAAATGGCTAATAAATGTCGGTTATAGTTCATGAAATCACGAATTTTGGACTCCATAACATTATTTGTCGATTGGTCAAAATGAATGAAACTGGCCAAAAATCGTGGGTTATAGCACAAGAAGTCATGAATTTTGGACTCCGTGAATTTTTTTGCCAATGGGTAAAAATGACTAAGAATGGTAAAATTTGGTGGGTTTAAAGCTCATGAAATCATGAGTTTCGACCGTTGTGAAATGATTTGCTAATGGGCCGAAATGACTGAAAATGGTCAAAAATCGTAGGTTATGGCGTAAGAAATCATGAATTTTGGCATTTGTGAACTTATTTACCAATGGTCCCAAACTACAAAAAATAGCAAAAAGTTTTGGGTTACAGCTCATGAAATCGTGAATTTTTAACTCTATGAAATTATTTGCCAATTTGTCAAAATCACTAAAAATGGCAAAATATTGCGGGTTATAGGTCACGAAATCATGAATTTTGAACTCCGCAAAATTATTTCCCCTTGGGTTAGAACGATGAAAAATGGCCAAAAATCATGGGCGATAGCTCATGCAATCGTGAACTTTGGTCCCGGCGAACTTATTTGCCACTTGCTCACAACGATCGAAAATAACATAAAATCATGGGTTATAGCTAATGCAATTGTGAATTTTGGCCTCCGCAAACTTATTTACCAATGGCTTGAAATGACTAAACATGGCCAGAAATTGTGTTATAGCTCATGAAATTGTGATTTTTGGCCTCCGTAAAATTATGTGCCAATTGGTCAGAATGAATAAAAATGGCTATAAATCATGGCTTGCATCTCATGATACCTTGAATTTTAGCCTTAACAATATTATTTCCTAATGGGTCGGAACGACTAACAATGGCCAAATATCATGGGCCATACCTCATGAAATCGTAAATTTTTTACTCTAAAAAAATTTTTTCCAATGGGTAGAAATAACTAAAAATGGTGACAATTTATGTGTTATAGCTCATGAAATATTTAATTTTAAATTCCATAAAATTATTTACCTATGGGTAGAAATAACTAAAAATGCCCCAAAGTCGGGTGTTACAGCTCATGAAATTGTGTGTTCTAATAGCCATCAAATAATTTGCCAATGGATGGGAACGATTAAATTTGGCCAAAAATCATAGGATATATCTCATGAAATCTTGAGATTTGGACTTTGTGAAATTATTTGTCAATAGGTACAAATAACTAAAAATGGCCACAAATCATGGGTTATAGCTTATGAAATTGTGAATTTAAGACACCGCAAAATTATTTACTATAGGGTTGAAATGACTCAAAATGGTAAAAAATCATGGGTAATAGCACATGAAATAATGAATTTTGGCCTACGCAAAAGTATTTGCTAGTTGCTTGAATGAGTAAAAACCGTCAGAAAAAGTGGGTTATAACTCATGAAATTGTGAATTTTGACCTCTATGAAATTATTTTCTAATAAGTCAGAACGACTAAAAATAAAAAACAATTTTGGGTGTTATAGCTCATGAAATTGTGAGTTTTAGCCCTCTGTGAAATTATTTGCCAATGTGTGAGAATGACTAACAATGGCAAAAAATTATCAGTTATAGAGCTTGAAATCGTGAATTTAGGGGTCGGCGAAATTATTTGCCAATGGGTCAAAATGAAAATCAAAATAAATAAAATTGGCCAAAAATCTTAGGTTATCACTTATGACGTCATGAATTTTGGACTTTGTGAAATTATTTGTCAATGGGTCAGAACGACTAACAATTGCAAAAACTTATGAAGTCATGAGTTTTGTCCACTAATGAAATTATTTGCCAATGGGTCAGAATGACTAAAAATAGATAAAAATCATGCATTATAGCTCATGAAATCATGAATTTTAGACTTTGTGAAATTATTTGTCAATTGGTCAAAATAACTAAAAATTATTTTCCAATGGGTAGAAATAACTAAAATGATAAAAATTATGTGTTATAGCTCATGATATCATGAGTTTTGGCCTCCACAAAATTATTTGCCCATGGGTCGAAAGGATTATAAATAGCCAAAAATTATGGGTTATAGCTCATGAAATCATGGATTTTGGCCTCTACAACAATAACTATCAATTGGTCCGAACGATTAAAGTAGCCAAAAATTATGGGTTCTAGCTCATGCGATCGTAAATTTTGGCCTCCGCAAACATATTTGCCAATGGCTTGGAACGACAAAAAATAGCCTGAAATTGTGTCTTATAGCTCATGAAATCGTGAATTTTGCCTTCATAAAATTGCTTGTCATTGGGTTAGAACGAAAAAAATAGCCACAAATTATGGGTTATAGATCATGAAATCCTAAATTTTGGCCACCGCAAAATTATTTCCCAATGGGTCAAAATGATAAGAAATGACCAAAAACTGTGGTCTATAACTGATGAAATCGTGAATTTTGAGCTCTCCAAAGTTATTTTTCAATGGGTAGAAACGACTGAAAATGACCACAAGTCATGTGCTATAGCTCATGCAATCTTTAATTTCAAATTCTGTAAAATTATTTGCCACTGCATAGAAAAACTAAAAATGGCCAAAAATCGTGGGTTATAGCTCATAAATTCATGAATTTTGGCGTCCATGAATTTAATTGCCAATGGCTTGAAATGACTAAAATGGCCAAAAATCGTGGGTTATAGCTCATGAAATCATGAATTATAACTTACAAAATCAGGAATTTTGGCCTCCGCAAACTTATTTACCAATGGCTTGAAATGACTAAAAATAGATAAAAATCATGCATTATAGCTCATGAAATTGTGAGTTTTAGCCCCAAAACTATTTATCAATCGGTTGGAACAACTAAATATACCAAAAATCATGGGATCTACCACATGAAATAGTGAATTTTGGACTCCATAAATGACTAAAAATTATTTTCCAATGGGTCAAAATGACTAAAATGGCTAAGAATCGTGGGTTATAGATCATGAGATCATGGATTTTGGTCTTCTAGAAATTATTTGCCAATTGGTAGGAAAGACTAAAAATATAAAAATTGTGGGCTATAGCTCATGAAATTATTTGCCAATGGGTTAGAATGACTAAAATGGCCACAAATCATGGGTTATAGCTCATGAACTCCTAAATTTTGGCCACCGCAAAATTATTTGCCAATGGGTCAAAATGAAAATCAAAATAAATAAAATTGGCCAAAAATCTTAGGTTATCACTTATGACGTCATGAATTTTGGACTTTGTGAAATTATTTGTCAATGGGTCGAACGACTAACAATTGCAAAACTTATGAAGTCATGAGTTTTGTCCACTAATGAAATTATTTGCCAATGGGTCGAATGACTAAAAATAGATAAAAATCATGCATTATAGCTCATGAAATCATGAATTTTGGACTCCATGAAATTATTTGTCAATTGGTCAAAATAACTAAAAATGGTAAAAATCATGGGTTATAGCTCATGAAATCATGAGTTTTGGCCTCCACAAAATTATTTGCCAATGGGTCGAATGACTAAAATGGCAAAAAATCATGCGCTATAGCTCATGAAATCATGAATTTTGGACTTTGTGAAATTATTTGCTAATGGATTGAAATGACTAAAAATAGATAAAAATCATGCATTATAGCTCATGAAATTATGAGTTTTGGCCTCCATGAAATTATTTGTCAATTGGTCAAAATAACTAAAATGGCCACAAATCATGGGTTATAGCTCATGAAATCGTGAATTTTGGCCTCCATAAAATTATTTGCCAATGGCTTGGAACGACAAAAATAGCCCGAAATTGTGTCTTATAGCTCATGAAATCGTGAATTTTGCCTTCATAAAATTGCTTGTCATTGGGTTAGAACGAAAAAAATAGCCACAAATTATGGGTTATAGATCATGAAATCCTAAATTTTGGCCACCGCAAAATTATTTCCCAATGGGTCAAAATGATAAGAAATGACCAAAAACTGTGGTCTATAACTGATGAAATCGTGAATTTTGAGCTCTCCAAAGTTATTTTTCAATGGGTAGAAACGACTGAAAATGACCACAAGTCATGTGCTATAGCTCATGCAATCTTTAATTTCAAATTCTGTAAAATTATTTGCCACTGCATAGAAAAACTAAAAATGGCCAAAAATCGTGGGTTATAGCTCATAAATTCATGAATTTTGGCGTCCATGAATTTAATTGCCAATGGCTTGATGACTAAAACTGGCCAGAAATCATGAATTATAACTTACAAAATCAGGAATTTTGGCCTCCCCAATGCGCCGGAACGACTAAAAATGGCAAAAAAAAATCATGCGCTATAGCTCATGAAACTGTGAGTTTTGGCCGCCCCAAAACTATTTATCAATCGGTTGGAACAACTAAATATACCAAAAAATCATGGGATCTACCACATGAAATAGTGAATTTTGGACTCCATAAATGACTAAAAAATTATTTTCCAATGGGTCAAAATGACTAAAAATGGCTAAGAATCGTGGGTTATAGATCATGAGATCATGGATTTTGGTCTTCTAGAAATTATTTGCCAATTGGTAGGAAAGACTAAAAAATATAAAAATTGTGGGCTATAGCTCATGAAATCAATAAGTTAGAATGAATAAAAATGATCGCAAATAATAGGTTATAGCTCATGAACTCCTAAATTTTGGCCTGCGCCAAATTATTTGCTAATGGATTGAAATGACTAATAATGGTAAAAATTCATGGGCTCAAACTCATGAAATCGTGAAATTTGGACTCTGCGAAGTTATTTTCACATAGGTAGAAATAATTGAAAATGACCACAAATCGTGTGCTACAGCTCACGAATTTCTAAGTTTTTGGCCTCACTGAAATTATTTGCCAATGAGCAGAATGACTAAATATGGCCAAAAACTATCGGCTATAGACCATGAAATTGTGAAATTTGGACTCCGCGAAACTATTTATTAGTGAGTCAAAATAAATAAAATTGACCAAAAATCATGGGTTATGGCTGATGAAGTTTTAATTTTTTAACTCTGTGAAATTATTTGCTAATGGTCCGAACAACTAAAAATAGACAGAAATCATGGGTTATAAGTCATGAAATCGTGAATTTTGGCCTCCATGAAATTATTTCTAGTGGGTCTGTATGACTAAACATGGCAAAAAATATTGTGTGTTATAGCTCATAAAATTGTGAGTTTTGGCACTCTGTGAAATTATTTGCCAATTGGTTGGAACGACTAAATGGCTATTAAATATCGATTATGGCTTGTGAAATTGTGGATGTTGGACTCCATGAAATTATTTTCTAATGGGTTTAAATAACTAAAATTGGCCACAAATCGTGTGTTATAACTCATGTAATACCGAATTTTAAACTCTAAAAAATTATTTGCCAATGCGTAGAAATGACTAAAAATGGCCACAAATCGTGGATTATAACACATTAATTCAAAAAGTTTGGCCTCGATGAAATTATTTGCCAATGGCTCGATGATTGAAAATGGCTAAAAATAGTGAGTTATAAGTCATGAACTCGTGAATTTTGGCCTCCACGAAATTATTTTTCAATGGGTTAGAGTAACTAAAAATGGTAAAAATATCATGTGTTATAAGTAATGAAATTGTGAGTTTTGGCTGCCACAAAATTATTTGCCAACAGGTTGAAAATACTACAAATACCAAAAAATCATGGTATATACCTCATAAAATCATGAATTTTAGACACCATAAATTTATTTACCGATTGGTCAAAATAACTAAAATGGCAAAAATTATGGGTTATAGCTCATGAAATCATGAGTTTGCCACACAAAATATGGCCAACAATCACGGGCTCTAACTCATGAAATCATTGATTTTGGCCTTCGCGAAATTATTTGCCAATGGGTCAGAATGACTATAAATGGAAAATAAATTATGGGTCATAACTCATGAAATCATGAGTTTTGGTCTACGCAAAATTATTTGCTAATGTGTTGGATCGACTAAAAATTGCCAAAAAAATGTCGGCTATAGCTCATGAAATTTTAAATTTTAGCTACCATAAAATCATTTGCCAATGGGTCAGATTGACTGAAAATGGCCAAAATTTGTGGGTTATTAACTCATGAAATCGTGAACTTTGGACTCAGTGAAATTATTTGTCGATGGGTCAAAATGACTAAAAATGATAAAAATTGTAGGTTGCAGCTCATTAAATCATGAGTTTTTACCTCCGCAAAATTATTAGCACATGGGTCAAAATGACTAAAAATTTCCAACAATCATGGGATATAACTCATGAAATCTTGAATTTAGGTCTTTGCAAAATTATTTGTTAATGGTTAGAACAATTAAAAAAGGCTGCAAATCCTGGGTCATAGATCATGAAATCATGAATTTTGGCCACCACAAAATTATTTACCATAGGTCAGAATGATTAAAAATGATAAAATTTTGTGGGTTACAACTCATGAATTCCTGATTTTGGCCTTCATGAAATTATTTGCTAATTGATCTAAACGACTAAAAGTGGTGAAAAATGGTGGGTTATAGCTCATGCTTTTATGAATTTAGGCCTCCGTGAACTTATTTGCTAATGGCGCGGAATGATTAAAAAAGGGTAGAAATTGTGTCTTATAGCTCATGAAATCATGAATTTTGACCTCTGTAAAATTATTTTCGAGTGGGTCAGAAAAATAGAAATGGACACAAATCATGGGCTACAGTGAATGAAATGTTGAATTTTGGCCTCCGTAAAATTATTTGCCAATGGGTTAAAATGAACAAAAAAGGCCAAAAATCATGGGCTATAGCTCGCAAAATCTTAAATTTCGGACTCCATGAAATTATTTTACAATAAGAAGAAATACATAAAATGGTCACAAATCATAGGTTATAGCTCATGAAATCCTGAGTTTGGACTCCCGCAAAATTATTTACCAATGAGTAGAAATGACTAAAGATGGCTGAATATCATTGGTTGTAGCTTATGAGATCATGAATTTTGGCCTCCACGAAATTATTTGCTCATGGCCCGAATGACTGAAAATGGCTAGAAATCATGGGCATAAATCGTGAATTTTGACCTCCAGAAAATTATTTTCCAATGCGTCAAAATGACTAAAAATGGCAAATAACCATGTGTTAGAGCTCATGAAATTGTGAGTTTTGGCTGCCATGAAATTGTTTGCCAATCGGTCAGAATGATAAAAATGGAAAAACGAATCATGTGTTATGGCTCATGAAATTTTGAGCTTTGGCCCACAGTGAAATTATTTGCTAATAGTTCGGAATGATAAAAAATGGACAAAAAATGTCGGCTATAGCTCATGAAATCATAAATTTTTGACTCCACAAAATTATTAGTCGATGGGTTGAAACGAATAAAATTGGCCAAAAATCAGGGGTTATAGCTCAAGAAATCATAAATTTTGGCTTCTACGAAATTATTTGCCAAGGGTTGCAAATAACTAAAAATGGTAAAACATTATGGGTTATAGCTCATGAAATCAAGAATTTTTGCCACTGCAAAATTATTTGTCAATGGGTCAGAATGACTAAAAATGGCCAAAAATCATTGGCTATAACTCATGAAATCATGAATTTTAGACTCTGTGAGATTAGTTATCACTGGGTTGAAATGACTAAAAATGAAAAAAAATTTGAGTTATAGGTCATGAAATCATGAGTTTTGGTCTGTGAAAAAGTACTTGCCCATGGGTCGGAATGACTAAAAATGGGAAAAAAATCATGGGTTACAGCTCAAGAAATCAAGGATTTTAGCTTCCATGATATTATTTGTCTAGGGTTCAAACGACTAAAAATGGCCAAAAATTGTGTATTATAGCTCATGCAATCATAAATTTTGGCCTCCATAAAATTATTTACTGATGGGTCAGAATGAATAAAAATGGCTACAAATTGTAGGCTATAGTTCATGAATTCCTAAATTTTAGCCTCGGAGAAATTATTTGCTAATGGGCGGGAACGACTAACAATGGCCAAATATCATGGACTATATATAGCTCATGAAATAATGAATTTTAGACTCCGCAAAATTAATTTCCACTATATAGAAATAATGAAAAATAGTCGCAAATCATGTGCTATAGCTCATGAAATCCTAAATTTTAGATTCCGCAAAATTATTTCCCGATAGGTAGAAATGACTAAAAGTGGCCAAACATCGTGTGTTATAAGTCATGAAATTATGAGTTTCGGCAGCCATGAAATAATTTGCCAATGGGTTAGAATGACTAAAAATGAACAAATAGCATAGGATATACCATATAAAATCATGAAATTCGGACTTCGTGAAATTATTTGTCGATGGGTACAAATGACTAAAAATGGTCACAAATTGTGGGTTATAGTTCATGAAATCGTGAATTTTAGACTCTGCAAAATTATTTGCCCTAGGGTTAAAATGGCAAAAAATGGCCAAAATTTATGGGTTATAGCTGACAGAATCGTGAATTTTGGCGTCCACCAAATTATTTGCTAATGGCCTGAATGACTAAAAATGGCCCAAAAAAGAGGGTTATAACTCATGAAATCATTTATTTGGTCTCCAAGAAATTATTTTTCAATAGGTCAAAATGAGTAAAAATGGGAAAAAATCTGGTGTCGTAGCTCATTAATTTGTGAGTTTTGGCCCTCTGTGAAATTATTTGTGATGGGTCAGAATGACTCAAAATGGCCAAAAAAATATTGGCTATAGCTCATGAAATCATGAGTATTGGAATCCATGAAATTATTTGCTAATTGGTTGTAACAGCTAAATATGGCAAAAAAAATCATGGGTTATAGCTCATGCAATCCTGAATTCTGGCCTTCACAAACTTATTTGCTAGAGGCTTGATACGACTAAAAATGGCCAGAAATAGTGTTTTACAACTCATGAAATCTTGAATTTTGTCCTACATAAAATTATTCGTTAATGAGTCAGAAATCATGAATTTTGGACTCCACAAAATTATTTTTTGATGAGTCACAATGAATAAAATTGGTTAAAAATCATAGGTTATAGCTTATGAAATTATGAATTTTGAACATTGCGATATTATTTGCCGATGGGTAGAAATGATAAATAATGGTAAAATTTTGTGGGTTATAGCTCATGAAATCGTGAGCTTTTGCTTGAGCGAAATTATTTGCCAAAGGGTCACAATAACTAAAAATTGCCAAAATCATGGGGTTATAGCTCTTTCAATCATAAATTTTGGCCTCTACGAACGTATTTGTCAATGGCTTGGAATGACTAGCATGGCCTCAAATTGTGCGTTATAGCTCATAAATTCATGATTTTTGGTGTACGTAAAATTACTTGCCAATGGGTTAGAAGGAATAAAAATAACCACAAATTGTGGGTGATAACTTATGAAATCCTAAATTTTAGCCTCCGCAAAATTATTTGCCAATAGGTCGAATGACTAAAAGTAGCCAAAAATCTTGGGCTATAGCGCATGAAATTGTGAATTTTAGACTCTGCGAAAGTATACTCCAATGGGTAGAAACAACAAAAAATGGCCAAAAATTTTGGGTTATAGCTCATAAAATCCTGAATTTTAAATCAGCAAAATTATTTTTCAATTCAAAGAAATGAATAAAAATGGCCAAAAGTCATGGGTTATAGCTCTTGAAATCGTGAGTTTTGGCGTCCAAGATATTATTGGACAATCACTTGATAAATGAAAATAGCTATAAATCGTAGGTTATAACTCATGAAATATTGAATTTTGGCCACCATGAGTTTTCAACGGATCAGATTTACTAAAAATGGTTAAAAAATCATGTGTTATAGCTCAAGAAATTGTGAGTTTTAGCCGCCACGAAATTAATTTTACCAGGTTGGAACGATTAAAAATACCAAAAAATCATGGGATATACCTCGTGAAATTATGAATTTTGGACTCTGAAAAATTATTTGCAAATGGGTCGAGATGACTAAAGATAGCAAAAATTATGGGTAATAGCTCATGAATTCATGAGTTTGTCTATGTGAAATTATTTGCCAATGAATCAAAAGGACTAAAAACAACCAAGTATCATGAATTATAGCTCATGAAATCATCAATTTTGGTTTCTACAAAAGTATTTGCCAATGGTCGGAATGATTAAAAGTGGTAAAAAAATTATCGGTTACAGCTCACAAAATGATGAGTTTTTGACTCCGATAAATTATTAGCCAATACGTCAAAATGACTAAAAATTGTCAAAAGTCATGGACTAGCTCATGAAATCGTGAAATTTAGACTCCGCAAAATTATTTGCCAATGGGTCAAAATGACTAAAAGTAGGAAAATTTGTGGGTTATAGCTCATGAAATTATGAGTTTTGGCCTCCCCGAAGTTTTTTGCCCATGGGTCAAAATGACTAAAAATGGCCAAAAATTTTTGGTTATAGCTCATGAAATCATGGATTTTGCCCACTGTGAAATTATTTGCCAATGGGTTGGAATGACTATAAATGGCAAAAGCTCGTGGGTTATAGCTCATGAAATCATGAGTTTTGGCCTCGGTCAAATTATTTGCTAATAAGTCACAATGGCCAAAAGGCGTGGGAGCTCATGAAATCGTTAATTTTGGACTCCATAAAATTATTTTTCAATCAGTAGAAATAACTAAAGATGGCCACAAATCGTGTGTTATAGCTGATGAAATCCTAAATTTTAAACTCCGCAAATATTTTTGCTAATGGGTAGAAATGACTAAAAATTGCCAAAAATCGAGGGTTATAGCTCATGTAATTGTGAATTTTGGCCTCCGCGAATATATTTGCCAATGGGTAGATGTTTTAAAAAGACCATAAATCATGGGTTATAATCCATGAAGTTGTAAATTTTAGCCTCTACGAAATATTTTCCAATAGGTCAGAACAATTACAAATAGGAAAAAATTGTGAGTTTTGGCAGCCATGAAATTATTTGCCAATTCATCGACACGACTAAATATAAAAAAACCTTGTGTAATAACTCATAAAATTTTGAGTTTTGTCCTCCGTGAAATTATTTGACAATGGGTCATAATGACTAAAAAATGCCAAAAAATGTCAGTTACAGCTCCTATAATTATTTGCTGATGGGTCAAAAAGAATAAAATTGATTAAAAAAATATGGGTTATAGCTCATGAAGTCGTGAATTTTGGACTCTCCAAAATTATTTGTCAGTAGATAGAAAGGCCAAAAATTGTGGGTTATAGCTCAAGAAATCCTAACTTTAGACTCTATAGAATTCTTTGCCATTGTGTAGATATGACTAAAAATAGCCAAAAATAATGGTTTATAGCTCATGTGTGAATTTCGAGCTTCACAAATTTATTTGCCAATGGCTCACGCAATTGAAAGTTGCTAGAACTCCTTAGTTATAACTCATAAAATCGTGAATTTTAACAAATTATTTTCCAATGGATCAAAAAGACTAAAATGGCAAAATATCATGTGTTATTGTTGATGAAATTGTGAGTTTTGACCACCATGAATTATTGGCCAATGGGTCAAAATGTTTTAAATTGGCAATAAATCGTGTGTCATAACTTATGAAATTGTTTGTTTTAGCCATTGAAACAAATGACTAAAATTGGCCAAAAACAACAGTTATAGCTCATGAAATAGTTAATTTTAGACTCTGTGAAATTATTTATCGATGGGTCAAAATAAATAAAATTGGCCAAAATCATGGATTATAGCTCATGAAGTTGTGAATTTTAGACCTTGTGAATTTATTTGTCAATTGGTAGAAATGACTAAAAGTGAGAAATTTTTGTGGATTATAACTCATCAAATCATGAGTTTTGGGCTCTACGAAATTATTTGTCAATGGGCGAAGACTACTAAATATTGCCAAAAATCGTGGGTTTTGGCTCACAAAATCATGAATTTTTGCCCAAGCGAAATTATTTGCCATTGGGTCCGAAAAAAAGGCAACATTTTGAGGGTTGCACTTCATGAATCATGAGTTTTGGCTCCCTCAAAATTATTTGCCAATGGGTTAGAATGGCTAAAAATGGCCAGAAATTAGGGGTTATAGCTCATAAAATCATGAATTGTGGACTATATAAAATTATTTATCGACTGGTCGAGATGACTAAAAATGAGAAAAACTGTGGGTTATAGCGCATGAAATCATGCGTTTTTGTCTCCCTGAAATTATTTGTCCATGGGTCAAAATGACTAAAAATAGCCAAAAACTATGGGTTATAGCTCATGAATTCATGGATTCGGCCTCCACGAAATCAATAGCCAATGGGTCGAAATGACTAAAAAGTGACAGAAATATTATGGGTTATAGCTCATGAAGCATGAGTTTTGGCCTCCACAAAATTATTTGCCAATGGTCTGAGATGACTAAAAATAGCCAAAAATCATTGGTTATGGCTCACAAAATCATAAATTTTGGCCCCCGTGAAAATATTTGCCAATAGGTCTGAACGATAAATATGGTAAAAATTTGGGGGTTGCACCTCATGAAATCATGAGTTTTGGCGCCCGCAAAATTATTTGCCAATGGGTTAGAATGACTAAAAATTTATGGCTTATAGCTCATGAAATCATAAACTTTGGCTCAGACAAATTATTTGCTAATGGGTCAGTCTGAAATCATAAACTTTGAACTCCACAAAATTATTTATCGAGGGGTCAAAATGACTCAAAATGGCAAAAATTGTGGGTTATAGCTCATGAAATTATGAGTTTTGACCTCCCCAAAATTATTTAGCCATGAAAATTACTAAAAATGACTAAAAATCGTTGGTTATATGTCAAGAAATCATGGATTTTGGCCTTCACAAAATTATTTGCCAATGGGCCTGTATGACTAAAAAAGAGCAAAAAATTATGGGTTATAGCTCATGAAATCATGAGTTTTGACCACCAGAAATTATTTACCAATGGGTTGGAATGACTAAAAAAAGTCATCGGTTGTAGCTCATGTAATTGTGAATTTGGCCTCCACGAACTTATTTGCAAAGGGGTCAAAACGAATAAAAATGGCCACAAATTATGGTTTATAGCTCATGAGATATTGAATTTTGGTCTCCACAAAATTATTTTCTAATGGGTCCGAACGACTAAAGATGGCCAAAAATCGGGCCTATAGCTCATGAAATCATGAATTATGGACTCCACAAAATTATTTTCTAATAGGTGAAAAAAACTAAACATGACCACAAATCGTGTGTTTTAGCTTATGAAATCATGAATTTTAAACTCCACATAAAATTATTTGCCAATGGGTAAAAATAACTAAAAATGGTAAAAAATCGAGGGTAATAGCTCATGCAATCGTGAATTTTAACCTCCATCAATATATTTGACAATAGCTCTATGACTAAAAATGGCCACAAATCGTAGGTCATAACTCATAAAATCATGAATTTTAGCCTCCATGAAATTATTTTTCAAGAGGTCGGAATGACTGAAAATAGGAAAAATCGTGTGTTATAGCTCATAAAATTATGAGTTTTGGCCGCCATGAAATTATTTGCTAATGGGTATAAATAACTAAAAATGGCCAAAAATCATGTGTTATAGCTCAAGAATTTGTGCGTTGTGGCCCTCTGCGAAATTATTTGCCAATGGATCGGAACCATTAAAAATAGAGAGAAATTATGTATTATAGCTCATGACATTGTGAATTTTTGCCTCTTAAAAGTATTTGCAAATGGGGTCGCACAAATGAAAATGGCCACAAGTTATGGGTTATAGCTCATGAAATCCCGAATTTTGGCCTCTGCAAAATCATTTTTCAATGGATTTTAATGACTAAAAACTGCCAAAAATCATGGGCTATAGTTCATGAAATCATGAATTTTGAACTCTGTAAAATTATTTTTGAGTGGGTAGAAACAACTAAAAATGGTCATTGTGTGTTATATCTCATGAAATCTTGAATTTTAAACGCCACAAAATTATATGCCAATGGATAGGAATGACTAAATATGGCCAAAAATCAAGGGTTATAGCTCATTAAATCTTAATTTTTGCCTCTGCGAATATATTTGGCAATGGCTTGCCGATTAAATATGGCCATAAATCGTGAGTTATAACTCATAAAATTATAAATTTTGGCCTCCAAGAACTTATTATCCAATGGGCCAGAACGACTAACAATGGAAACAAAATCGTGTGTTATAGCTATGAAATTATAAGTTTTGGTCATCATGAAATTATTTTTTGCGGAACAACTAATAATGGCAAAAAATCATGTATTATAGTTCACAAAATTTTGAGTTTTGGCCCTCCGTGAAATTATTTACCATTAGGTCAAAATGACTAAAAAATGCTAAAAATGACAGGTCAAAATGAATAAAATTGGTCAAAAATTATAGGTTATAGCCCATAAAGTCGTGAATTTTGGAGTCTGCAAAATTATTTTTTGATGGGTTGAAATGACTAAAAATGGTAAAAATGTGTGGGTTATTGCTCATAAAATCATGAGTTTTGGCCTCAGCAAAATTATTTGCCAATGAACCAGAACAATAAAAAAGGGACAAAAATCGTGGGCTTTGGCTCACAAAATCATAAATCACGAGTTTTGGCAAAACTATGGGTTACAGTTCAAGAATCACGAGTTTTGGCTCCCACAAAATTATTTGCCAATAGGTTTGAATGACTAAAAAGGGCAAAAAATCATGAGTTGTAGCTCATTAAATCATGAACTTTGGACCCCACAAAATTATTAGTCGATGGGTCTCAAAATGGCAAAAATCTGGGTTACAGCTCACGAAATCATAAGTTTTGGCCTCCTTGAAATTATTTGTAATGGTCAAAAAGACTATAAATGGACAAAAACCGTAGGTTATAGCTCATAAAATTATGGATCTTGGCCTCCGAAATTATTTGCCAATGGGTCAGAATGGCAAAAAATAAAAAAAAATTATGGGTTATAGCTCATAAAATCACGAGTTTTGGCCACCGTGAAATCATTTGCCATTAGGTTGGAACAACTAAAAATAGCCAAAAAATATGGGTTATAGCTCTTGCAATTGTGAATTATGGCCTCCGTGAACTTATGTAGCAATGGCTCAGAATGACTAAAAATGGTGAGAAATTTTGTGTTATAACTCATTAAATCATGAATTATAACCTCTATAAAATTATTTGCAAATAAGATAGAACAAATAAAAATAGCCACAAATCATAGGTTAGGCTCGTGAAATCCTGAATTTTGGATTTCACGAAATTATTTTCCAATGGGTCGGAATAACGAAAAATAGCCAAAACATTGTAGGCTATAGCTCATAAAATCATGAATTTTGGAGTCCACGAAATTATTTTGTAGTGGGTAGAAAAAACTAAAAATGGTCACAAATTGTGTGTTATAGCTCATTAAATCCTAAATTTTAAACTCCACAAAATTATTTGCGATGGGTAGAAATGACTAAAAATGGCCAAAAATCAAGGGTTGTAGCTCATGAAATCATGAATTTTTGCCTCGGCAAATATATTTACCACGGGCTCAACGACTAAAAATGGTAATAATTCATAGGTTATAACTCATAGAATTGTGAATTTTGGCCCCTTTGAAATCATTTTCCAATGGGCTGGAATGATTAAAAATGGAAGGAAAAAAACAATTCGTATACTATAGCTCATGAAATTATGACTTTTGGTCGCCATGAAATTATTTACCAATGGGTCGAACAACTAAAAATTGTAAACAATCATGTGTTATAGTTCATGAAATTTTGAGCTTTGGCCCTCCATGATATTATTTGTCAATGGGTCGAACAACTAAAAAGCAAAAAAATAATAGTTATAGCTCCTGAAATCATGAATATTAGAGTCTATGAAATTATTTATCGATGGGTCAAAAAGAATAAAATTGGTCAAAAATTATGGGTTATAGCTCATGAATTTGTAAATTTTGAAGTCTGCAAAATTATTTGCCGATGGGTAAAATAGTCAAAATGTGTGGGTTATAGCTCATGAAATCATGAGTTTTGGCCTCCGCGAAGTTATTTACCAATTGGCCGAAACAACTAAAAATAGATAAAAATCATGGGTTATGGTTCACAAAATCATGAATTTTAGCCTCAGAAAATTATTTCCCAATGGGTCCGAATGACTAAAATGGCAAAAATAGTGGGTTACAACTCATGAATCACAAGTTTTGGCCCTCGCGAAACCATTTGCCAATAGGTCAAAATGACTAAAAATGGTCAAAAATAATGGGTTATAGATCATGAAATCGTGGATCTAGACTCCACAAAATTATTTGTCGATGGGTCGAAATGACTCAAAATGGCAAAAATGTGGGTTATAGTTCACGAAATCATGAGTTTTGCCTCCTCAAAATTATTTGCCCATGTGTCAAAACAACTTTAAATGGCCAAAATCCTAAGTTATAGCTCATGAAATCAAGGATCTTGGCCTTCAAAATTATTTGCCAATGGGTCGAACAACTAAAAATGGTGAGAAATTTTGTGTTATAACTCATTAAATCATGAATTTTGGCCTCCATGAAATTATTTGTCAATGGGTCGAACAACTAAAAATGGTCACAAATTGTGTGTTATAGCTCATTAAATCCTAAATTTTAAACTCCACAAAATTATTTGCGATGGGTAGAAATGACTAAAAATGGCCAAAAATCAAGGGTTGTAGCTCATGAAATCATGAATTTTTGCCTCGGCAAATATATTTACCACGGGCTCAACGACTAAAAATGGTAATAATTCATAGGTTATAACTCATAGAATTGTGAATTTTGGCCCCTTTGAAATCATTTTCCAATGGGCTGGAATGATTAAAAATGGAAGGAAAAAAACAATTCGTATACTATAGCTCATGAAATTATGACTTTTGGTCGCCATGAAATTATTTACCAATGGGTCTGAACAACTAAAAATTGTAAACAATCATGTGTTATAGTTCATGAAATTTTGAGCTTTGGCCCTCCATGATATTATTTGTCAATGGGTCAGAACAACTAAAAAAAGCAAAAAAATAATAGTTATAGCTCCTGAAATCATGAATATTAGAGTCTATGAAATTATTTATCGATGGGTCAAAAAGAATAAAATTGGTCAAAAATTATGGGTTATAGCTCATGAATTTGTAAATTTTGAAGTCTGCAAAATTATTTGCCGATGGGTAAAATAGTCAAAATGTGTGGGTTATAGCTCATGAAATCATGAGTTTTGGCCTCCGCGAAGTTATTTACCAATTGGCCGAAACAACTAAAAATAGATAAAAATCATGGGTTATGGTTCACAAAATCATGAATTTTAGCCTCCGTAAAATTATTTCCCAATGGGTCCGAATGACTAAAAATGGCAAAAAATAGTGGGTTACAACTCATGAATCACAAGTTTTGGCCCTCGCGAAACCATTTGCCAATAGGTCAAAATGACTAAAAATGGTCAAAAATAATGGGTTATAGATCATGAAATCGTGGATCTAGACTCCACAAAATTATTTGTCGATGGGTCGAAATGACTCAAAATGGCAAAAATGTGGGTTATAGTTCACGAAATCATGAGTTTTTGCCTCCTCAAAATTATTTGCCCATGTGTCAAAACAACTTTAAATGGCCAAAAATCCTAAGTTATAGCTCATGAAATCAAGGATCTTGGCCTTCAAAATTATTTGCCAATGGGTTGGAACAACCAAAAATGGCTAAAAATTATGGGGTATAGTTTATGAAATCATGAATTTTGTCCACACAAAATTATTTGCCATTGGGTCGGAACAACTAAAAATGGCCATAAATTATGGGTTATAGCTCATGCATTCTTGAATTTTGGCCTCCGTGAACTTATTTACTAATGGCTCAGAATGACTAAAAAGGGTGAGAAATTGTACATTATAGCTCATAAAATCATGAATTATGGCCTCTGAAAAATTGTTTTCAAGTACGTCAGACCAAATAAAAATGGCCAGAAATCATGGGTTATGGCTCATGAAATCTTGAAATTTGGTCTTCGCAAAATTATTTTTCAATCTGTAGAAAAAACTAAAAATGGCCACAAATTGTGAGTTGTAGCGCATGAAATCCTTAATTTTAAACTCCACAAAATTATTTACTAATGAGTAGAAATCACTAAAAATGGCCAAAAATGAGGGTGTAGCTCATGAAATTATGAATTTTTGCCTCCACAAAAATATTTTTTCCAGTGGTTTGACAATGAAAATAGCCACAAATTACGGGTTATAACTAATAAAATTATTAATTTTAGCCTCCACAAAATTATATTTTAATGGGTAAGAATGACTAAAAATAGGATAATATTTTGTGTTATATCTCATAAAATTATGAATTTTGGACGCCATGAATTATTTGCCAATGGGTCGGAACAACTAGAAATGGCAAAAAAATTATATAGCTCATGAAATTATGAGTTTTGGCCCTTGGTCAAATTAATTGCCAATTGAATTGGTCGAAACTACTAAAAATGGCCAAAAAATGTCGATTATAGCTAATGAAATGGTGAATTTTGATCTTCGCGAAATTAATTGCCGATGGGTCAAAACGAATGAAATTGGCCAAAGATCGTGGGTTATAGTTCATGAACTCATAAATTTTGAACTCTGCAAAATTATTTGCGATGGGTAGAAATGACTAAAATGGCAAAATTGTGGGTTATAGCTCATGAAATCATGAGTTTTGCCTCCTCAAAATTATTTGCGATGGGTAGAAATGACTAAAATGGCTAAAAATCATGGGTTATGGCTCATGAAATCATGAATTTTAGCCTCCACAAAATTATTTGCGATGGGTAGAAATTACTAAAAAAGTAAAAGTTTGTAGGTTGTGGCTCGTGAAATCAAGTGTTTTGGCCTTCATGAAATTACTTGTCAATGGATCAAAATGACTAAAATTGCAAAAATCATGGGTTATAGCTCATGAAATCATGAATTTTAGCCTCCACAAAATTATTTATTTATGGATCGAAATGACTCAAAATGGCAAAATTGTGGGTTATAGCTCATGAAATCATGAGTTTTGGCCCTCCATGAAATTATTTACCAATTGGTCAAACAACTAAAATGGCTAAAAATCATGGGTTATGGTTCACAAAATCATGAATTTTAGCCTCCACAAAATTATATTTTAATGGGTAAGAATGACTAAAAATAGGATAATATTTTGTGTTATATCTCATAAAATTATGAATTTTGGACGCCATGAATTATTTGCCAATGGGTCGGAACAACTAGAAATGGCAAAAAAATTATATAGCTCATGAAATTATGAGTTTTGGCCCTTGGTCAAATTAATTGCCAATTGAATTGGTCGAAACTACTAAAAATGGCCAAAAAATGTCGATTATAGCTAATGAAATGGTGAATTTTGATCTTCGCGAAATTAATTGCCGATGGGTCAAAACGAATGAAATTGGCCAAAGATCGTGGGTTATAGTTCATGAACTCATAAATTTTGAACTCTGCAAAATAATTTGCTGATGGGTAGAAATTACTAAAAAAAGTAAAAGTTTGTAGGTTGTGGCTCGTGAAATCAAGTGTTTTGGCCTTCACGAAATTATTTCACTATGGGTAAAAATAATTAAAAATAGCTAAAAAACATGAATTATGGCTCTCGAAATAAGGAACCTTGGCCTCCACTAAGTTATTTTCCAATGGATTTGAATGATTTAAAATGGCAAAATTTTGTGGGTTGCACCTCATGAAATCAGGAGTTTTTGCTCGTGCGAAATTACTTGTCAATGGATCAAAATGACTAAAAATTGCAAAAAATCATGGGTTATAGCTCATGAAATGATGAATTTTAGACTTCGTAAAATTATTTATTTATGGATCGAAATGACTCAAAATGGCAAAAATTGTGGGTTATAGCTTATGAAATCATGGGTATTGGCCTCCCTGAAATTATTTTCCCATGGGTTAAAACGACTAAAAATGGCTAAAAATCATGGGTTATAGCTAATTGCATCATGGATGTTTGCCTCCGCGAAATTATTAGCCAATGGGTCGGATCGACTAAAAATAGCAAAAAACTTATGGGTTGTAGCTCATGAAATCATGAGTTTTGGTAACCACAAAATTAGTTTTCAATGGGTTGGAATGAGTAAAAATGGCCAAAAATCTTGGGTTATAGCTCATTCAATCGTGAACTTTGGCATCCATGAACTTATTTGTCAATGGCTCAGATCAACTATAAATAGTAAAAAATTGTGTGTTATAGCTCATGATATCGTGAATTTTAGCCTCCATAAAATTATTTATGAAAGGGTTGGAATGAATAAAAATGGTCATAAGTTATGGATTATAGCTTATGAAACCCTAAATTTTTGCCTCTATGAAATTATTTTTCAATGGTCATAATAACTAAAAATGGCTAAAATTGGGGGCTATAGCTTATGAAATCATGATTTTGAACTCCCTGAAGTTATTTTCTAATGGTAGAAATAATTTAATATGACCACAAATTGAGTGGTATACCTCATGAAAGCCTGAATTTTAAACTCCACAAAATTATTTTCCCACGGGAAGAAACAACTAAAAATAGCAAAAAACCCATGGATTATAGCTCATGAAATTGTGAGTTTTGGCATCCATAAAAATATTTGCTAATGGCTCGAAGACTGAAAATGACCGCAAATTATGGGTTATAACTCATAAAATCATGAATTTTGGCATCCACTAAATTATTTTCTAATGGGTCTGAATGACTAAAAATGTAAAAAAAAAAATTTGTGAGTTATAGCATTGAAATTATGAGTTTTGGCCACCATGAAACTATTTACCAATAGGTTGGAACAACTAAAAATGGCACCAAAAATCATGTGTAATAGCTAATGAAGTTATGAGTTTTAGCTCTCCATGAAATTATTTGTCAATGGGTCGGAACAACTAAAAATGGCCAAAAGTCATGGGTTATAGCTCATGAAATCATGGATTTTGGCCTTCGCAAAGTTATTTGCCAATGGCAGGAATGACTAAAAATGGCAAAAATTGTGGGTTATCGTTCATAAAATCATGAGTTTTGGCCACTAGAAAATTATTTGCCAGTGGGTCGGAATGACTAAAATGGCCAAAAAATCGTAGGTTATAGCTCATGCAATCGTGAATTTTGGTCTCCGCAAACTTATTTGACAATGGCTCAGAATGACAAAAAAAATTGTGAAAATTTGTGTTATAGCAGACGAAATTGCAAATTGTGGTGTCTATAAAATTATATGCAAATGGGTCAGGATAAATAAAAATGGCCACAAATCGTCAGTTATATAGCTCATGAAATACTGAATTTTAGCCTCCGCAAAATTAATTGCCAATGGGTTGGAACAACAAAAAATGGAAAAAAATCATTGCCTATAGGTCATGAAATTATGAACTATGGACTCCGTGAAATTATTTTCCAATTGGTAGAAATGACTGAAAATGGCCAAAAATTGAATGTTAAAGCTCACGTAATCATGAATTTTGGCCTCTGCGAATATATTTGCCAATGGCTCGACGACTGAAAATGGCCACAAAAGTAGGTCGTAAGTCATAAAGTCATGAATTTTTACCTCCACGAAAATATTTTTCAATGGGTCAGAATGACTAAAAATGATAAAAAATCGTGTGTTATAGCTCAAGAAATTATGAGCTTTGGCCGCCATGAAATTATTTGCCAATGGGTCTAAACAACTAAAAATGGCCAAATTTTGTGGAATTTTTGAGTTTTGGCCCTCCATGAAATTATTTGCTAATGGGTGGGAACGACTAAAAATAGTGAGAAATTGTGTGCTACAGCTCATGAAATCGTGAATTTTGGCCTCTATAAAATTATTTGCAAATGTGTTTGTAAGAATAAAAGTAGCCACAAATCATGGTTTTTAGCTCATGAAATTCTAAATTTTAGCCTCTACAAACTTATTTGCTAATTGGTTCAAACGACTAAAAACGGCCAAAAATTATGGGCTAGAGTTCATGAAATCATGAACTTTGGACTCCGCAAAATAATTTTTCAATGGGTAGAAACAACTAAAAATGGCCACAAATCATTTGTTATATCTCATAAAATCTTGAATTTTAAATTCTATAAAATTATTTGCTAATGGATAGAAACGACTAAAAGTGACCAAAAATGAGGGTTATAGCTCATGAAATCATAAATGTTTGCCTCCACCGAATATATTCGCAATTGGGTCGGAACAACAAAAAATGGCCAAAAATCATGAGTTAATTTGGCCACTGCAAAATCATTCCCATTGGGTCAAAAAAACTAAAAATGGCCTAAAATCGTAGGTTAAAGGTCATGCACTCGTGAATTTTGGCCTCCGTGAACTTATTCACCAATGGCTCAAAACGACTAAATTTGGTGAGCAATTGTGTATTATAGCTCATAAAATCGCGAATTATAGCCTCTGTAAATTATTTACAAATAGGTCAGAATGAATAAAAAGGGCCACAAATCGAGGGTTATGGCATGAAATTCTAAATTTTGGCCTTGTGAAATTATTTTCCAATGGGCCGGAATGATGAAAAATAACTAAAATCCGTAGGCTATAGCTCATGAAGTTATTAATTTGGGGCTCCATGAAATTATTTTCTAATGGGTATAAACAACTTAAAATGGCCACAAATCACGTGTTATATCTCATGAAATCCTAAATTCTAAACTCCACAAAATTATTTTCTAATTGGTAAAAACGACTGAAAATAACTAATATCGGGGATTATAGCTCATGAAATTGTGATTTTCGGTGTCCACAAAAATATTTGTCAATGGACTCGATGACTAAAATGGCACAAAATGTGGGTTATAACTCATAAATCATGAATTTTGGCCTCCACGAAATTATTTGCCAATTGGTCGAATGACTAAAATGGCAAAAAGTATGTGTTATAGCTAATGAAATTATGAGTTTTGGCCTCCATGAAACTATTTGCCAATGGGTTGGAACCACAAAAAAAGGGAAAAAAAGCATGTATTATGGCTCATGAAATTGTAAGTTTTGGCCCTCTATGAAATAATTTCCCAAAGGGTCAGAATAACTAAAAATAGCTAAAAAAGGTCAGTTATGACTCATGATATTATGAATTTTAAACACCGAAATTATTTGCCGATGGGTCAAAATGAAAAAAATTGGCCAAAAATTGTGGAAGAGAGCTCTTCAAGCATTTCATTTTGGATTTTGTGATATTTTTTGTCAATGGGTAGAAATGACTGAACACGCCAAACATTTGTGGGAAATCATCCGTTTTGGCCTCTATGAAATTATTTAATAATGGGCCAAAATGACTAAAAATTAGCAAAAATTATGGGTTAGGGCTCACGAAATCATGAATTTTGGCCTCCATAAAATTATTTAAAAATGGTCCGAACGACTGAAAATGGCAAAACATTTTGGGTTACAGATCATGAAATCATGAGCTTTGGCCCCAGTAAAATTATTTGCCAATTGGTCAGAATGACTAAAATTTGCCAAAAATCATGTATTATTGCTCATGAAATCAAGAATTTTGGAATCCGCAAATTATTTGTTGACAGGTCAAAATGACTCAAAATGGCAAAAATTGTGGATTATAACTCATCAAATCATGAGATTTGGCATCCGCGAAATTATTTTCCCATGGTCAAAATGACTATAAATGGCCAAAAATCATAGGTTATAGCTCATGAAATATTGGATCTTGGCCTCTGAAATTATTTGCCAATTGGTCGGAATGACTAAAAATGGCAAAAAAAGTATGTGTTATAGCTCATCAAACCATGAGTTTTGGCCACAACAAAATCATTTTCCATTGGATCGGAACAACTAAAAATGGCACAAAATGTGGGTTATAACTCTTGCAATCGTGAATTTTGACCTCTGTGAGCATATTTACCAATGGCTCGAAACGACCAAAAATGGTGAGAAATTGTGTTATAGCTCAAGTAATCGTGCATTATGGCCTCTATAAATTATTTTCAAATAGGTTACAATGAATAAAAATGGCCAAAATTGTGGTTTATGGCTCACGAAATCTTGAATTTTTGTCTTCACAAAATTATTTTCCAATGGGTCAAAACAAGGAAAAATAACTAAATATCGTAGGATAGCTCATGAAATCATGAATTTTGGAATCCGTGAAATTATTTTTTAGTGGGTAGAAACAACTAAAAATAATCCCAAACTATGTGTTATAGCTCATGAAATCCTACATTTTAAACTTCGCAAAATTATTTGTTAATGGGTCGAAATGACTAAAAATGTCCAAAAATCAAGGGTTATAGCTCTTGAAATCGTGAATTTTGACCTTCATAATAATATTTGCTAATGGCTCGGCGACTAAAAATGACCAAAAATCTTGGGTTATAACTCATAAATCATGAATTTTGGCCTACACAAAATTATTTTCCAATGGGTTAAAACATCTAAAACTAGGGGGAAATCGGGTGTTATAGCTCAGGAAATTATGATTTTTGGTCACCATAAAATTATTTGCTAACGGATCGAAACAAATAAAAATAGCAAAATTTATGTGTTATAGCTAATGAAATTATGAGTTTTGGCCCTCCGTGAAATTATTCGCCAATGGGTCGGTTTGAATAAAACTGGCCAAATATGTTAGTTAGCTCATGAAATTGTCAATTTCGGACTCCGCGAAATTATGTGTTGATGGGTCAAATGAATAAAATTGGCTAAAAACTGTGGGTTATAGCTATTAAAGTCATGAATTTTGAATTCTGTGAAATTATTTGCCAGTGAGTAGAAAAATGGCAAGAATTTGTGGGTTATAGCTCATGAAATCATAAGTTTTATCCTCTCTGAAATTATTTGCCAATGGGACGAAATGACTAAAAATGGGCGAAAATCATGGGCTACAGCTCTTGAATTTCACCCTTCATGAAATTATTTGCCAATTGGTCTGAATAACTAAAAATAGCAAAAAATGTAGGTTACAGCTCATGAAATCACGAGCTTTGGGCCCCACGAAATTATTTGTCAATGGGTCAGAATGACTAAATATAGCCAAAAATCATGGGTTATAGCTCACAAAATGGTGAATTTTGCACTCTGCAAAATTATTGTCAATGGGCCAAAATGACTCTAAATAGAAAAAATTATGGGCCATAGCTCATGAAATCATGAGTTTTGGCCTCCCCGAAATTATTTGCCCAAGGGTCAAAATAACTAAAAATTGCCATAAATCGTGGGTTATAGCTCATGAAATAATGGATTTTAGCCTTCATGAAATTACTTGCCAATGGCTCAGAAAGACTAAAAATAGTAAGAAATTGTGTGTTATAGCTCATGAAATCGTGAATTTTGGCCTCCGTAAAATTATTTTCAAATGGGTCAAAATAAATAAAAATAGCCACAAATCATAAGTTATAGCTCATGAAATCCTAACTTTTAGCCTCCGTTAAATTATTTGCCAATGAGTCGGAACAAACAAAAATGACCAAAAAGCGTGGGCTTAGCTCATGAAATCGTTAATTTTGGACTCCTCAAAATTATTTTCCAATGGATAGAAATAATTAAAATTGGCCTCAAATCATGTGTTATGGCTCATGAAATTTTGAATTTTAAACTCTGCAAAATTATTTGTCAGTGGATAGAAATGACTAAAAATGGCTAAAAATTGAGGGTTATAGCTCCTGAAATCGTGAATGTTGGCCTCTGTGAAAATATTTGCCAGTGGCTCGACGATTGAAAAGAATAAGAAATTGTGGGTTGTAACTCATAAAATCATGAATTTTGGCCCACACTAAATTATTTTCTAATGGGGCGGAGCAACTAAATGGGGAAAAATCAGGTATTATAGCTCATGAAATTATGAGTTTTGGTCGCCATGTAATTATTTGCCAAGGGATCTAAGAACTAAAATGGTAAAATTCGTGTATCATAACTCATGAAATTATGAGTTTTGGCCCTCCATGAAATTATTCGCCAATGGGTCGAATGAATGAAAATGGCCAAAAATATCGCTTATAGCTCATGAAATCATGAATTTTGAATTCGTGAAATTATTTGCCAATGGATCAAATAAATAAAATTGGCCAAAAATCATGGGTTATAGCTATTGAAGTCATGAATTTTGAATTCGTGAAATTATTTGTTGGTGGGTAGAAATGACTAAAAATGGTAAAATTTTGTGGGTCATGAAATCATGAGTTTTAGCCTCACAATTATTTGCTAATAGGCCAAAACGACTAAAAATTGGGAAAATAGTAGGCTATAGCTCATGAATTCATGAATTTCAACCTTTACGAAATTATTTGTCAATGGGTCGAATGACTAAATATAGCCAAAAATCATGGGTTATAGCTCATGAAATCACGAGCTTTGGGCCCCACGAAATTATTTGTCAATGGGTCAATGACTAAAAATGGCTAAAAATCATAGGTCATAGCTCACAAAATCATGAATTTTGCACTCTGCAAAATTATTGTCAATGGGCCAAAATGACTCTAAATAGAAAAAATTATGGGCCATAGCTCATGAAATCATGAGTTTTGGCCTCCCCGAAATTATTTGCCCAAGGGTCAAAATAACTAAAAATTGCCATAAATCGTGGGTTATAGCTCATGAAATAATGGATTTTAGCCTTCATGAAATTACTTGCCAATGGCTCAGAAAGACTAAAAATAGTAAGAAATTGTGTGTTATAGCTCATGAAATCGTGAATTTTGGCCTCCGTAAAATTATTTTCAAATGGGTCAAAATAAATAAAAATAGCCACAAATCATAAGTTATAGCTCATGAAATCCTAACTTTTAGCCTCCGTTAAATTATTTGCCAATGAGTCGGAACAAACAAAAATGACCAAAAAGCGTGGGCTTAGCTCATGAAATCGTTAATTTTGGACTCCTCAAAATTATTTTCCAATGGATAGAAATAATTAAAATTGGCCTCAAATCATGTGTTATGGCTCATGAAATTTTGAATTTTAAACTCTGCAAAATTATTTGTCAGTGGATAGAAATGACTAAAAATGGCTAAAAATTGAGGGTTATAGCTCCTGAAATCGTGAATGTTGGCCTCTGTGAAAATATTTGCCAGTGGCTCGACGATTGAAAAGAATAAGAAATTGTGGGTTGTAACTCATAAAATCATGAATTTTGGCCCACACTAAATTATTTTCTAATGGGGCGGAGCAACTAAATGGGGAAAAATCGTATTATAGCTCATGAAATTATGAGTTTTGGTCGCCATGTAATTATTTGCCAAGGGATCTAAGAACTAAAATGGTAAAATTCGTGTATCATAACTCATGAAATTATGAGTTTTGGCCCTCCATGAAATTATTCGCCAATGGGTCGAATGAATGAAAATGGCCAAAAATATCGCTTATAGCTCATGAAATAATGGATTTTAGCCTTCATGAAATTACTTGCCAATGGCTCGAAAGACTAAAAATAGTAAGAAATTGTGTGTTATAGCTCATGAAATCGTGAATTTTGGCCTCCGTAAAATTATTTTCAAATGGGTCAAAATAAATAAAATAGCCACAAATCATAAGTTATAGCTCATGAAATCCTAACTTTTAGCCTCCGTTAAATTATTTGCCAATGAGTCGGAACAAACAAAATGACCAAAAGCGTGGGCTTAGCTCATGAAATCGTTAATTTTGGACTCCTCAAAATTATTTTCCAATGGATAGAAATAATTAAAATTGGCCTCAAATCATGTGTTATGGCTCATGAAATTTTGAATTTTAAACTCTGCAAAATTATTTGTCGCTGGATAGAAATGACTAAAATGGCTAAAAATTGAGGGTTATAGCTCCTGAAATCGTGAATGTTGGCCTCTGTGAAAATATTTGCCAGTGGCTCGACGATTGAAAAGAATAAGAAATTGTGGGTTGTAACTCATAAAATCATGAATTTTGGCCCACACTAAATTATTTTCTAATGGGGCGGAGCAACTAAATGGGGAAAAATCAGGTATTATAGCTCATGAAATTATGAGTTTTGGCTGCCATGTAATTATTTGCCAAGGGATCGGAAGAACTAAAAATGGTAAAATTCGTGTATCATAACTCATGAAATTATGAGTTTTGGCCCTCCATGAAATTATTCGCCAATGGGTCGGAATGAATGAAAATGGCCAAAAATATCAGTTATAGCTCATGAAATCATCAATTGCAGACTCTGCGTAATTATTTGCCAATGGATCAAATAAATAAAATTGGCCAAAAATCATGGGTTATAGCTATTGAAGTCATGAATTTTGAATTCTGTGAAATTATTTGTTGGTGGGTAGAAATGACTAAAAATGGTAAAATTTTGTGGGTCATGAAATCATGAGTTTTAGCCTCACAATTATTTGCTAATAGGCCAAAACGACTAAAAAATTGGGAAAATAGTAGGCTATAGCTCATGAATTCATGAATTTCAACCTTTACGAAATTATTTGCAAATTGGTCCGAATGACTAAAAATGGCATAAAAAATATGGGTTACAGCTCATGAAATCACGAGCTTTGGCAGCCATGAAATGATCTGCCAATGGGTCAGAATGACTAAAAATGGCTAAAAATCATAGGTCATAGCTCACAAAATCATGAATTTTGCACTCTACAAAATTATTATCGATGGGTCAAAATAACTGAAAATGACAAAATATTATGGGTTATAGCTCATGAAATCATGAGTTATGGCCTCCCCAAAATTATTTGGCCCTAGGTCAAAATAACTAAAAATGGCCAAAATTTGTGGGTTATAGCTCATGAAATCATGAATTTTAGCACCCAAGAAATTATTTGTCAATGGGTCAGAATGACTAAAAGGGCAAAATATTATGGGTTATAGCTAGTGAAATCATGAGTTTTGGCCACCGCAAAATTATCTGCCAATGGATCGGAATGACTAAAAATTGCTAAAAATCATGGGTTATTGGTCATGAAATCATAAATTTTATCCTCCGCAAACCTATTTCCCAATAGCTTCAAACAACTAAAAATGGTGAGAAATTTTGTGTTATAGCTAATGAAATCGTGAATTTTAACCTCCATAAAATTATTTCCAAATGCGCCAGAACGAATAAAAATAGCCACAAATCATGGGTTATAGCTCATGAAATCCAGAGTTTTGGCCTCTGTGAAATTATTTTTCAATGGGTCGAAGTGACTAAAACTGGCCAAATTTTATGGGTTATAAGTCATAAAATTATAAATTTTAGACTCTGCAAAATTATTTTGCAATGGGTTAAAGTAACTAAAAATGGTCACAAATCGTGTGTTATAGCTCATGAAATCCTCAATTTTAAGCATCACATAATTATTTACTAATGGATACAAATGACTAAAAATGGCCAAAAGTCAAAGTTATAACTCATGAAATATTGAATTTTGGCCTCCGCAAAAATATTTACCAATAACTAGACAACTAAAAATGGCCACAAATCATGAGGTATAACCCACAAAATCAAGAATTTTGGCCTCCATGAAATTATTTTCCAATGGGTTGGAACAACTAAATATGGGGAAAATTCGTGTATCATAGCTCATAAAATTATGAGTTTTGGCCACCATGAAATTACTTGGCATGGGTTGGAACTACTAAAAAGAGTGCAAAATAGTGTGTTATAGTTCATAAGATTATGAGTTTTGGCCCTCCATAAAATAATTTGGTAATGGGTCAGAACGACAAAAAATGGCCCGAAAATGTTGGTTATAGCTCACGAAATTGTGAATTTTGGACTCAGCGAAATAATTTATAGATAGGTCGAAATGAACAAAATTGGCTAAAAATCATGGGATTATAGCTCATGAAGTCATGAATTTTGGACTCTCAAAATTATTTATCGATGGGTAGAAATGACTAAACATGATAAAAATTTACGGGTTATAGCTCATGAAATCATGAGTTTTGTCCTTCACGAAATTACTTGCCAATGGGCTGAAATGATTAAAAATGGCCAAAAATCATGGGTTATAGCTCATGAAGTCATGAATTTTGGGCTCCGCAAAATTATTTGCCAATGGGCTTGAATGACTAAAAATGGCAAAAAAATTGTGTGTTACACCACATGAAACCATGAGTTTTGGTTTCCGTGCAATTATTTTTCAATGGGTCGAATGAATAAAATGGATAAAAGTCATGAATTGTAGCTCATGAATCGTGAATTTTAGACACCATAAAATTATCGCCAATGTGACAAAATGACTCAAAATGGCAAAATTTGGGGTTATAACTCATGAAATCAATGAGTTTGGCCTCCCAAAATTATTTGCACATGGGTCAAAACAACTAAAATGGCTAAAATTTGTGGGTTGTAGCTCATGAAATCATGGGTTTTGGCCTCCACGAAATTATTTGCCAATGGCTCAAAATAACCGAAAATAGCAAGAAATTGTGTGTTATAGTTCATGAAATCATTAATTTTGGCCTTCAGAAAATTTTTGCAATGGGTCGACAAACAAAATGGCCACAAATCATTGATTTATAGCTCCTAAGACCCAGAATTTTGGCCTCTATGAAATTATTTGTCTATGTGTCAGAACGACTAAAAATGGGCAAAAAGTGTGCGCTATAGCTCATGAAATTATCCCTCAAAATTATTTTCCAATGGCTAGAAACAACTGAAAATAGCGTCAATTCATGTGTTATAGATCAAAAAATCTTGAATTTTAAACTCCGCAAAACTATTTACCAATGGTTACAAATGACTAAAAATGGCCAAAAATGGAGGGTTACAGCTCTTGAAATAGTGAGATTTGGCCACTGTGAAAATATTTGCCAATGCCTCGACGACAAAAAAGGTAATATATCATGGATTATAACTCATAAAATCGTGAATTTTACCCTCAACAAAATTATTTACCAATGCATCAGAACGATAAAAATGGGCAAAATCGTGTGTCACAGCTCAATAAATTATGAGTTTTTGCTGCCATGAGATTATTTGCCAAGGGATCAAAACAACTAAAAACGGCAAAAATTGTGTGTTATAGCTCATGAAATTGTGAGTTTTGGCCCTCCATGAAATTATTTGCTAATGTTCAAAATGAATAAAAATTGCCAAAAAATATCGTAGCTCATAAAATCGTGAATTTTGGACACCACAAAATTATTTATCGATCGGTCAAAATGAATAAAATTGGCCAATAATTACGAGTTATAGCTCTTGAAGTCATGAATTTTGGATTCCATAAAATTATTTGCTGGTAGGTAGAAATGATTAAAAATGGTAAAAATTTGTGGGTATTCATGAAATTATAAGGTTTGGCCTCTGTGAAATTATTTGCCAATAGGCCGAAATGAGTAAAAATGGGTAAAAATCATGGGCTATGGCTCATGAAATCATGGGTTTTGGCCTCCACGAAATTATTTGCCAATGGGCCGAAATGACTAAAAATGGGCAAAAATCATGGGTTATGGATCATGAATTTATGAATTTTAGCTTCCTCGAAATTATTTACCAATGGGTCCAAATGACCAAAATGGCAAAAAATCATGGGTTATAGCTCATGAAAGCATGAGCTTTGGCCCCGTAAAATTATTTTCACCGGATATGAATGACTAAAATGGCAAAAAATCATGGGTTATAGCTCATTAGATCGTGAATTTTGAACTCCTTAAAATTACTATCGATGGGTTAAAATGACTCAAAATGGCAAAAACGATAGGTTATAGCTCATGAAAGCATGAGCTTTGGCCTCCTAAACTGTTTGTCCATGACTAAAAATGACCAAAAATCATAGGTTATAGTTCATGAAATAATAGATTTTGGCCTCCACGAAATTACTAACCAATGACTTAGAACTTCTAAAATCGCAAAATATTATGGATTATAGCTAGGAAATCATGAGTTTTGGCCACCGTAAAATTATTTGCCAATGGGTCTGAATGACTAAAAATACCCAAAAGCATCCGCTATAGCTCATTCAATCGTGAATTTTGGCCTCCATAAACTTATTTTCCAATGACCAAACGACTAAAAATGGTGAGAAATTGTGTTATAGCTCATGAAATTGTGAGTTTTGGCCTCCATGAAATTATTTGCCAAGGGATCAAAACAACTAAAACGGCAAAAATTGTGTGTTATAGCTCATAAAATCGTGAATTTTGGCCTCCATAAACTTATTTTCCAATGACCAAACGACTAAAAATGGTGAGAAATTGTGTTATAGCTCATAAAATCGTGAATTTTGGACACCACAAAATTATTTATCGATCGGTCAAAATGAATAAAATTGGCCAAAAATCATGGGTTATGGATCATGAATTTATGAATTTTAGCTTCCTCGAAATTATTTACCAATGGGTCCAAATGACCAAAATGGCAAAAAATCATGGGTTATAGCTCATGAAATCATGAGTTTTGTCCTTCACGAAATTACTTGCCAATGGGCTGAAATGATTAAAAATGGCCAAAAATCATCAGTTATGGCTTACGAAATCATGAATTTTGGGCTCCGCAAAATTATTTGCCAATGGGCTTGAATGACTAAAAATGGCAAAAAAATTGTGTGTTACACCACATGAAACCATGAGTTTTGGTTTCCGTGCAATTATTTTTCAATGGGTCAGAATGAATAAAAATGGATAAAAGTCATGAATTGTAGCTCATGAATCGTGAATTTTAGACACCATAAAATTATGCGTCAATGTGACAAAATGACTCAAAATGGCAAAATTTGGGGTTATAACTCATGAAATCAATGAGTTTGGCCTCCCAAAAATTATTTGCACATGGGTCAAAACAACTAAAAATGGCTAAAATTTGTGGGTTGTAGCTCATGAAATAATGGATTTTGGCCTCCCTGAAATTATTTGCCAATGGCTCAAAATAACTGAAAATAGCAAGAAATTGTGTGTTATAGTTCATGAAATCATTAATTTTGGCCTTCGTAAAATTTTTTGCAAATGGGTCAGGACAAACAAAAATGGCCACAAATCATTGATTTATAGCTCCTAAGACCCAGAATTTTGGCCTCTATGAAATTATTTGTCTATGTGTCAGAACGACTAAAAATGGGCAAAAAGTGTGCGCTATAGCTCATGAAATTATCCCTCAAAATTATTTTCCAATGGCTAGAAACAACTGAAAATAGCGTCAATTCATGTGTTATAGATCAAAAAATCTTGAATTTTAAACTCCGCAAAACTATTTACCAATGGTTACAAATGACTAAAATGGCCAAAAATGGAGGTTCTGACTCTTGAAATAGTGAGATTTGGCCACTGTGAAAATATTTGCCAATGCCTCGACGACAAAAAAGGTAATATATCATGGATTATAACTCATAAAATCGTGAATTTTACCCTCAACAAAATTATTTACCAATGCATCAGAACGATAAAAATGGGCAAAATCGTGTGTCACAGCTCAATAAATTATGAGTTTTTGCTGCCATGAGATTATTTGCCAAGGGATCAAAACAACTAAAAACGGCAAAAATTGTGTGTTATAGCTCATGAAATTGTGAGTTTTGGCCCTCCATGAAATTATTTGCTAATGTTCAAAATGAATAAAAATTGCCAAAAATATCGAGCTCATAAAATCGTGAATTTTGGACACCACAAAATTATTTATCGATCGGTCAAAATGAATAAAATTGGCCAATAATTACGAGTTATAGCTCTTGAAGTCATGAATTTTGGATTCCATAAAATTATTTGCTGGTAGGTAGAAATGATTAAAAATGGTAAAAATTTGTGGGTATTCATGAAATTATAAGGTTTGGCCTCTGTGAAATTATTTGCCAATAGGCCGAAATGAGTAAAAATGGGTAAAAATCATGGGCTATGGCTCATGAAATCATGGGTTTTGGCCTCCACGAAATTATTTGCCAATGGGCCGAAATGACTAAAAATGGGCAAAAATCATGGGTTATGGATCATGAATTTATGAATTTTAGCTTCCTCGAAATTATTTACCAATGGGTCCAAATGACCAAAAATGGCAAAAAAACATGGGTTACAACTCATGAAATCACGAGCTTTGGCCCCCGTAAAATTATTTTCACTGGATATGAATGACTAAAAATGGCAAAAAAATCATGGGGTTATAGCTCATTAGATCGTGAATTTTGAACTCCTTAAAATTACTATCGATGGGTTAAAATGACTCAAAATGGCAAAAAACGATAGGTTATAGCTCATGAAAGCATGAGCTTTGGCCTCCCTAAAACTGTTTGTCCATGACTAAAAATGACCAAAAATCATAGGTTATAGTTCATGAAATAATAGATTTTGGCCTCCACGAAATTACTAACCAATGACTTAGAACTTCTAAAATCGCAAAATATTATGGATTATAGCTAGGGAAATCATGAGTTTTGGCCACCGTAAAATTATTTGCCAATGGGTCGGAATGACTAAAAATACCCAAAAAGCATCCGTTATAGCTCATTCAATCGTGAATTTTGGCCTCCATAAACTTATTTTCCAATGACCCGAAACGACTAAAAATGGTGAGAAATTGTGTTATAGCTCATAAAATTATGAATTTTAGCCTCTGTAAAATTATTTGCAAATGTGTCAGAACAAATAAAAATGGCCACAAATCACGGGTTATAGCTATGAAATCCGAAGTTTTTGCCTCCGAAAATTATTTTCCAATGGGTCAGAATAACTAAAATTGGCCAAAAATCATGGGCTATAGTTCATGAAATCATGAATTTTGGACTCCGCAAAATTATTTTCCAATAGGTGGAAGCAACTAAGGATGACCACAAATCATGTGTTATAACTCATTGATCATCACATTTTATTACACTTTTATATCCTTATTATCTATTTTATTTGAATAAATATATCGACTAATAATGAGTTTTTCTTAATTTATTGGTAATGAAGCATTAATGAATAAAACCTCAAAGAACCAAATTCTCATTTTTAACCTTTTATTGAAGCCTAAGAACGAGCCAAGAAGCCAAAAGCCCATGAAGATGAAGTCAACAAGTCAATTCAAAGAGAATCAAATTCTATTATAAACTAATTGATGCACCAATCGATTAACTAATCAATTGGATAATTGATTAGCTAATCGATCGGTTAACCGATTAGTTTGTAAATGTAACTTAATTAATGGTTGATTTTAATTTTCTAAGAGCTCAAGAATGATCCAAGGGCTCTTGTTGATTGTAGTAGGCTATAAATAGCGGTGGAGAGTGAGGGGTTTAGGATGTGAAAACTTTTATATACTCCATTTTGGAGAGGAAGGTTACTCTAATTGAGAAGACCTTCTAAAATTATAAACTTTTATTTACAATAAACAAAAATATTTCATCCTTTTCAATTTTCATTTCTTCGCCTTTAATCTTCTTTGATGATGAAGATCAAGATTTGCTCACAAGAGGCCAACCCCTTGCAATGTAAGTTTTATTTTGTTATTTTAGAATTAAGTGTTTTAGGATTTTTTTATTTTTAGTTCATGTCTAATAGATTAGATTTATTACTTTGTAGTATAGATTTCCTTCACGCTTTGTAGTGTAGATTTCCTTCACGCTTTGTAGTGTAGATTTTATATTCTTGTTCTTTTTCTTGCCTTTGTAGTTAGTTTACATTTTCTTGCTTTACTTTTATGCTTTATTTTCTTTTTGTTCGTAATATGTGTAACTAATTTTTAGGAGATCTAGATTATGTGAAACTAGTTTAATTTCTTTTGTGGTTTATGGAATGCTCTCTTATGGTTAAATTTATCATACTATACTATAACTATAACTTGATTGTTGTACACTTGTAACGTTGCATTATTTACCCCCGATCACTCATGAAATTCTGAATTTTAAAGTCTATAAAATTATTTGCCAATGGGTCGAATGACTAAAAATGGCAAAAAATCATGGGTTATAGCTCATAAAATTATGAATTTTAGCCTCTGTAAAATTATTTGCCAATGGGTCGAATGACTAAAAATGGCCACAAATTGTGGGTTATAGCTCATTCAATCGTGAATTTTGGCCTCCATGAAATTATTTGCCAATGGGTCGAATGACTAAAATGGGCAAAAATCATGGGCTATAGTTCATGAAATTATGAGTTTTGGCCTCCATGAAATTATTTTCCAATGACCAAACGACTAAAAATGGTGAGAAATTGTGTTATAGCTCATGAAATTATGAGTTTTGGCCTCCATGAAATTATTTGCCAATGGGTCGAATGACTAAAAATGACCAAAATGGCAAAAAATCATGGGTTATAGCTCATGAAATTATGAGTTTTGGCCACCGCAAAATTATTTTCCAATAGGTGGAAGCAACTAAGGATGACCACAAATCATGTGTTATAACTCATTGATCATCACATTTTATTACACTTTTATATCCTTATTATCTATTTTATTTGAATAAATATATCGACTAATAATGAGTTTTTCTTAATTTATTGGTAATGAAGCATTAATGAATAAAACCTCAAAGAACCAAATTCTCATTTTTAACCTTTTATTGAAGCCTAAGAACGAGCCAAGAAGCCAAAAGCCCATGAAGATGAAGTCAACAAGTCAATTCAAAGAGAATCAAATTCTATTATAAACTAATTGATGCACCAATCGATTAACTAATCAATTGGCTAATTGATTAGCTAATCGATCGGTTAACCGATTAGTTTGTAACAGAACTTAATTAATGGTTGATTTTAATTTTCTAAGAGCTCAAGAATGATCCAAGGGCTCTTGTTGATTGTAGTAGGCTATAAATAGCGGTGGAGAGTGAGGGGTTTAGGATGTGAAAACTTTTATATACTCCATTTTGGAGAGGAAGGTTACTCTTAATTGAGAAGACCTTCTAAAAATTATAAACTTTTTATTTACAATAAACAAAAATATTTCATCCTTTTCAATTTTCATTTCTTCGTCTTTAATCTTCTTTGATGATGAAGATCAAGATTTGCTCACAAGAGGCCAACCCCTTGCAATGTAAGTTTTATTTTGTTATTTTAGAATTAAGTGTTTTAGGATTTTTTTTTATTTTTAGTTCATGTCTAATAGATTAGATTTATTACTTTGTAGTATAGATTTCCTTCACGCTTTGTAGTGTAGATTTCCTTCACGCTTTGTAGTGTAGATTTTATATTCTTGTTCTTTTTCTTGCCTTTGTAGTTAGTTTACATTTTCTTGCTTTACTTTTATGCTTTATTTTCTTTTTGTTCGTAATATGTGTAACTAATTTTTAGGAGATCTAGATTATGTGAAACTAGTTTAATTTCTTTTGTGGTTTATGGAATGCTCTCTTATGGTTAAATTTATCATACTATACTATAACTATAACTTGATTGTTGTACACTTGTAACGTTGCATTATTTACCCCCGATCACTCATGAAATTCTGAATTTTAAAGTCTATAAAATTATTCACCAACGGGTAGAAATGACTATAAATGGCCAAAACTTGAGGGTGATAGCTAATAAAATCGTAAATTTTAGCCTCCGTAAAAATATTTGCCAATGGCTCGATGATTGAAAATGGCCACAAATTGTGGGTTATAACTTATGAAATTGAGAATTTTGGCCACCATGAATTTTTTTCTAATGGGTCGAAACCACTAAAAATGGGTAAAAATCATGTGCTATAGTTCATGAAATTATGAGTTTTGGCCACCATGGAATTATTTTCCAATAGGTCAAAACAACTAAAAATAGCAAGAAATTGTGTGTTATAGCTTATGAATTTTTGAGCTTTGGCCCTCCGTGAAATTATCTACCCATGGGTCAGAACGACTAAAAATTAACCAGAAAATGTCGGTTACTATAAATATTTGACTTCGCAAAATTATTTGCCAACTGGTCCAAATAAATAAAATTAGGCAAAAATGCAAGTTATAGCTAAAAATGGTAAGACTTTATGGGTTATAGTTCCTGAAATCATGTCCTTTGGCAACTGTGAATTTATTAGAAAATGGGCCAAAATGACTAAAAATGACCAAAAATTGTGGGTTATTGCTCACGAAATCATGAATTTTGGCCTCCATGAAATTATTTCCCACTAGGTCTAAACGACTAAAAATGGCAAAAATTATTGGTTACACCTCAAGAAATCATGAGTTTTGGCTCCGGCAGAATTATTTGTCAATGGGTAAGAATGACTAAAAACACCCAAAAATCATGGGCAATAGCTCATGAAATCATAAATTTTTTACTCTACAAAGTTAGTTATCGATGGGATGAAATGACTCAAAATGGCAAAAATTATGGGTTATAGCTCATAAAATCATGAGTTTTGGCTTCCCCAAATTATTTACCATTGGGTCAAAACGACTAAAAATAGCAAAATACCGGGGGTTATAGCTCATGAAATCATGGATTTTAGCCTCTGTGAAATTATTTGCCTATGGGTCAGAATGACTAAAAATGGCAAAAAATTATGGATTATAACTCATGAAATCATGGATTTTGGCCTCTGCGAAATTATTTGCCGATGGTTTGGGAAAGCTAAAAATGGCGAAAATTGTCAGTTATGGCTCATGAAATCATAAGTTTTGGCCACCGTGAAATTATTTACCGATGGGTCAGAAGAACTAAAAATGGTAAAAAAAAAACTTTGGTTATAGCTCACACAATTGTGAATTTTGGCCTTTGCGTACTTATTTGCCAATGGCTCAGAACGACTTAAAATACTAAGAAATTGTGTGTTATAGCTCATGAAATCGTGAATTTTCACCTCCGTAAAATTATTTACAAATGGGACAAAACAAATCAAAATGGCCACAAATCATTTAGAGTTATCATAAAATGATAACTTGAGTATACTACTTTGAAAATTATTTCCTTAAAAATTATTTAGAGTTATCATAAAATGATAACTTGAGTATAAAACTAAATAAGAATTAGAAACTTTAAAAATTCATCAAGTAAATTAATTATTAATGAACTTTATCAAGTTAGCAAGTGACATGGTTTTTAAAGGGAAAGAAAAAAAGAATAAATGAAAATCTAAAATAAAGATAAAAAATGACCAGTCCCCACCCCCACACCTAAATTTTGCATTGTCCTCAGGGCAAACTATATCATGCAAAAAGTAAATTAAGTACTTACATTTATTCGGCTGACTTTGAACGAAGATAAACTGACAAATTCTGTAATTACCTTCAATTCTGACGGATAGGAGGAAGGTGTAGCCAAAATGATTTTTTTTTCTTTTTTTTCTTTTTTTCAATAAGCTTACTTCTTTATTTCAATAAAAAAACAAACTTTTTTGTTATATACAATACAAAGAGATAGAAATCAACCTGTATAGTGTGGCTCATGAAGAATCCACACAATTTCTTCCTTATTTGTATAGTTCTCTAAAAATAGTTTTAAATATTGACTGTTAATTTTGAAAATATTATCATTTATAGGTTCTCTATCTCTACTGGTCCATGAGAAAAAAACTTGTTTAACAATATACGACATGTCAATCATGATCTTAATTCTCCAGAAAACAGATGAAGTTTTGATTTATAAAGCAAAACTTTTTGTCCCGATGTAAAATATTTCCGTATTATTGAGTTATCGTGAAAAATCTATGTTTTCTCTTTGTAAATTTTTGAATTTATATTTGCATCATTTCTGATCTCTTCCAATTAATTTATTTAGAGCATTCTTGTCTTATCTACCGAGTCTAAATCAAAATTAAGCTATTTAATTGCCGACATACACGGTGTTTGAGTTCAATTGGTAGATGGCATGCCTTTCCGAAAACAAGCATGTATGGTGACATATCCAAATTTGTTTTATATGTTGTCCAATAAGCCTAATCCTTTCTATTTTAATTTAATATTTTTTTAAGATTTATTTGATCTGTCTATTTGTGACCTTTAATAGACCACTAGTTTGGGGTGATAAGGAGTTGACAATTTTTGAGTGATTGAATATTTTCTCATCAAAGCATCAAATGAACGGTTACAAAAAATATGTACCATAATCACTAATGATGGCTCAGGGCACTCTAAATCAGAAAAAGATATTTTTCTTGAGAAAGTTGACAACCACCTTGTTGTCATTGATTTTGCAAGCCACCACGCCAATCCATTTTGACATGTATTCTACAACCACTGGAATGTACAAAGTTTAGAAATAGACCCATGAAATTTATACCCCACACATCAAAAAGCTCAACAGTGAGAATTGGTTGTAGGGGCATCATATTTCTTCTATTGATTCTTCCTTAAAACTGACAATGTTTACGAGCTTTACAGAACTCATAGGCATCTTTGAACAGACTGGGCAAGTACAACCCACATTGAAGAACTTTCTCTGTAGTTTTTCTTGGACCAAAATGGCCCCTACAAGCTTGCTCATGGTAGAAAAAGGACACTCCTAGTTTCTTCATTTGGAATACACTTTCTAAATATTTGATCAGAACAACTTAAACAAGTAGGGATCATCCCAGTAGAAATTCTTTATCTGGGAGAAAAAATAAGACCTATACTGTTTAGACCAATGAGAAGGGAGCTTTTTTGTAACCAAATAGTTCATAATATCTATAAACCATGATACAGACTGAACTTGTAGGAGTTGCTCATCAAAAAATAATCACTTAAAGGAACGTTGGGTGTTGGTGCGTTAAGGAGCCTAGACAAATGATCTGCTAAGGGTTATTTGCTCCTCTTCTATCAAGAATTCACAAATCAAACTGTTAGAGCTAGAGTATCCATCTAATGAGTTATGCTTTAGCATTTTTCTTGGTTAAAAGATACTTCCGTGCGGCATGATATGTGTAAACCTTTATAAGGGACCCAATAAGGTAGGATCTAAATTTCTCTAAGGCAAAAACAACAGCTAAAAATTCCTTCTCAATGACAGAATAGTTTGATTGTGCATCATTTAGTGTCCTGCTTACATAGTAGATCACATGACTCTGTCCATCTATTTGTTGTCCTAAGACAGCACCAATTGTAAAATCGGATGCATCACACATTAACTCAAAGGGTAGGATCCAATCAGGTGCATGAATGATAGAAGCTGTAGTTAGCTCCTTCTTTAGATGATCAAATGCCTGAAGGCATTTAGGGGAGAATTCAAATGGTGTATCATTGGCTAAAAGATTAGTTAAAAGTCTAGCAATTTTGCTAAAGTCTTTAATGAACCATCTATAAAAACCAGTGTGACCAAGAAATGATCTGACATCCTTAATATTTATGAGAGGGGGAAGACTAAAACTGAGATCTATCTTACCTTTGTCAACTTCTATTCCCTTATTGGAAACTGCATGCCCTAAGATAATTTCTTGTTTGACCATGAAGTGACATTTCTCCTAATTAAGAATTAGATTTTTCTCCCTACACCATTCTAGGATAAGTTTGAGATGATGCAAACACACAGAAAATGTGTCACCAAAAATTAAAAAATTATCCCTGATAATTTCTAAGAAGCGCTCAACCATGTCGGAAAAAATGCTAATCATACGCCATTGGAATGTGATGGGAGCATTGCACAACCCAAAGGGCATGTGTTGGTAAGCGAAGGCCCCATACGGGCATGTTAAAGTGATTTTCTCCTGGTCTTCAAGAGCAATGGGAATACGATTGTAACTTTAATATCCATCCAAGAAACAATAGAGCTCGTGTCCTACTAAACTCTCTAACATCTGGTCTATGAAAGAAAGAGGGAAGTGATCTTTTCTTTATGGCTGAGTTAAGTTTTCTATAATCGATGCAGACTCGCCATTCGATTGGGATTCGAGTAGGAACTAACTTGTTAGCCTCATTCTGGATCAATGTGATCCCAGACTTCTTAAGAACAAACTAGACTGGACTCATCCAAGAACTATCAGAAATGAAAAAATGATCACATTATTAAAATATTTCAGAATATCTTTCCTAACTGCTTCTTTCATCATTGGGCTCCACCTACGCTTGGGATCCCTAGTAGGTTTGGCATCATCTATCAAATAGATTCTATATTGAATAATGCTTAGACTAATCGCTTTGATATCAGCCATGGTTCATCTAATGGCTTCCCTATTTTCTCACAAGACATCTAAGAGTGCTTCTTTTTTACCGGTTATCAAATCAGAAAATCAGAAGCAACAATGACTGGTAGGGTCTCATTCTCCCCTAAGTAGGCATACATAATATTTTTAGGTAAAAGTTTGAGCTCTAGCTTAGGGGTTCCTCCATAGACGGACGAAGTTGGATTCGGGGATCTATATCCAAAGGTTCATGTTGTCATCTCAGTGTAGATATTTGATCTACCTAGTAATCTAACTCTTCTAATAGCTTAATTTCTTCATCAAAGATCTCCTCAAAACTCAGGTCAAATAAACTAAGATCTAACTCATATTCTCCTTCTAACTATTTGCTAGACATTTTCTGGATGAAATTTACTTTTAGGGGTTGATCTAATGGATCGCTCAGCTATTTTCCTAGATTGAAGATGTTGAGATTAACAGTCATATTCCCAAAGAATAACGTCATTTGACTTGTTCTACAGTTGATTAGAGCATTTAAAGTGACTAAGAATGGTCCTCCTAAAATGACTGGGATCTGACCCTCGAGATTAGAAACAGGCTACATTTCCAAGACTATGAAATCAACAGAAAATATGATCTCCCCAACCTTAATCTAAACATCCTCTATTTCTCTGTTGGTAAGTTTAAGGCCCCATACCGCATGTTAAAGTGATTTTCTCCTCGGTCTTCAAGAGCAATGGGAATACGATTGTAACTTTAATATCCATCCAAGAAACAATAGAGCTCGTGTCCTACTAAACTCTCTAACATCTGGTCTATGAAAGAAAGAGGGAAGTGATCTTTTCTTTATGGCTGAGTTAAGTTTTCTATAATCGATGCAGACTCGCCATTCGATTGGGATTCGAGTAGGAACTAACTTGTTAGCCTCATTCTGGATCAATGTGATCCCAGACTTCTTAAGAACAAACTAGACTGGACTCATCCAAGAACTATCAGAAATGAAAAAATGATCACATTATTAAAATATTTCAGAATATCTTTCCTAACTGCTTCTTTCATCATTGGGCTCCACCTACGCTTGGGATCCCTAGTAGGTTTGGCATCATCTATCAAATAGATTCTATATTGAATAATGCTTAGACTAATCGCTTTGATATCACCATGGTTCATCTAATGGCTTCCTATTTTCTCACAAGACATCTAAGAGTGCTTCTTTTACCGGTTATCAAATCAGAAAATCAGAAGCAACAATGACTGGTAGGGTCTCATTCTCCCCTAAGTAGGCATACATAATATTTTTAGGTAAAAGTTTGAGCTCTAGCTTAGGGGTTCCTCCATAGACGGACGAAGTTGGATTCGGGGATCTATATCCAAAGGTTCATGTTGTCATCTCAGTGTAGATATTTGATCTACCTAGTAATCTAACTCTTCTAATAGCTTAATTTCTTCATCAAAGATCTCCTCAAAACTCAGGTCAAATAAACTAAGATCTAACTCATATTCTCCTTCTAACTATTTGCTAGACATTTTCTGGATGAAATTTACTTTTAGGGGTTGATCTAATGGATCGCTCAGCTATTTTCCTAGATTGAAGATGTTGAGATTAACAGTCATATTCCCAAAGAATAACGTCATTTGACTTGTTCTACAGTTGATTAGAGCATTTAAAGTGACTAAGAATGGTCCTCCTAAAATGACTGGGATCTGACCCTCGAGATTAGAAACAGGCTACATTTCCAAGACTATGAAATCAACAGAAAATATGATCTCCCCAACCTTAATCTAAACATCCTCTATTTCTCTTTTTGGTATCTTTACGGATCTATCAGATAGTTACATGGTGCATCTAGTTGGTTTCAGCTCTGCTACTCCAAGTTGTTAGTAGACCGAATATGGGAGAGGGTTAACACTTGCCACTAAGTCTAAGAGTGCCTTATCAATAATAGTGTTTCCTATGGTGCATGAAATTGTAGGACAATCTAGATCCTTATATTTCTGAGGCATTGACTTGGATATTGTTGATGTATATAATCACAGTCACTAACCTCGAATGAGTTTAGCTTTAAAGAGAGCGGAGTCCGCTTTCTCTCCTAAAGCCCAACGACGCTGACTCCGGCCAAAGGATTCGCCACAACAAAGAAGGACTCCTGGAAGAGGCGGAGTTGGGATCTCCGGTGGTTCCTCCGACGGTCAAGTTAGTGGAGTGGGGGATAGTCTAATAGAGCAGGAATTCACTCTGAAGAGATTGCTTACCTTGTTCGCTGTTCTTGTTGCTCTTTATATCTAGGGTTGGGGTATTTCCGCCTTTCCATCGCTTGAGGAACCATCGATGAGTCACTCTTTCCTCCGTGAGCCCGTGATTGGCCGAGTATTTTATTTGTCCGCTATGGGGCTGGCCTTTACAGTGTCAAATTGCGGTAGTTTGAGGGTTAGTGTGGTCTATTCGCCATTAATGGATGGGATTGACGGCTATCAGAAATGCATGGGTCCGAGGTGCCTTAAATACCGTGGAGAGATGGGGAATTAAGGGTCACAATGCATTTAATGCGATGTTGATGGGCTCGAAAATCGTGATAACCGCTGCTCGAAAGTGGAGGGAACCACATAGGATGAGAGAGAGGGAGTTGAGGCCGGTGGCCGACTCGCGACCGCTTCTTAGGGCCCCTTGGGATGATTTGGTCGAGGGGACGATTGGGAGCGCTTTGCGCGCCGCCCTAGAGGACGAAAGTGGCCGAAGGGTAGGCCCGGATTTGTTCCACATTGTTTGGAGAAGTCGGTAACTTGTAGGAAGGGATCGTGAACGGGCGGCGGGTCGGAAGGACGATCGACACCGCCTTCGCCGCCCGAGAGAATCGCCGATGGCCGACTCGCGACCGCCTTCGCCGGTCATGGCGATGGTCGCCCGATGGACCGGACTGGTCGGTACATGCAGCCGGCCGGTGGGTTGAGTGTGGAGGTTCTTGTCGGTCCTCATTGGTAGACAAGCCGCTCGCTCGTGACGCTTGGTTTTTCTTTAATCACCGATTAGTGGTTATGACCATAATCAGGCCTCTTTCGCTGGAGTCGGTTAGAAGCGAGTCCAAGTGAAATGAGTAGCGCTATCCCGCCCGAGGGGTTCGAGGGGGTCCAATCGCTACATCGATGGGACGGGCCGACGCCGCCGAAGCGCTTGGCCATTGGAGCTCGCCTCGGGCGAGGTGGGGCCCTCGGGATCGCTGGCGGTGCCTCGAGTGGGGTTTTAATCCTCTCCGCTGATCGCGAAGGGAGCGCTGGGTCCCACCGTGATAAATAGAGAGCGGTGACAGAGGAAGGCATTCGCTTCTTCCCTCGCTACTTAACTTGGCGATTTTCCTACGGTGGTGAAGGTCCGCATGGATTCGATCGTCATAAGCAACTTGATGAGTTCCGCTCGGTTACCCGTGACGCAAATGAGGTCTTTGCGCCGAATTCGACATACCGGAGGCGCATAAGTTGGAGGCTCCGCAAATCATCTCCCAGATACGCCTACTACAGCGAGGGCTCCTCAGATCTCAAACACTTGGAATGCGGCCTCCTGTTACATCGCACCCTTTCTTCAAAAGTGTTTGATGAGTTAGGTGTCTCCCCAATGCAAATGACGCCAAACTCGATAGCCATATTGGTCGGCTTCACCGCCATCCGCCGCTGGCTCTCGATTCGCCGACGATGAGCGTGCCGAGCCACTTGGTCGGCGCCACACCCGTAAGATGCCTCACTATTACCTCCGATGTCGGAGAATTAAGGTCATCCTTGATCCGCCTAAGTCGATCAAAGGGTGGAAAGACAGTTCGTCGGGTCACCGGGGACGACTCAACTTAGGGTGTGCGCCCCGCCGAGATTAGAGAGAAACCCTAGAGCCTACATCCTTGTCGGCCGAAAGCACCGCGAAGTTGGAGCAGATCGTTAACTACACGGGTCACAGACGATGGACGCCTTGCTTGACAGGTCGGTTTTACGGCTTCATGGGATTTCGTCCACTCCTCCTGGCCCTTCTGATGAGGCGAGGGCTCATAACGTGACTTTCGGGGACAGTCGGGAGAGCACTAAGGGTCGAACCCACCGTGAGGAGCTCCCTAAGAACCCAGAGGGTCGGCTCGCTCAAACGGCCGAGGAGCGAGTCGCCCTTGGGGGGAAATCGCTCCCAGCCGGGAGGTGAGAGGTCCGACGTGGGGACGACCGTAGCGGGATGCGGTCGTATATCAGAAGGTGTCGCCTTGGGTGGCGGGCCCGGTTTCCGGAGGACCCGGCAAAAGAAAACCAGCCATGGTCCTCGAGGTGCTAGACGGGCGGGAGAGAGTGTGGAGCATCCGATTGGAGAGGAGCTGCTCGAGGTGGAGGGGCGGGAGGACGACCGATCATCGACCGAGGCAGAGGGGGAGGTCGGCCCCCGAGGTACAGGCGTGGCCCCTGAAGCTATGCCGGGGGAGGCTCCCGTGGGGGGCGGTATCCCACGCGGGAGCGACGTGGAGTCGGGACGCGTGGTCGACCACCAGGGGACGGCTCCTCACCGACCGGGAAAAGAATCGGTCGGTGGCCAGGGAGCGAGTTTTGCTCCAGCGGGGTGGCCCTCCCCCTATCGCGCGGTTGAGGGTGAGGACTGGAACAAAGCGAGTAGGCTGATGATGGGGCTCCCCTCGACCGTTATGATGGGGAGCCGGATGCGGAGCATCGGCATAGGCCGGCATGGTACTCGGATGCTCGCCGTCGGTGTTAAGGTCGAAGCACGCATAAGGAAAGGCGGCAGAGCAGCTTCAGCCTTGCCTCGCGGATCGAGATTTTGGCGGCGATTCTCGATGTCGGCTCGCACATCATCCCGCGGAGTTATTTGACCAGGGTTGTTTGGTGGAGGACGAAGCCGTTCACCGGCCGTGTCGGGCCATCAAGCCTATGAAAGGCTTCGAGAGAAGCATCTGGCCACCGAGGCCGCCCCTAACGAGGACTTAGACCGAGCTATCAAGGAGCTTTCAATTAAACAGCCGAGCTTGATGATTGGCGCGAGATGGAGGTTAAGGACCAAGTCATCGTGGAACTCAAAGCGCCCAGGAGAGGATGTTGGTCGATATAGCAGACTCCGACGACGCCTTCAGATCGGGCGGGACGCACCGGGTCGTCCGGACGCTTATAGAGAGCGACTGGCGACGGCGCAGTCGCTACTGAGAGGCGTGTCGCCAAAGATGCCAAGGCTCGCTGGTGGAGGAGTCGGTCGCCCGTGAGCAACTAGCAAGGAGTGTGCGCAACTTAAGGAATCCTTAAGCGCATGAGGAGAAGGCGAAACATCCGAGTCGCTCGATTATCGGTCATCCTTGAGAGAACGAAACCGACCGGCCATCGTCGAAGAATACCGACAAAGCACGATGGGGAAGGTCGAGGTTGCTCTGGCTTGTAAGGCGGGTTGTGACTTCATGGTTAAACAACTACCGCCCGAGTATCGAGGGTCCTGTGCCGGCTTCGATATCCTCCGAAAGTGTAGCCGCCGATAGATCTCCTCTCGAGGTTTGAGGCGGGTGCAGGATACGACCTGGGCGACAACGACGCTGAGGAGGGAGAGGAGGACGGGTCATCAAGCGGTGGCTCTTCGAGCGATGCCGGCCCGGGTCCGTAGTTTAGGTTTTAAGCACTCGTTTGTAATGTAATCAGCGGTTGTGTATTTTGTACTTGTCAAATGAATGAATGCAATAAGAGTTTGTTTTCAGAGTTGTGTTTTGTGTCGCTTATGGCTGAGGTTATTTGGTGAATTGACTGGCCGATGGTCTTCCATTGGGCTGCCGCCTGTGATGGCTCTTTAGCCGGCCTTTGGGGTCACTTGTTCTTGCTCGGTTGGTTCATTGGGCCGGCTGGGCAGAGTCGATCCGCTCCAAACAAAAGACGGGCTTAGTTTTCTGGGCGCAACAGGGGGGCGCCACTGTAGGTGATAAGCCTTGACGTCAGCGGTACTTTAGCCGTCAGGGGGCGCTTCGAATTTCGAGCGAAGAGACGTGGGCCATAAAGGCGGGCTTTTCAATTTTCAAGTGGCGGTTCGCATTTGAGCATCAATCTCGACCGTTGGTTCAAGCGCCGCCTAAACGACACGGGCATTCTGGGTGTCTATATATACCCATACTCCATTTGGGGATTTCTTTTTGCACTTTCTAAAGACCTATCCTCTTCTTCTTTCTTAAAAGCGAATTTTCTCGCCATGGCCGCTTTACTCCCCGCCTCGTTGATAGGATCGCCAAGCTCAAATCTTGGCAATCGGCGCAGAGAAGAGGACCTCGAGGGGATCCACGAAGGTACGATCTTCCTATAGGGTTCACGCTTTCTTCCAGAGAAAGACAGCCATTGTCGCATCATGGCGCTGGATAAGCTACCGCTGTACATGGCGACTTGGACAATGGATTGCGCCTCCCGGGCGCTCGCGGAAGAGGTTATGCGAACGGCTCGGGTGTCTCCGATGCGCTTTCCCCTAACGCCATCGCTACGATAATGGCGTTTGGTGATCTCGTCACCGTGTGAAGGTGGTGCCGACTCTTCAACTCTTCTGCAACCTCGCCACGGTGAGGGCTTAATGAAGAAGGACGCCCATTTCTTTTTCGTATGTGGGTGGTCGGTTTGTCGACATTCCGACTCAATAAGGACCGGAAGAACAAATTGCCTGGTTTTGGCCGACGCCAATTGGCTTGCCGCTCATGGCCGGAGATTAACAAAGACGCTCGAAGAATCTTCCCTCTCAGGACGAGGCGACTGGACAAGTTCCGCCATTATTCGTGGTCGGAAGGGCTATAACTTGTTCGACAACGCTTCGCTGAGGGTAGCGGGGCTATCCTTCGTTCGACCGACCGGGGCCGACGAGGACAAGGAGAAGGAGCTGCTCGAGGTGGCCCCACAACAAGCTGAGGATCCCAAGAGTGGGGGTCCCAGTCCGACCGAGGCTACAGGGCTGCAGCTTCCCCAAAAGAAGGTCAGGGGAGGGGGGCTGTCGGCTGCGGAGGCGCAGCAGGTGGAGGAGAAGTTTGAAGAGTTGGCGGCTAGGCTGCAGGTGAAGAGGGCTCTCCCTCCGTCCGGGGCCGACCAACCAAAGAAGAAGAAGAAGAAGACGAAGGAATCGGCGGGGCCGACCTTGGAGGAGACGATTGAGAGGGTGGTCTCCGAGCTGGCCGAGGGCGTCACTGGGGAGCTTCCGACCGTTGGGGAAGAGTCGTCCCTGCCAGTCCTCCCCTCGCCTCGGCCTGGCGGGGTTGCATCGGAGGGGGCATCACGTCCACAGGTAGGCGAAGTCCCTAGCCAGTTGGCACAGGGGGTCGCTGTGGCGACTGAGGGGCTCCCCGCCACTGGGTGATGGAGACGCCTCGAGGAGCCCACTGCAGGTCGGGAAGGAGGCGGCCGCCGGAGGAATCGGCCCGAGTCGGATCTCGGGTTTGCTCAAGGACTTGGGCATAGAGCTTCCTTCCGCCATCGATAGCCGAGGTGGGTCGCTTGAGGTGGAGGGAGCTGCGATCCCAGCTCATCGGCAATCTGTGGGAGGGGTACTCGGCAAGGGGGGAGCCTTCCCCAAGCGACCGATTCATCCCTGATCATTCTCTCCTTAGAGAGGGCACGGTGCTTCTCTCGGGGTGGGGGCAGTTCGTCGCCTCGGAGCAGTTCACTCTCCCCCACGACAAGGATCTCCTGGAGGAGACGCCCTCGGCCGGCCTCCGGCAAGCCCTCTTGAGTTACCACACTCGAGGGGCCTTGGTAGGGGAGGAGCTTTACGGCCGGCTGTCTTGCGCCATGAATGCTGTGGGCGACTTGGCGGAGAGGCTCGTTGCAGAAAAGAGGAGCCGGGAGGAGGCGGAGAAGAGGGCGGCCGCCCTTGAAGCGGAGAAGTTGGAAGTCGGCGCCAAATGGCGCGTTGAGTTGGAGGCCAAGCAATCTTCGATCGCTGATCTCCAAGCTCAACATTCAGAGCAGGTGGTCGTCATCGATGAGCTGAAGGGGGAGGTCGTTCGGTTGAAACGGACAGTTGAAGGCTCCGAGAGGGAGATCGAGGAGTGGAAGGCTCAGATCGAGAGGCTGGAGGGCGAGCTGGGGGCCGAGAGAGTCGAGAGTCGGAACTTGCGGGTCGCCCTCGATGAGTCGAAGGCGGCTCACCGATCAGCTGTGGACGACGCCAAATTGATCGAGGCTCGGCTCAAGTCTGCAACGTCGGAGGAGGGCAAGAAGGAGGTCATTGAAGAGTATAGGCAGGGACCTATGGGGAAAGTGGAACTGTCCCTAGCTGTCAAGGCGGGCTACGATTACTTGAAAGCGCAACTTTCTTCGGAAGCCCTTTCGACGCTGAGGCTCACATATCCCCCCAGAGTGGAGGGTTCCCTGCGCGTTCTCCAAGGCTTGGAAGCCAGGGGAGCAGGAGTGCAACTTGACGCTGAGGACGACCCCGATGAGGATGAGGACGACGGGGAGGACGAGGACGAAGATGAAGAGGGGGGAGATTAGGTCGCCCAAGCAACTTGTTCTTTTTGTTTTTGCATTGACAGCTTGTCTTATATTTGTAATACATTTTACTGGCGAACGACAATTGAATTTATGCTCACACCAACTCTTCCCCCCCCCCCCTTTTTTTTTTTTGGCGCCCTTTCTTAGGCTTTATGGCAATAGCGACTTTGGCCGGACTGGCCGTCATCTATGTTTCGTACGATATGGCAAATGGGGTCGAGACTGCGGGTCGTCGCCCAGTCGGTCTGATTGGTAATTTCGCGCTCAATTCGTGGTCGGCCGTAAGTGAGTGGGGTCGACCACTGGGTGATAGGGTCATTGTTGGCTGTGGAGGGGGCGACTATTCGTTCCTCGATTTAAGCATAGGTGTCACCAGCGGGCCGTCCTTTGATCGCTGACTTTTAGGTTTCCGGGATGGGCGGTAGGTTTCATTTAAGACAGGCGTTTCGGTGTTTTTCGAGATGACGATTCAGTTTCCGGGGTGACCCCTCGAGTTCCACACTCTTAATTTCTTCCGTTGGTCACGAGGGGGCTTAGCATTTATGGGTCCTATTATAAATAGGGGAGGAGACCATTACTTATCGTGCTCTCGTTAGGTTTGGTGGCTAATTCTGTCTTTACTCCATCTCTAAGATTTCAAATTGGGAGCGCCGGTGAGTTTTGCTGAGAGATGGTTAGGGCGTGGGGGTGGATTCTCTCCCCAGAGTCCACCATCTTCGGTTTTCAGTGAGGCCAGTGGAGTTCCGGTTATCTGTGAAGGAAGGGGGGAAACCCCTCGTTTGCATCCAACAATTGGGGCACGGTTTGTGATTGTCATTGTATCTATTTTAGTAAGAGAGAGTGGGAGCGTTGAGTATATCTCCGAAGAAGGGCTGTTTTGTTTACATCCATGGATTCTAATTTATTGTGCTGATATGGAGCCATGGGGTCAACACCCAAAATCCTTTGGCAGTACTTCACTCGGCTTAGACGCCGAGGTGAGCAGAGGACGCGACGGGAAAGTCGAAGATACTGAAGGCGACAGCGACCATTTGGATGCCCATTTAGGCTTGTAATTTCAATTTTCCTTTTATTTTGGTATTTCGGGCGTGCAGCCCATTGTAAACTTTGCTTGGAATATTAATGAAAAGTCGCATTTCAAGGATGGTGGTTGTTCATTCGATTCATTATTTTTTTTTTTTTTTTGCGTGGTCGAGAACGAGTCGGCCCCTGTGAGGCTTATAATAAATATGAGTAGACCGAAAACGGGTCGGCCCCTGTGGGGCTTACAATAAACGCAAGTAGACCGAAAACGGGTCGGCCCCTGTGGGGCTTACAATAAACGCAAGTAGACCGAAAACGGGTCGGCCCCTGTGGGGCTTACAATAAACGCCGAGACCGAACGGTCGGCCCCTGTGGGGCTTACAATAAACGCAAGTAGACCGAACACGGGTCGGCCCCTGTGGGGCTTACAATAAACGCAAGTAGACCGAACACGGGTCGGCCCCTGTGGGGCTTACAATAAACGCCGAGACCGAACGGTCGGCCCCCGTGGGGCTTACAATAAACGCCAGACCGAACGGTCGGCCCCTGTGGGGCTTACAATAAACGCAAGTAGACCGAAAACGGGTCGGCCCCTGTGGGGCTTACAATAAACGCAAGTAGACCGAAAACGGGTCGGCCCCTGTGGGGCTTACAATAAACGCAAGTAGACCGAAAACGGGTCGGCCCCTGTGGGGCTTACAATAAACGCAAGTAGACCGAACACGGGTCGGCCCCTGTGGGGCTTACAATAAACGCAAGTAGACCGAACGGCCGGCTCGCGGGAGCCGACGACTCAGAGGGGACGACCGCCAGAGGTCGGGTGCCTAGGACTTACGTGGCTTCTAGGTCTTATTTCTGCAGAGCCGATCTCGCTTTGAGGCAAAGAGCAAGCCCGAGCCGGCTCGCTGGGGAGCCGACGACTCAGAGGGGACGACCGCCAGAGGTCGGGTGCCTAGGACTTACGTGGCGCCTAGGTCTTATTTTGGCAGAGCCGATCTCTATTTTGAGGCAAAGAGCAAGCCTGAGCCGGCTCGCGGGAGCCGACGACTCAGAGGGGACGACCGCCAGAGGTCGGGTGCCTAGGACTTACGTGGCGCTAGGTCTTATTTTGGCGAGCCGATCTCTATTTTGAGGCAAAGAGCAAGCCCGAGCCGGCTCGCTGGGGAGCCGACGACTCAGAGGGGACGACCGCCAGAGGTCGGGTGCCTAGGACTTACGTGGCGCCTAGGTCTTATTTTGGCGAGCCGATCTCTATTTTGAGGCAAAGAGCAAGCTGGCCATTTCAGCGTGGGGCGGCGACTCCGTAGGGGACGACCGCGTGGGTCGGGTGCCTAGGACTTACGTGGCGCCTAGGTCTTATTTCGGCAGAGCCGATCTCTGTTTTGAGGCAAAGAGCAAGCCTGAGCCGGCTCGCGGGGGAGCGACGACTCCGAGGGGACGACCGCCAGAGGTCGGGTGCCTAGGACTTACGTGGCGCTAGGTCTTATTTCTGCAGAGCCGATCTGCTTTGAGGCAAAGAGCAAGCCCGAGCCGGCTCGCTGGGGAGCCGACGACTCAGAGGGGACGACCGCCAGAGGTCGGGTGCCTAGGACTTACGTGGCGCTAGGTCTTATTTTGGCGAGCCGATCTCTATTTTGAGGCAAAGAGCAAGCCCGAGCCGGCTCGCGGGGAGCCGACGACTCAGAGGGGACGACCGCCAGAGGTCGGGTGCCTAGGACTTACGTGGCGCCTAGGTCTTATTTTGGCGAGCCGATCTCTATTTTGAGGCAAAGAGCAAGCCCGAGCCGGCTCGCGGGGAGCCGACGACTCAGAGGGGACGACCGCCAGAGGTCGGGTGCCTAGGACTTACGTGGCGCCTAGGTCTTATTTCGGCAGAGCCGATCTGCTTTGAGGCAAAGAGCAAGCCCGAGCCGGCTCGCGGGGAGCCGACGACTCAGAGGGGACGACCGCCAGAGGTCGGGTGCCTAGGACTTACGTGGCTTCTAGGTCTTATTTCTGCAGAGCCGATCTCTGCTTTGAGGCAAAGAGCAAGCCCGAGCCGGCTCGCGGGGAGCCGACGACCAGAGGGGACTAATCACAGAGGTCGGGTGCCTAGGACTTACGTGGCCTAGGTCTTATTTCGGCAGAGCCGATCTCCGCTTTGAGGCAAAGAGCAAGCCCGAGCCGGCTCGCTGGGGAGCCGACGACCAGAGGGGACTAATCACAGAGGTCGGGTGCCTAGGACTTACGTGGCTTCTAGGTCTTATTTCTCGCAGAGCCGATCTCTGCTTTGAGGCAAAGAGCAAGCCCGAGCCGCTCGCGGGAGCCGACGACTCAGAGGGGACGACCGCCAGAGGTCGGGTGCCTAGGACTTACGTGGCGCCTAGGTCTTATTTCGGCAGAGCCGATCTCGCTTTGAGGCAAAGAGCAAGCCCGAGCCGGCTCGCTGGGGAGCCGACGACCAGAGGACGATCGCGGATCGGGTGCCTAGGACTTACGTGGCCTAGGTCTTATTTCGCAGAGCCGACTGCTTTGAGGCAAAGAGCAAGCCCGAGCCGGCTCGCTGGGGAGCCGACGACCAGAGGGGACTAATCACAGAGGTCGGGTGCCTAGGACTTACGTGGCGCCTAGGTCTTATTTCGGCAGAGCCGATCTCTGTTTTGAGGCAAAGAGCAAGCCTGAGCCGGCTCGCTGGGGAGCCGACGACCAGAGGGGACGACCGCCAGAGGTCGGGTGCCTAGGACTTACGTGGCGCCTAGGTCTTATTTCGCAGAGCCGATCTGCTTTTGAGGCAAAGAGCAAGCCCGAGCCGCTCGCGGGAGCCGACGACCAGAGGACGATCGCGGATCGGGTGCCTAGGACTTACGTGGCCTAGGTCTTTGGGGTCGGGTCACATGGGCGGGCGACTTGGCAGCGGATACGCCCTTGACTCGACTTAACGCGGTTGGGCAACCCGTTTTGACTTGGCGAGTAGGGTGTGGTTACTTAATTGAGCGAGTGGGATCACATGTCGCGACTAGGTGAGAAGGGTTCCTTGACTCGTCCTAACCGAGAGGGAATACCTCAACTCGACTTAGTGAGAGTGGTAGGTTCGCTTGACTAAGTAAGTTGGGTCGCCTGTCTCAACTAGGTGAGAAGGGTTCCTTGACTCGACGTGGCGAGAAGGGTTCCTTGACTCGACTCCAGCGTGAAGGGTCACCAACTACACCCAAGAAGGAAGTTACCTTGACTCAAGCTAAGAGAGTGGGATGTCCCGACTGTGTTAGGAGAGTAGGACGCACCTTGACTCACCCCTGGGAAGGGTCCCTAAACTCGCTCCAACAAAGCAGCCATCCCGACTTGACAGATGAAATTGGATTTTCATGATTCACTTTCGGCGAGAAGGCCGGTTTGATCTGCTGCGACGAGCTGAGTATTTAAGAAGCTCCTTGTACCATTTAAGACAAAAGGATAATTGTCAGGCAAAATTCTATTTATATTGACGGCTTTTGAACAAGATTTACAATGCAAATTCATTGAAAAACTTCTGTTGAGGCGATTAAAACCTTTGTAGCGGCGACGCTGTAGATGGTCGACCTTTGTGGCGGTAGGCTTCGGTTCTTGTAGCGACGACTTGGTCACTATGTGGCCGAGTGAGAATGTCCCGGAAAGAGGTTGAGAAGGTCGGCTATTGTAGCAGAAATGATCCTGCCATGACATCCATCATTTTTGGGCCATCTGAGATCGTTTGTGGCTCCCAAATTGCTATTTACTGTACTTGAACTGATTGGGTGATCTTTTCAGTGGAGTCCTGGAGCTGGGCTTGAGTGACATAGCCCGCTTGTAGGTTCTCTGACCCGGAAAGATCATCGCCGCTGGACATAACTGCAAGAAGAAGAAAGGAGGCCCCACGGTGGGCGCCAAACTGTTGATGTATATAATCACAGTCACTAACCTCGAATGAGTTTAGCTTTAAAGAGAGCGGAGTCCGCTTTCTCTCCTAAAGCCCAACGACGCTGACTCCGGCCAAAGGATTCGCCTACAACAGAAAGAAGGACCTGCGGAAGAGGCGGAGTTGGGATCTCCGGTGGTTCCTCCGACGGTCAAGTTAGTGGAGTGGGGGATAGTCTAATAGAGCAGGAATTCACTCGGAAGAGATTGCTTACCTTGTTCGCTGTTCTTGTTGCTCTTTATATCTAGGGTTGGGGGGTATTTCCGTCTTTCCATCAGTTGAGGAACCACGATGAGTCACCTTTCCTCCGCTGTGAGCCCGTGATTGGCCGAGCATTTTATTTGTCTGCTATGGGGGCTGGCCTTTACAGGTGTCAAATTGCGGGTAGTTTGAGGGTTAGTGTGGTCTATTCGCCATTAATGGGATGGGATTGACGGCGCCTGTAGCTGCATGGGTCCGAGGTGCCTTAAATACTGTGAGAGATGGGGGAATTAAGGGGCTGTCAGTGCATTTAATGCGATGTTGATGGGCTCGAGTAATCGTGATAACCGCCGTTCGAGTGGAGGGAACCACATAGGATGAGAGAGAGGGGAGTTGAGGCCGGGTGGCCGACTCGCACGGCCTCTTAGGGCGTCCCTTGGGATGATTTGCTGAGGGGGACGATTGGGAGCGCCTTATGCGTCGCCCTAGAGGACGAGTGGCCGAGAAGGGTAGGCCTGGATTTGTTCCACATTGTTTGGAGAAGTCGGTAACTTGTAGGAAGGGATCGTAGCAGTGGTGGTCGGAGGACGGCCATACTTCAGCGTCGTCAGAAGCTGTCGATGGGCGACTTCGCACCGCCTTTCGCGTCGGTCATGGCGATGGTCGTCTGATGGACCGGGACTGGGTCGGTACATGCAGGCCGGTCGGTGGGTTGAGTGTGGAGGTTCTTGTCGGTCCTCATTGGTAGACAAGCGTTCGTTCAGATCAGCGCTTGGTTTTTCTCTTTAATCACTGATTAGTGGTTATGACCATAACAGATATGATCTCACTAATGTTGACAGCTAAAAAGACTTTCTTAGGGACTTGGGTTGACATCTTTTTTTTGCACGGGTCTTCCAAAATTTTGGTATAGGAGGGGATTTTTTCTATGATATCTAAAAGAGGAATATTGACTTTGACCTGGTTAAATGTGTGTAAGATCTTTACCATCTGAGGAGAGTTCTTCCTAGGTCTAAGTCTATCTCGAAAGGGTGCAACAGGTTTAAACCTATCTAGATTAGGCTCTGATTCAATTTCTTTTTCATGGTCATTAGAAGAAGAGGATGGTTGCATAAAATTATCAGAAGGAGGGAGTGATTGTGGTTCAGAAGTTTGGTTTTGAGAAGAAGAAGAAGTTTGATCAGGAGGCATTCGGAATTGGTTATCAATCTATTTGTCTGATCTTAATGTATGAATTGCATTTACATGGACTAAATTGGATTCACTTGAGCTAGTGTCCTTAGGATTGACAATCGGTTGACTCGGGAATATTCCTTTTTCTCTCACACTCACAACACTAGCTAGTTGTCCTAATTGAGTTTTTAGTCTAGGTATAACTTGAGTGTTTGAGTTTAACAGTTGGCATGTAGTTTACATAAAGGAATTTAACAATTTGGATGATTGAGCCAGCATGTTGGTGGTCTTGGTGGATGCTTTCATCATGGCTTCTAGGCCCTTCTCTAGGACACTCAACCTTTTCTCATGATCATTGTTGAATCTCGGTGGAGCAAAATGGACAGATTGATTCTACGGAGACTGATTTTAGTATGCAAGATTGAGTTGTGAATTATAGAGATTGTGAGTGTTGAACAAACCTGTGTTTCTTCTAGGAAATTATGAAACTGAAGAGGGAGCAAAATTTAAATTTTCTAAGAAATTTGCCTGATTCCATACGAAAGTAGGATGATTTCTCCAACTTGAATTGCAAGTTGGAGAATTTGGATCATTCTTAGGATGCTGGAATGCAGCATTCTTCTGATCGAGTGGTTGATTATTTCTTAACAGAGGACACTCTTCCAAAACATGAATCGGAAACAATCAATTATGACATCCTAGGGGGAAAACTTGGTTGATATGAGTGGGAGGTTGATTTTTGGTTTATAAAGCTTCTAACTGACCTAGGATTGTAGTCATCTTAGCTTCAAAGGCTATATTCAACTCTACGGACAAACCACTGGATTTGGTTGAGAGAACTGATGAAGTTGCTCTTTCATCAAATTATTCCCATTGCATGGTTTTCTCAGACAAGTTCTCTAAAAATTCTCAAGTTTCATCAGCTTTTTTCTTCATGAAATCCTCTTGACATATAGATTCTAAGGATGTCTTTAAATAATAATTCAATCCTTCATAGATAATTTGGCATAAACACCACTTTTCTAAATCATAATGAGGACATTGGATGAGAAGATCCTTAAACCTATCGAAATACTTTTAGAATGCTTCCCTAGGGATTATCTTATAATTTTTAATGTTGTTCTTAAGTTTTACCATTTTATAAATTGGAAAGAATTTTTTTAGAAAATGGTAACAAATTCATCCTAAGTGAAGATGGAATTTGTAGGCAAGCTATACAGCCATTTCGTAGGCTTATCCTTAAGAGAAAAAGAGACGAATATGAGCTTAATTGCATCCTCAGATAACTCTCTAATTTTTATCATAAGACGGACTATCTCAAACTAAGATATAAAAATGTAAGCATCTTCAGATTTATGTCCTAAAAATTTCTAAGGTGTTTATAAAATCAGGACTAAGCTCGTAATTAACACCATTAACATATGGAAGTCTAATACAAGATGTGATTGCATTCCTAGTAGGATAACACATATCTTAAAGAACGGGTGAATTAGGATTAGCCATTTCTTTTAGTTCAAATTCAACACAAATTAAACATTTTGTATTATCCCTAACCCAAACTTACATATACCAATGAAAGCTTCTTTTTGTATAACTTTTATTTTTCTATTTTTTTAAAAAAAATTAAGAAAGTCTAAAATATTATTGAGAAAAATAAAAAAAGAAAAATATCCTAACTAGACAAGGCAAAAGACAAATCACTCAATCACTTTCCTGACTTCTAAGGTTTGCCCTAAACTTCACTAGATAGTTCATAACCAAAAATTGCTTCAGTGAACAAACCCAAGTTTACTTGATCAGTTAGCCACGTAAGGATAGGACTAGAGGGAGGTCAGAGACTGTTTAAAATCCTCGTTTCTTGCAGGGCGCCTTACGCAACCTTTAAACCTTGTCTTAGACACCACTGGAGTCAAATAAACTTGAACTAGTTCACTTAAGAATTTTTTTTCCCTATTAAGCTCGAATCTTTAGGGCCCAACATCTAATGAATTTTAAGGCTTAGGTTGTGTAATGTAGGAATTAAGTGGTTTTTGGACTAAGAAAAGGGTGATGAAATCCCTCACCTTATCTTAATTAGGGGTTTTTGCCCTTAAAGATATTTTTGTGTGAGTGACAAATTAAGTTGTCTAAAATCACTTGGTGATTCCTACTAACTATATGCAAATGCAATCCTAAGAAAATGGAAGCAACTACAAATGAATGCTTTAAGTAATTATTTCTAATGTAATTTTTGTAATTAGGTTCAAACAAATAAATGTGAGAAAAAGAGGTCTTGTTTAAATTATTATCTTGATTAATAGTTATTTAAGTTAATGATGGATCTTATTATGATCAACAAGAAAAAAATTAGTTACCTAATTGTCACTAATTGTGAGAATCCTAACTACAGGGTGAAATTAAAAATATAAGAAAGAGAACTCACATTGATTAGGCATAAATTCATGCACAAAAGTTGCAAAAGAACAACTATCAAGTTATAGTATAGTATAGATGTCAATCCACGAGGAAGGTGTGTGTTTGAAAAATCTTAAATTTGGTCCTAGAAATGAGTGGACAAAATGAGTGAAATAAAATGTGTAGAGATGTATAGAGAGTTGATTTGTCACAAAAATCAAAAGTAAAAACAAGAAGGGAGAAGAAGAAAAGAAAGACATAAATAAAAGAATAACAAAAGGAAAAATAAAAAGAATCAAAAACAAGAGAAGAGAAGGAAGGAGGAAGAAGAGAAAAATCAACAAGATAAAATCAAGAAAATAGAAATTAAGAGATGGAGAAAAATCAAAATCACTAAAGATTGAGGGGAAAACAAATAGAGAAACTTAAGGATCTAGAATTGAATCCGCTAGTTAATTTCAATTAGGATTTATGAACCATTCTTTTTATCATATTTTACTTTAGATTTACTAAATATAGATTATCAAACTACTTAAAGAAAACATAATCTATCAAATTATCATCCAAGTAAAATTTTTATTTATGAAAAGAACAAAACAACTAGATAGTAATACTAGAATTCATAAGCATAACCTACAAACAACTCAAGATAAGCATAGATTATCAAATTCTTCTTCTACCAAGTAGTACTCTAGTGGATTATCCTAAGCATGATTATTTTAAGCATAAAGAGAGCAATTCATAACCCATAAAAAACTTTAAACTAGTTTCATACAACCCTAGATCTCTAAAAGAATTTAGTTACACATATTAAGAACAAAAAGAAAACAAGGCATAAAAGAAAGACGAGAAAATAGAAAATAAGCAAAAACAAATAGAACAATAAAAGCAATAAAAGAGCAAGAATATGTAAATCTACTCTACAAAGCATGAAATAAATCTACACTATAAGCATGAAATAAATCTATCTACCTAACATAATAAAAAGAAAATAAAACCTAAATCATGCAATTCTATAACAAGAAAAATAAAAAGAGAAAATAAAACTTACATTCCAAGGGTTGGCCCTTGTGAATCAAATTTTCATCTTCACTTCATCATCATCAAACGAGAAGAATGAAAATAAGAAAAGAGGAAATAAAAATTTTTATTTATTGCAAATAAAAGTTTACAATTTTGGAATGTCTTCTCAATTAAGAGTAACCCTCCTCTCCAAATGGAATTTTTATAAAATTTTTCACACTTAAATCCCTCACTCTCTATGCCTATTTGTAGCCTACTATAATCAACAAAAGCTATTGGATTAGCCTTGAGCTCCAAGAAATAAATCTCATCCATTAACTGATTTTGTTATGTACCAATCGGTTGGTGAATCGGTTGGCAAATCAGTTGGCTAATCGATTAGCCAATCTATTGGTTAATCGATTGATTCCTAACAGAATTTGATTCTTTGTTGACTTGTTGACTAGATTTTTTTACTTGATCTCTTGGGCTTTTATGGGCCTCCTCTTGGGTTTATCTTGGGCTTCAATAAATGGTAGAAAATTGAGGGAATTTGGTTCGTTTGGGCTTTTATTCATTAATTCTCCATTACTTACAAATTAAAATAAAAAATTATTATTAGTCAAAATAAAATAGATAATGATGGTATAAAAGTGTAATAAAATATGATGATCACACATTTGCAAGGGGGTAGGCCCTCTAGAAGCTATTATACACAACACTTCTTCTTCAATCTTCAATCCTCTTGTAGCTCAATCCTACAATGAACACACAAATCAAAGAACCAAAATAGAGAAATTCCTAAATACAAGTGCCATCCCCAGCAACGGCACCAAAAACATGATGTGTTCAATTTATAAACGTTGCAAGTGTACAACTTATGTGTGTATAGCATGCGAATGTCAATCCCATGAGGAATGTGTGATCTAAGAAGGATCCTTGAGTGGTTCCTGAATTGTGGTAGAAAAGAGAGAATAAATATTGGTTTGGGTGTTGATTTGATGCAAATAAAATGGCTAAAATAAAAAGAAGAGTAAAACTAAGAGAGCAAAGCAAATAAAAGAGTTTAAAGAAAATCTAGTTATGAAACTAGAAATCTAGGATTGAATCCTCTAGCTAAATTCTATTTAGATTTTAGAACAACTCTCTTTTAATTCTCATAGCATTGTATTTCTTAAGCATAGATTATCAAACTACTTAAAGAAAACATAATCTATCAAATTATCATCCAAGTAAAATTTTTATTTATGAAAAGAACAAAACAACTAGATAGTAATACTAGAATTCATAAGCATAACCTACAAACAACTCAAGATAAGCATAGATTATCAAATTCTTCTTCTACCAAGTAGTACTCTAGTGGATTATCCTAAGCATGATTATTTTAAGCATAAAGAGAGCAATTCATAACCCATAAAAAACTTTAAACTAGTTTCATACAACCCTAGATCTCTAAAAGAATTTAGTTACACATATTAAGAACAAAAAGAAAACAAGGCATAAAAGAAAGACGAGAAAATAGAAAATAAGCAAAAACAAATAGAACAATAAAAGCAAAAATATCATAAATTACAAAGCATAAAATCTTAGCATGAACTCTAAGAAAGAAATTATCCTAAACATGCATTTCTAAACAAGAAATGAAAAAGGAAAAATAAAACTCACATTGCAAGGGATTGGCCCCTTGTGTAGACAAAAAAGAAATCTTCAAGTCTTAATCAACACAAGAGAAGAAGAAGAAATCTGAAGAGAAAAAATAATTTTTATTTTTTATTATAAAATTAAAATTTTATAATATTTGCACAGCCTTCTCAAAGAGTAGCCCTCCTATTCTAAAGGAGAATTTACAAAAATTTTCACACCTCTAACCCTCACTCTGTAACCCTATTTATAGATTACATAGACCAATATGAGCCTTTGGATCAAACTTGGTCCTAAAGAAATAATTTTCGGCCATAGGATGTACGCTAGAAACAACAGCACCAGATTTTAGGATATCTACGGTTCTGCTACTGTTCACTAAAATGACCATATCTTGAGTTTTACAACTCTGATTTGATTCAAATTTAATTTGTTAGATTCATAATTGAAAGGTAGACAATATTATCTAATCTAAGTTAGATAAAACAAAATTATCCGACACACATCTACTTGAAACACGTTGCAGCACCTCTAACGATAAGCTATCGTGGTTATTTTTGCTTTGATTTTTCTTTATTTTTCCTACAAAATAGGATAAAAAAAACAATATTAATCATATATTTTCATGAAACTTATTTGAAAATATGGGTATAAAAATGCAATAAAACATAATAATCATTATAGCTCGTGAAATCATGAGTTTTGGGCTCCCTGAACTTATTTGCCCATGGGTCAAAATGACTAACAATGGTAAAACAATCATGGGCTATAGCTCATGAAATCGTCAATTTTGGACTTTGCGAAATTGTTTTTCAATGGGTAGAAATAACTAAAAATGGCCAGAAATTGTGTTATAGCTCATAAAATCTTGAATTTTAAGCTCCACAAAATTATTTATCAATGGGTAGAAATGACTACAAATATCCAAAATTTTTAAGTTACGAGCTCATGAAATCGTGAATTTTGGCCTCCATGAAATTATTTGCCAATGGCTCAATGACTAAAAACAGCCACAAATCATGGGTTAACTCATGAAATCGTAAATTTTAGCATCCATAAATTATTTTTCAATGGGTCGGAGTGACTGAAAATAGAATAAAATTTTGTGTTATAACTCATGAAATTATGATTTTTGGCCGCCATGAAATTATTTGCTAATGAGTCGGAACAACTAAAAATGGTTTAAAAAATCGTGTGTTAGCTCATCAAATTGTGAGTTTTGGCCCTCCATAAAATTAATTGCCAATGGGTCGGAATGACTAAAAGTGGCCAAAAAATATCGGTTATAGCTCATGAAATTGTGAATTTTAGACTCCGCGAAATTATTTTCCGATCGGTCAAATTGAACAAAATTGGTCAAAATTCGTGGGTTATAGCTCTTGAAGTTGTGAATTTTAGATTTTTTCAAATTATTTGACAATGGATATAAATGACTAAAAATGGTAAAAATTTGTGGGTTATACCTTATGAAATCATGAGTTTTGACCTCAACGAAATTATTGGCTATTGAGTAGAAATGACTAAAAATGGGCAAATATCATGGGTTATGGCTCATGAAATTATAAGTTTTGGCCTCCATGAAATTATTTGCTAATGAGTCGAACAACTAAAAATGGTAAAATTTGTGGGTTATAGCTCATGAAATCGTGAATTTTGGCCTCCATGAAATTATTTGCCCATGGGTCAAAATGACTAACAATGGTAAAACAATCATGGGCTATAGCTCATGAAATCATGAATTTTGGCCTCCATGAAATTATTTGCCCATGGGTCAAAATGACTAACAATGGTAAAACAATCATGGGCTATAGCTCATGAAATTATGAGTTTTGGCCTCCATGAAATTATTTGCTAATGAGTCGAACAACTAAAAATGGTAAAATTTGTGGGTTATAGCTCATGAAATCGTAAATTTTAGCATCCATAAATTATTTTTCAATGGGTAGAAATAACTAAAATGGCCGAAATTGTGTTATAGCTCATAAAATCTTGAATTTTAAGCTCCACAAAATTATTTATCAATGGGTAGAAATAACTAAAATGGCCGAAATTGTGTTATAGCTCATGAAATCGTGAATTTTGGCCTCCATGAAATTATTTGCCCATGGGTCAAAATGACTAACAATGGTAAAACAATCATGGGCTATAGCTCATGAAATCGTAAATTTTAGCATCCATAAATTATTTTTCAATGGGTAGAAATAACTAAAATGGCCGAAATTGTGTTATAGCTCATAAAATCTTGAATTTTAAGCTCCACAAAATTATTTATCAATGGGTAGAAATGACTAAAAATGGTAAAAATTATGGGTTATGGCTCATGAAATTATGATTTTTGGCAGCCATGAAATTATTTGCCAATAGGTTGGAACGACTAACAATGGCTAAAAATTATGGGTTATAGCTCATGAAATTGTGAATTTTAGATTTTTCAAATTATTTGACAATGGATATAAATGACTAAAATGGCTAAAAATTATGGGTTATAGCTCATAAAATCTTGAATTTTAAGCTCCACAAAATTATTTATCAATGGGTAGAAATGACTAAAATGGCTAAAAATTATGGGTTATAGCTCATGAAATCGTAAATTTTAGCATCCATAAATTATTTTTCAATGGGTAGAAATGACTAAAATGGCTAAAAATTATGGGTTATAGCTCATAAAATATTGAGTTTTGGCCTCCGCGAAATTATTTGCCAATAGGTTGGAACGACTAACAATGGCTAAAAATTATGGGTTATAGCTCATGAAATCATGAATTTTGACCTCCGTAAAAATATTTGTGAAAGGATGGGTCAAAACAAATAGAAATAGCCACAAATCATGAGTTATAACTCATCAAATCTTGAATTTTAGCCACAAAGAAATTATTTGCCAATAGGTTGGAACGACTAACAATGGCTAAAAATTATGGGTTATAGCTCATGAAATCGTGAATTTTGGCCTCCATGAAATTATTTATCAATAGGTAGAAATGACTAAAAATGGCTAAAAATTATGGGTTATGGCTTATCAAATCATGAATCTTGGCCTCCATGAAATTATTTTCCGATCGGTCAAATTGAACAAAATTGGTCAAAATTCGTGGGTTATAGCTCATGAAATCGTGAATTTTGGCCTCCATGAAATTATTTGCCCATGGGTCAAAATGAGTAAAAATGATAAAAAAATCATGTGTTAAAGCTCATGAAATTGTGAGTTTTGGCCTCCACGAAATTATTTGCCAATAGGTTGGAACGACTAACAATGGCTAAAAATGGTCACAAATCGTGGGTTATAACTCATAAAATCGTGAATTTTGGTCTCAGAAAATTATTTGCCAATAGGTTGGAACGACTAACAATGGCTAAAAATTATGGGTTATAGCTCATAAAATATTGAGTTTTGGCCTCCACAAAATTATTTATCAATGGGTAGAAATGACTAAAATGGCTAAAAATTATGGGTTATAGCTCATGAAATCGTGAATTTTGGCCTCCACGAAATTATTTTTCAATGGGTAGAAATGACTAAAATGACCAAAATTTATGGATTATATCTCATAAAATCATGAATTTTGGCCTCCACAAAATTATTTGCCAATGGGCTAGAATGACAAAAAATGGCAAATAATTATGGGTTATAGCTCATCAAAACCTGAATTTTAGCCTCAGCAAAATCATTTACCAATAGGTCAGAATGACTAATAATGACCAAAATTTATGAGCTATAGCTCGGGGAATCGTTAATTTTGGACTTCGTGAAATTATTTACCAATAGATAGAAGTAAATAAAAATGGCCAAAATTGTGGATTATGGCTCATGAAATCATGAAATTTGGCCTCCACGAAATTATTTGCCAATGGTTCGATGACTAAAAATGGTCACAAATCGTGGGTTATAACTCATAAAATCGTGAATTTTGATCTACACGAAATTATTTTTCTATGGGTAGGAATGAGTAAAAATGATAAAAAAAATCATGTGTTAAAGCTCATGAAATTGTGAGTTTTGACCGCCACGAAATTAGTTGCCAACAGGTCAGAACGATTAAAAATGGTAAAAAAATTGTGGGATATACCTCTTAAAATTATGAATTTTAGGCTCCGTAAAATTATTTGCCAATGGGGCCGAACGACTAAAAATGGCGAAAAATTGTTCGTTATAGCTCTTAAAAATATGACTTTTGCTACCATAAAATTATTTGCCAATGGGCTAGAATGACTAGAAATGACCAAAAATCATGGATTAGAAATAGTGAATTTGAGACTCTGCGACGTTATTTCCCAATGGGTCGAAATAACTGAAAATGGTAAAAATTATTGGTTATAGCTCACAAAATCATGAGTTTTGACCTCTATGAAATTATTAGCTCTTGGATCAGAATGACTAAAAATGGCCAAGAATCATGAGTTATACCTTCTATAATTGTGAATTTTAACCTCTGTAAAATTATTTACCAATAGGTCAGAATGAATAAAAATGGCCACAAATCATGGGTTATACCTCATGAAATTTTAATTCCATAAAATTATTTGCTAATGGGTCAAAACTATAAAAAAGCTAAAAATAAAGAGCTATAGCTCATGAAATCAAGAATTTTGGACTCCACAAAATTATTTGCCTATGGATCAAATGACTAAAATGGCAAAATTATGGATTATAGCTCATAAAATTATGAGTTTTGGCCTCCATAAAATTATTTGCCCATGGATCGAATGACTAAAATGGCCAAGAATTATGGGTTATGGCTCATGAAATCAAGAATTTTGGACTTCGTGAAATTATTTGCCAATGAGTCGAACAACTAAAATGGCTAAAAATGGTCACAAATCGTGGGTTATAGCTCATGAAATCATGAGTTTTGACCTCAACGAAATTATTGGCTAATGGGTCGAACAACTAAAATGGCTAAACTTTGTGGGTTATAGCTCATGGTATTGTGAATTTACTAAGGGCTCGACTAAAAATGCAGAAATTGTGTGTTATAGCCCATGAAATTGTGAATTTTGACCTCCATAAAATTATTTACCAATGGGTCGAATGAATAAAAAGGCCACAAATCGTAGTTATAGCTCATGAAATCCTAAATTTTGGCCCCGCAAAATTACTTGACAATGGGTCAAACGATAAAAAGGCCAAAAATCATGGGCTATAGCTCATGAAATCATGAATTTAGACTTTCAAAATTATTTGTCGATGGGTCAAAATGACAAAAAGGCAAATAATTGTGGGTAGCTCATGAAATCATGAAATTTGGCCTCCACGAAATTATTTGCCAATGGTTCGATGACTAAAAATGGTCACAAATCGTGGGTTATAACTCATAAAATCGTGAATTTTGATCTACACGAAATTATTTTTCTATGGGTAGGAATGAGTAAAAATGATAAAAAAATCATGTGTTAAAGCTCATGAAATTGTGAGTTTTGACCGCCACGAAATTAGTTGCCAAAGTGTCGAACGATTAAAAATGGTAAAAAATTGTGGGATATACCTCTTAAAATTATGAATTTTAGGCTCAGAAAATTATTTGCCAATGGGGCCGAACGACTAAAAATGGCCACAAATCGTAGGTTATAGCTCATAAAATTATGAGTTTTGGCCTCCACAAAATTATTTATCAATGGGTAGAAATGACTAAAATGGCAAAATTATGGATTATAGCTCATGAAATTGTGAATTTTAACCTCTGTAAAATTATTTGCCAATGGGTCATAACAACTAAAAATGGTAAAATTATTGGTTATAGCTCACAAAATCATGAGTTTTGGCCTCCATGAAATTATTAGCTCTTGGATCGAATGACTAAAATGGCCAAGAATCATGAGTTATACCTTCTATAATTGTGAATTTTAACCTCTGTAAAATTATTTACCAATAGGTCGAATGAATAAAATGGCCACAAATCATGGGTTATACCTCATGAAATTTTAATTCCATAAAATTATTTGCTAATGGGTCAAAACTATAAAAAAAAGCTAAAAATAAAGAGCTATAGCTCATGAAATCAAGAATTTTGGACTCCACAAAATTATTTGCCTATGGATCAAATGACTAAAATGGCAAAAATTATGGATTATAGCTCATAAAATTATGAGTTTTGGCCTCCGCAAAATTATTTGCCCATGGATCAGAATGACTAAAAATGGCCAAGAATTATGGGTTATGGCTCATTAAACAATGAATTTTTAGTCTTTGTGGAATTATTTACCAATGTGTCAGAACGGAAAAAATTTACAAATTGAGGGTTATAGCTAAAGAAGTCTTGAGTGTTGGCCTCTGCGAAATTATTGGCTAATGGGTCAGAACAACTAAAAATGGCTAAACTTTGTGGGTTATAGCTCATGAAATCATGAGTTTTGGCCCTTCGTGAAATTATTTACTAATGGGTCGAACAACTAAAAATGGTAAAATTTTGTGTGTTATAGCCCATGAAATTGTGAATTTTGACCTCCATAAAATTATTTACCAATGGGTCAGAATGAATAAAAAAGGCCACAAATCGTAAGTTATAGCTCATGAAATCCTAAATTTTGGCCCCCGCAAAATTACTTGACAATGGGTCAAACGATAAAAAAAGGCCAAAAATCATGGGCTATAGCTCATGAAATCATGAATTTAGACTTTCAAAATTATTTGTCGATGGGTCAAAATGACAAAAAGGCAAATAATTGTGGGTAGCTCATGAAATTGTGAATTTTAACCTCTGTAAAATTATTTGCCAATAGTTGGATGACTGAAAATGGCTAGAAATTGTGGGTTATGACTAATAAGATCGTGAATTTTGACATTCATGAAATTATTTGCCAATGGGTCATAACAACTAAAAATGGTAATAAAAAGCATATGGGTTTTAACTCATAAATTCAAGAGTTTTGGCCTCCGCAAAATTATTTGCTAATGGGTCGAACGACTAAGAGTGGCCAAAATCGTTGGTTATAGCACATGCAATCGTAATTTTGGCCTCCACAAAATTATTTGCCAATGGGGCCGAACGACTAAAAATAACTAGAAATTATGTGCTATAGCTCATGAAATCATGAATTTTGGCCACCATAAAATTATTTACCAATGGGTCGAATGAATAAAATGGCCACAAATCGTGGTTATAGCGCATGATATTCAATGTCGACTCCACAAAATTATTTACCAATGGGTTGGAATGATTAAAATGGCCAAAAATCATTGCTATATAGTTCATGAAATCATGAATTTTGGACTCCATAAAATTATTTTTCAATAGGTAGAAATAAATAAAAATAGCCACAAATCGTGAGTTATAACTCATAAAATCTTAAATTTTAGACTCAAAGAAAATTATACCCAATTGATAGAAACAACTAAAATGGCCAAAAATCATGGGCTATAGCTCATGAAATCGTGAATTTTAGCCTTCGAGAAATTATTTGTCGGTCGCTCGAAAGACTAAAAATGGCTAGAAATCAGGGGTTATAACTCAGGAAATCATAAATTTTTGCCTCCAAGAAATTATTTTTCTATAGGTCAAAATGACTAAAATGGCAAAAAAATCATGTGTTATTGCTCATGGGTTGTGAGTTTTGGCCGTCATGAAATTATTTTCTAATGATTCGGAATAACTAAAAATGGTAAAAAAATCACCTGTTATAGCACATAAAATTATGAGTTTTGGCCCTTCGTGAAATTATTTGTCAACGGGTCAGAACAACTAACAATGGCTAAAAATTATCGATTATAGCTCATGAAATCATGAATTTTAGACACTGTGAAATTATTTACTAATGGGTCGAAACGAATAAAATTGGGCAAAAATTATGGGTTATAGCTCATGAAGTCGTGAATTTTGGACTCTGCAAAATTATTTGCCAATAGGTAGAAATTACTAAAAATGGTAAAATTTTGTGTGTTATAGCTCATGAAATTATGAGTTTTGGCCTCCGCAAAATTATTTGATAATGGGCCAGAACCACCAAAAATGGCCAAAAATTATGAGTTATAGCTCATGAAATCGTGAATTTTGGACTTCAAAAAATTATTTGCCGATGAATCAAAATGCCTAAAATGGTAAAATTATGGGTTATAGCTCATGAAATTGTGAATTTTAACCTCTGTAAAATTATTTGCCAATGGGGCCGAAAGACTAAAAATGGCTAGAAATCGGGGTTATAACTCAGAAATCATAAATTTTGCCTCCAAGAAATTATTTTTCTATAGGTCAAAATGACTAAAATGGCAAAAAATCATGTGTTATTGCTCATGGGTTGTGAGTTTTGGCCACCATGAAATTATTTTCTAATGATTCGAATAACTAAAAATGGTAAAAAATCACTGTTATAGCACATAAAATTATGAGTTTTGGCCTCCGCGAAATTACTTGTCAATGGGTCGAACAACTAACAATGGCTAAAAATTATCGATTATAGCTCATGAAATCATGAATTTTGGACTTCGTGAAATTATTTACTAATGGGTCGAACGAATAAAATGGCCAAAATTGTGGATTATGGCTCATGAAATCATGAATTTTGGACTTCGTGAAATTATTTACTAATGGGTCGAAACGAATAAAATTGGGCAAAAATTATGGGTTATAGCTCATGAAGTCTTGAGTGTTGGCCTCTGCGAAATTATTGGCTAATGGGTCAGAACAACTAAAAATGGCTAAACTTTGTGGGTTATAGCTCATGGTATTGTGAATTTACTAAGGGCTCGGGACTAAAAATTGCGAGAAATTGTGTGTTATAGCCCATGAAATTGTGAATTTTGACCTCCATAAAATTATTTACCAATGGGTCAGAATGAATAAAAAAGGCCACAAATCGTAAGTTATAGCTCATGAAATCCTAAATTTTGGCCCCCGCAAAATTACTTGACAATGGGTCAAACGATAAAAAAAGGCCAAAAATCATGGGCTATAGCTCATGAAATCATGAATTTAGACTTTCAAAAATTATTTGTCGATGGGTCAAAATGACAAAAAAGGCAAATAATTGTGGGTAGCTCATGAAATCATGAGTTTTGGCCTCTGTAAAATTATTTGCCAATAGTTGGATGACTGAAAATGGCTAGAAATTGTGGGTTATGACTAATAAGATCGTGAATTTTGACATTCATGAAATTATTTGCCAATGGGTCATAACAACTAAAAATGGTAATAAAAAAGCATATGGGTTTTAACTCATAAATTCAAGAGTTTTGGCCTCCGCGAAATTACTTGTCAATGGGTCGGAACGACTAAGAGTGGCCAAAAAATCGTTGGTTATAGCACATGCAATCGTAATTTTGGCCTCCACAAACTTATTTGTCAATGGCTCAGAACGACTAAAAATAACTAGAAATTATGTGCTATAGCTCATGAAATCATGAATTTTGGCCACCATAAAATTATTTGCTAATGGGTCGGAACGAATAAAAATGGCCACAAATCGTGGTTATAGCGCATGATATTCTGAATGTCGACCTCCACAAAATTATTTACCAATGGGTTGGAATGATTAAAAATGGCCAAAAATCATTGCTATATAGTTCATGAAATCATGAATTTTGGACTCCATAAAATTATTTTTCAATAGGTAGAAATAAATAAAAATAGCCACAAATCGTGAGTTATAACTCATAAAATCTTAAATTTTAGACTCAGCAAAATTATACCCAATTGATAGAAACAACTAAAAATGGCCAAAATTCGTCGCTCAAGAAATCGTGAATTTTAGCCTTCGAGAAATTATTTGTCGGTCGCTCGAAAGACTAAAAATGGCTAGAAATCAGGGGTTATAACTCAGGAAATCATAAATTTTTGCCTCCAAGAAATTATTTTTCTATAGGTCAAAATGACTAAAATGGCAAAAAAATCATGTGTTATTGCTCATGGGTTGTGAGTTTTGGCCGTCATGAAATTATTTTCTAATGATTCGGAATAACTAAAAATGGTAAAAAAATCACCTGTTATAGCACATAAAATTATGAGTTTTGGCCCTTCGTGAAATTATTTGTCAACGGGTCAGAACAACTAACAATGGCTAAAAATTATCGATTATAGCTCATGAAATCATGAGTTTTGGCCCTTCGTGAAATTATTTACTAATGGGTCGAAACGAATAAAATTGGGCAAAAATTATGGGTTATAGCTCATGAAGTCGTGAATTTTGGACTCTGCAAAATTATTTGCCAATAGGTAGAAATTACTAAAAATGGTAAAATTTTGTGTGTTATAGCTCATGAAATTATGAGTTTTGGCCTCCGCAAAATTATTTGATAATGGGCCAGAACCACCAAAAATGGCCAAAAATTATGAGTTATAGCTCATGAAATCGTGAATTTTGGACTTCAAAAAATTATTTGCCGATGAATCAAAATGCCTAAAAATGGTAAAAATTATGGGTTATAGTTCATAATATTGTGAGTTTTATCCTCCCCGTAATTATTTACCAATAAGTCAGAACGACTAAAAATGGCTAAAAATCATGGGTAATAGCTCATGAAATCGCGAATTTTATACTCTGTAAAATTATTTGCTAATGGGTTGAAATGACTAAAAAAGGCAGAAATTATGGATTATAGCTCATGAAATCATGATTTTAGATTCAGCAAAATTATTTTTCAATGGGTAGAAATGACTAAAAATGTCCAAGAAGTGTGGGTTATAGCTATTGAAATCGTAACTTTTGACCTCCCCGAAATTATTATCCAATGGGTCGGAATAACTAAAATTGGTAAAAAAAAATCATGTATTATAGCTCATGAAATTGTAAGCTTTGATCGTTATGAAATTATTTCCCAATGGGTCAGAACAATAAAAATATTAAAAAATCATGTGTTATAGCTCATGAAATTGTGACCCTCTTTAAAATTGTTTGTCAATTGGTCAGAACTACTAAAAATAGCCAAAAATTATCAGTTACAGCTCATGAAATTATAAATTTTGAGCTCCGCAAATTATTTGCTGATGGGTCAAAACGAATACAATTAGCCAAAAAATCATTGGTTATAGTTCATGAAGTCGTGAATTTTAGACTCTGTGAAATTATTTAGCCATGGATAGAAATGATTAAAAATAATAAAAATTTATGGGTTATACCTCATGAAATCGTTGGTTATAGCTCATAAAATCATGAGTTTTGGCCTCCGAAACATTATTTGACAATTGGCTAAAACAACTGAAAATGGCTTAAATTCGTGGGTTATGGCTCTTGAAATCATGAATTTTGGCATCCACGAAATTATTTGCCAATGGGTCTGAATGACTAAAAATGGCAAAATTTTGTGGGTTGCTCATGAAATCATGAGTTTTGGCCACCATGAAATTATTTGCCACTTGGTCATAACGACTAAAAACGATCAAAAATTATGGGCTATAGCTCATAAAATTGTGAATTTTAGACTCTGCCAAATTATTTATTGATGGGTCAAAATGACTCAAAATGGTAAAAATTATGGGTTATAGCTCATGAAATTATGAGTTTTGGCCTCCCTGAAATTATTTGCTCATGGGTCAGAAAGACTAAAAATGGCCAAAAATTATGGGTTATAGCTCATGAAATCATAAATTTTGGTCTGCATGAAATTTTTTATCAATGGCTCGGAACGACTAAAAGTGGTAAAAAAATTTATGGGTTATACCTCATAAAGTTATGAGTTTTTATCTCTACGAAATTATTTGTCCATGGGTCAAATTGACTAAAAATGGCCAAAAATCATGGGTTATAGCTCATAGAATTATGAAGTTGGGCCTCTACGAACTTATTTGTAGATAGCTCGGAAAGACTAAAAATGGGAAGAAATTATGTGTTATAACTCATGAAATCGTGAATTTTGGGCTCCGTAAAATTATTCGCCAATAGTTTTGCACGAATAAAAATGGTCACAAATCATGGGTTATAGCTCATGAAGTCTTTAATTTTGGCATCCTCGAAACTAGTAGCCAACGGGTCGGAACCACTAACCATTGTCAAAAATTGTGGGTTATAACTCATAAAATTATGAACTTTAGACTCCTCGAAACTATTTTCCAATGGGTAGAAACACCTAAAAATGTCCACAAATCCTGTGTTATAACTCATGAAATCCTAAATTTTAAACTCCACAAAATTATTTGCTAATGGGTAGAAACAATTAAAAATAGCTAAAAATCATGGTTATAGCTCATGAAATCATGAATTTTATCATTCGCGAAATTATTTGTCAATTTCTCGACGACTGAAAATGGCCAGAAATTGTAGGTTATAACTCATGAAATCGTGAATTTTGGCCTCCACAAAATTATTTTCCTATGTGTTGAAAAAATTAAAAATCACAAAAAATTGTGTTATAGGTCATGAAATTGTGAGTTTTAGCTGCCACGAAATTATTTGTCAAAGGGTCAGAATGACTAAAAATGGCAAAAAACTGTGGGATATACCTCATGAAATCGTGAATTTTTAACTCCACGAACTTATTTGTCAATGGCTTGGAACGACTGAAAATGGCCAAATTGTGTGTTATAGCTCATGAAAATGTTAATTTTGGCCTTCATAAAATTATTTACGAATAGGTCAGAACGAATAAAATGGCCACAAATCGTGGGTTACAGCTCTTAAAATCCTGAATTTTAGCCTCCGCGAAATTTTTTGTCAATGGGTCAGAATGAGTAAAACTAGCTAAAAATCGTGGGTTATAGCTCATGAAACCGTGAATTTTAGACTCCACGAAATTATTTTTCAACAGGTTGAAACAACTAAAAATGGCCACAATTTGCGGGTTATAGCTCATGAAATTATAAATTTTAGACTCCGCAAAATTACTTACCATGGGTAGAAACGACTAAAAATAACCAAACATTATGAGTTATAGCTCATGAAATATTGAATTTTAGCCTCCGCGAAATTATTTATCAATGGCTTGAGCGACTGAAAATGACTAGAAATCGTGGGTTATAACTCATAAAATCATGAATTTTGGCCTCCATGAATTATTTTCCAGTGGGTTGGAATAACCAAAAATGACAAAAAAGCGTGAATTCGTAGGCCTCCATGAAAATTATGAGTTTTGGCTGCCATGAAATTATTTATCAAGGGGTTAGAACGAGTAAAAATGGCCAAAATTCGTAGGATCCTCATGAAATCATGAATTTTAGATTTTATGAAATTATTTATCGATGGGTACTAACGACTAAAAATGGCCACAAATTGTGGGTTATAGCTCATGAAATTGTGAATTTTAGACTTCGTAAAATTATTTGCCAATGGGTCCGAATGACCAAAAATCATAGGTTATAACTCATGAAATTGTGAATTATGGTCTCCACAAATTCTTTGCCAATCAAACTCTAGAACAAGACTTCTACAGGAGAGGCTGGCCAGAGAGGGTGGAGGAACAGTAGGAAGAACCATTCTACAACTTAGGCGAGTGATTCTTCACTTGCTTTTTCCTAGAATTTTTGGTTCTTTCAGCCTATTTTCTTGATTCCATTCTGAAAAACTCGTGTTCCAATGATGATCTATGTTAAATTATCAGATCACGTAGTTTAATCCTGCACGAACATGTTAAAATGATGAAATTGATGAAAAATGTGTATAAAAGATGTTAAAACATATCTTTTCTCTTGTTTTCATGATCTATCTGTGTGGAAACATATTTCACGTTGTCTATTAAGTTCCCTAGACGTGTGAAAAGATGCAGGAGAAGACAGGAGGTAAAATAGTGAAGAAACAGCGTCGCAATCAAACCGAACAGCAACTTGCTCGACAGCAACCAGCCGACTGGCCCGATGGGCAGCCAAGTGAATACTAATTTCAAATACACTAACCCTTAGGATGTTTTTCCATCCAAATTATTAATATAGTTATCTCTTCTAAATGAGCGAATGAAATTAGAATTCCCGCTACAAGATGACATGTGCTCTATACATTTTAGGAATCACACCATAATCATTGTACACAGAGGCGGAGCCAGGAATTTTATCTTTTTTTTTGGGGGTGGGGGGGGGGGGGCAATAATTGATACATAAATCTTCTCTTATTTATTTCATAAGAAAAATGAATACTAATTTCAAATCAATTTTGTATCTTTTTCATTCAATAATATCAATAATAGAATGATAAACGTCATTTGATAATATAAAATCATAAAAGAAAGAGAAGCAGATAAATGACCTCTTTAAGAAAGTTGTGTCCAACGACTCTTCATGGAATCTAATTCCTCTATGATTCTGTCAAAGGTAAAATTTTTTGCATGTTCCTTTTCATTGTATTAACCAAGTTGTTTGCTAGAAATCTTTCAGCCATTTTGTTCTTAAGTCTTGTTTTTATAATTTTCATAGCTGAAAATGATCGCTCTGTAGTAGCAGTGAAAACTAGAAGTGTTAAAACAAGACGAACCAACCTATCAATTAAATTGTAGACTTTTGCCTTTCTTGTAACTACTAGTCCTCAACACAGTCCAGAAATAGTTAATAAATTCTGAAACTCTGAATGCTTTTGCATATCAAGATTGAAATGCTCACATTGAAATCTCAATTGAACTTTCTCCTGCTCAGTAAAATCTTCCGGATAAAATTTTCCAACCAAATCACAGACATCATAAATTTTAAATGACTTAAAAGCATCTTTTGGATTGAGAGTTGAGCTAAGAATTAGTAGTTCAACAACTCGATCATTAAATCTATAATTCAGCTTTTGTAATTGAGAGTCAATAATGTTACATCAATTCTGTAAGGATGCTCGATTGAAGTAAATTCCTATTGGCGGTGACCTCGAACTCGACCTGCTTTATAAGGAGCACTCAAATCTAGAATTTCAATATCATGATTCAAACAAAAATTTCACACTTCCTCAAATATTTATCCCATCCTTCATCCCTAAACTTTTGAATGAGTGATTTTGTTTTTGAAAGTATTTGCATAGCATTCACAATGTCTTAATTTTTCTCTTGCAAAGCTAAACAAAGATCATTTGTAATCCCCATAATTTCTTTCATCAAGTGCAATATAAACACAAAACCAAATGATGTCATAACATCATAAGCTGCATCTGCATCATTGCATTGAGCATATGTGGCTCCATCACTGATGATATATTCTTTAGAACCAAGCAAATTGCATCAAATATTGAAATCAAGTACAAATAGAATGAAAATGAGAGCTCCATCGGGTATCTCCAGGCCGTTGCATATTACTAATTTGATTAACTCCTCTTCTAGTCTCAAGTTCACCAATACTAACTAAACATTCAATCAAAGTTGTTTGAGATGACTGTAATTCATCTTTTCTCTTAGGAGCAGCACATATAATATTGACAATTGTAGTTAGCTTCGAAAAGAACTGATGAATAAGAGCTATTTCTCTGGATGCAGCCACTAGAGCTAATTATAATATATGAGCCAAACAATATACATAATATGCATAAGGACATTCTTTAAGAAATAAAGCTGAAGTCCCTTCCCCTCACATCTCATGTTACTCACACCATCATAACTTTGCCCTTGAAAATTCTTAATATTAAAATCATGCCGAGAGAGAACAGCAACTATCTCTTTCTTCAAAGTTAATGCAGTAGTGTCTTTGACATACACGAGATTGAAGGAGCACTCCTGAATGAAACCGTCCTGATTAACAAATTGAAGAACAAGTGCCATTTGTTCCTTTTGGATTCATCTTGTGCTTCATCAAACAATAATACAGAATTTTATATTTCCAATTTCTTCATGATTGTTCTTCATACTTTTCTTGCAAATACATGTAAAATCTCTTTTTGAATTTCATGAGAGGTGTACTTGGCATTTTCTGGAACATTTTTCAAGACAACTTCTGCAACGTTTTCATTGTACGATACTAACATCTTTATCAACTCCATAAAATTACCTCGGTTCTTAGAATTTAGCCGCTCATCATGGCCCCTAAAAGCACATGCCTGAAATGTTGACCATCTGACACAATCTACTGAAGTCTTGAGATGCAATCAGTTATTCTGAATCTCCTTTGAACTTTGCTTCTAAATCACTTTGTCGATATGCTGTGATTTCCTCATTAAATCCTCACATTTCTTAACTACAACATTATCTGGTGAATTAGGATCCTTTCCCACATGACACAAAAGAGGGCAATTCATTCCCTCATTGACTTTTTTCCAATTGGCAAATCCTTTGATTGTGAAAGTATCTGATCTTGGGTGGCCAGTTGGTTGCTTACCAAATAGATAGCATGGTAGACAATAATTGCATTCTTTTCTATAGAATACTCCAACCATGTGGGTAAGCTTCAAACCAAGATGATTGGAATCGGCGATGATGACTTTTAGCCCAGAAGGAGGATAACATTGAGAGTTGGTTGATATGGGCCAGCTTTAAGGTAGGCATACCGTATCTCATCTCTTTGATTTGAAGGAAACTCCCATATACGTAGTCGCAATTCAGGAGCTCGCTCCAAAGAAGATGCATCCATGTCACTTGGTCGAATTCTTTAACATTTGGAAGAAGGTTCCATAGGAGTTGACTGATCATGGTCTTCATCTAAATATTAGGATTGCTTTTCTAGAAGAAAGATTCAATAGTTTTAAGTTTTCCAATTTTTCACTATTATCTAAAATAAAATTAAATTATTTGAATATTAACTAGAGTATAAGCACAAAAAGTTTGAATAACAATAAAACTTTAAATAATAAGTTTTGGCCCTTTATCCACTGGTCAAGCTGAAGTGACATTTTTAACCTTAAAATCAATGTTCTTATCTTTTTCTCTTTCCTTCTTTTTCTTTTTTTTTTTTTGGTTCTTGCAAATGATGAATTTAACTTTTACCAAACATTTCATGCATGTAAATATTTTCTAGCTCTATTATAAAAATTTGATAAAACTTACTGATTGGTGTATTATTTGTTAACTAGTTTGAAAATTCACTATGTAAATAATAGTAAAAATTATCGCTAAAGTTTGTATAAATAGTTATATATAAAAACCATATTATCAATTTGGCAATAGATATACCTCGGTAAATGATATTCGCATCAACGCGCGGGTTTAATACTAGTAGACTATATACTAGTTGTATAATTACAAAATTTGAGGGGAGGTTCCCCTATGATGAGCATAGCTCTGCTTCTGGTTGTACATGTAGACATGTGTAAAGACCTGCTCCTAGGTTATGGAGCTACCCCCGACATAGGTAGTCCTAAGGTATGATTGGACTAGGCAACTGATCACTATTTAGATCGTTCTCTGTAATACTAACTAGGTTGTGTGAGGTTGTCATTCATAGATCGTTCTTGTTAGTACTAACTAGGTTGTGTGAGGTTGCCATAGGACCGGAATTAGTGAATAACATTCTATGTACACATGAAATAACCACAGAGATGGGGGATAAGTGAGGGTTGTCGCAACTTAAGGCGATGTTCATTTTGGCCATAGGACTCTTTGAGTACCTTCATTTTTATTAATATTATATTACCACCTTAAGTGATTAGGCTCGCTCATTGCATATCCAAATAAGAACGTAATTAATACTTTAACTTATATATTTTTATTGTGCTTATGAAACATGCATATTACAACCTTATTATGATCTTTTGAAGCCTATGATCTTTATTCTTGATTCCTTATTTCTTTCAGATCTAGCTTCAGATTAAGGAATATTATTTGTGCAGCTAACCTTTGTTCCTTGCAGAATTCCTTAATCTTATCCTCGCTAAGACCTTATATCTAACCATTTTGTGGACCCTTCATTCAGGTAATGAATTTCGTCCGACTATAGCGGATCAGTTATACTTGAATAAGTAGGTTGCAAGGAAGGGATGCCATGCAGTAGTCATTTGTTATGAGCAATATAATGGATATTACATTGCTATTTTCATAGTTGTTCAGACTATTCTTTATTAGGTCTTTTATCTAGATCTGATAATCATGTTTTGAGCCAAGACTTGTATTTTATTAGACATAGTGATTATTCATTCTTAGCTGGATATTGAAGACTTGATTATATACCTTTGTTTGCTTCCGGATTGTGATATTGTGATGTGATGTTAATGTTATTGAGATGAGACCTGTACTTTTATGTATATCTTTATTATGTGTGATCATAGATATATATATAAAAAAAAATAGGTTACAAGATATTTATAGAGCAATTCCCTTCTTTGTCCTATAAACATTCTACCTACCAGGTTGCTACTCGACTCCGAGGCATGACAAATTTACTGCTTCAGGCTTTCAGCTCTAGGGGAGGATTGGATTCACATTCATAGTTTGAGAGGGGATGGAGACAGTGTTGGAGGCACATTATAAGAAAATGGTGGGTAAATGCCCTCACTAAAGTTGTCCAATCATATAAAAACTATACTTGTTCTTGATATCTAGCCCTAATATTTAGGGGGTGGAAACGAACCAAATAATTAATAAATAGTTCATTAATTGTTCGAGTAACTATTCGGTCATATTCGATTTGGTAGTTCATTCAACACTAAACAAATAGTATTCAGTTCATAAACAAATAGAATATAACCGGATGTACATTCGATTCGTTTGCTTATCAAATATTCGTTTAAAATTTGTTTGCTTATAACTTATATTATTACGAATATGATGTTATATTTTCAACCCACTTACATTTTCTATTTAAGTTCTATATACTAATATTGAGAGACTTAAAGAATCTTAAATCAATTTTTAATAAAATATTCAAATTAAATATATATACATAATAATTATAAAGGAATAATTTTTATTTATAAATTTAAATACTATTTGAAAATTAAACTCTTTAGCGACTAAATATACTTTGATATTCGATAAGTATTCGTGAATATTCATGAATATTTAACAAATCTGAGTATTCGAGTTCAATTGAGAAACTCCATATGTATATATTCAAGTTCAGGTTCAAATTCAATAATTTTAAATAAACATAAGTATGAACATCTTAGTATTCGATTCGGTTCAATCGTTTACCACCACTACAAATATTAGTATTATAGCACCATAGTTTAGGGGGTTATGGGCAACACCCCTCAAAGTTCAGGGGGTTTTGTGAAAATAACCCACAACCATTATTAGACTACATTGTAATAAATAATAAGTATCGGCTACAGCGCAAGCATTATTTATTAACCTTATTGCCCCATCCCTGACCACACCACTATACAGAGAAAGACTAGAGTTCTCTAGGCTTCGATTTTCTGTAGATCAGAAACTCTTGCTCAAATAGTAAGAATCAGAAATTCCCAACCCAAAAGATTCTGATTATCTAAAAACCTTTTCTTTCTTTTTCACGGTAATGAACACAGAAAGGTCGAGTTCGAAAGAACTTCAACTGATGCCACATCATCAACAAAATTTATCAGAACAACAACAACAACAAACCACAATGATCTGGGCATATGCGTTCACGAAGTTGAACCATCTTCTATATAACACTGTAAAGAAGTTCCTACTACTTCGATAGTGAGAATGGTATATGACACATTATACAGGCATATGAAAAAACAAAATTGACGTAAACTCATGTATGCACATAATTACATGATGCTCCCTTCTTGCAGTAACCACTTTCATGGAATTTGCAAATCCCTTGACCTTGGCCCTCCCCTCCTCTTGGAGGGGTTCGAGACCTACCTCCACGTTCATGATGCATCCTATCACCCTTGTGGCTTCTCCCACCACCGTGTCTTGAATCACCACCATATCTCAAACCATACCTTGAATCACCCTCATAATTCAAATCATACCTCGACTCCCCTCCAGATCTGGGACCATGTCTCAAATCACCACCATATCTGGAATCATGTCTTGAGTCACTCCCATGCCTTGAATAGCTTCCACGCCTCGATTCATACCTCGACTCTCTTCCATGCCCACCTCTGTGCCATTGTTTGCCCTGGTCTTGTTCAGTGCCCCAAACAGAACTCTGGTTTGCCGTTCCCCAACCAGAATTCTGTCCGTTTTCTCCATCAGGGTTAGCGGTCATAATAGTTTCCTGCCATGATCCCCAACCACCATTTGGATTAGCATTTGCATCTTCTAGAACTTCGTGATTCATATTTCCAGCCCCCTGGGCCAAGGTTCCCCAGCCTGTCTTCAGATTTTCTGCTGTCGATCTGATACCAAAATTCGCATCTTGTACAGCTATACCCCAGTTTGGTTGTGATGCCGGAGTTGGAGATGGCAAAGACCACATAGAACCTCTTCTTGCATCATCTTCCAAATCACCAGTTACTGCATGCTCAGGTTTCTGTATGATAGGTTCAGGTTTCAGGGTCTGACTCTGTTCCCATCCATCCCTTGAAGGTGTAGGACTGTGGATCTCACCATCAAAATCTTGATTCTCGACACAAGGGGTGGGCTTTGACTCTGTCTCTCTTATAGGAGACATATTGTCCAGCGGATTACATTCCTTGATCAAACTGCTAGGTCCCGACTTCATTGCATCAGACTGTAAGCCACTAGATATATTCAACATCCCCAATGCTCTCGTTTCAGACCACCTCTTCCCATTATCGATTTCATCAAGCTGTGCTGCAGGGAGCTCCTGCCTCTCATTACTTGGAGTTGGACTTGGGCAATCACTTTCAAAACACTGGCTCTTGCCGACAACACGACTTTGTTCACTAGAAGAGCCCAAGACTGCTGGATTACTAGGAGAAATAACTCCTTTTACAGGGAAGACAGCTGAAGGGGCTTGCATAACATGTGAAGCATCAGGCTGCCGATTCCGTTGAACATGAGTAGTGAACCCAATAATTTGATTGGTTATATTTAGCGTAAGAGCAGAGTTTGAGCCCCAGCCACCACCTGGGACATCAACTGAATTTCGTTGAATATGAGCAGCATTAGATCCACTCATTTGATTTTCCATATTAGGCATAGAAGCAGAGTGTGAGTGCCAACCACCATTTATTCCAGTCGGTGGTGTATTTCCCCAGCCAATGCTCATGGGTTGAAAAGGAGTCACTGCAGAAGGTATGTTCGTTGCCTCCCAGCCACTGCCCATGGGATGAACACTCGGAATTGATGGTGGAGGTAATCCCCAGCCAGTGCCGATGGGTTGAACCCCAGGAGAAGGAGTTGGGGATGCAGCCATGTTAATGGTGCCCTGTGGAGCAGTCCAGATTCCTCCATTTGGCTGTGTCGGGGTTGGAAGAGTTGATGAACCATTTCCCCACTGATTTGTAGAAGACGGTTGGTTTGATGGGCCCCAATTAGAATGCTGTTGACCATATCCGTGTCCAGTAGGCTGTGTCACCACAGGATTGTTTGGATTCCACCCCCCAGCATTCCCAATTTCCTGAACTCCAGTGCCCTGATATGATGCTGGTCCATGGGGTGTGCCATAAAAGGGAGAGATTGGTCCGGGATCGTTGTGAACTTGGGACTGTCCAGGAAAAGCATTAGGACCCATAGATGAGTCCCAGCCTCTTAGGGACATCCTACTTACCTCCCTTGGATTGGTCGCTTCTATTCTGTGTAATGACCCAATCACTGACTGCGAGGCCAACCTGTCAGCATTCGGGCGCTCTTTATCAACAATGTCAGTCCAGATGCTTTGGTTTGGGCTGTTACCCACTGAAGTTAAATGACTATTTTCTCTCCGACTACTGCTCTGGTCATTTTCCCGACTCTCCACTCCAGCTGCAACTGTTGTAGGCTGAGAATAGTTGCTTTGTGGAGGCTCCCACTGTGGTAGATCTTTATCGAACCTCCCACTCAATGCATCAGTTAACAATACAGAATCTTCTTCACTTTCAGATGCTCTCCATATCTTCATATCAACTGGGAAATAACCGGTAGTATTCCATTTTCTTAACTGAACCATGGAAAATGGCCCCTGGATTTTTCCTGCAGGATCTTTGTAGTTCCATATTTTCTCTGTCTCGTTGGTATCCTCAGATAATGGAGCTTCTGTTGTAGTTTCAGGTGTAACGCCGTGTGATAGTCCAGGACCTATTTCAGATTGATTGTTATTCCAAACAGCAGCCTCCAAACCATTCGCATCTGTACCAGCTTCCCAGTTGCTGGCTCGGAGAACAACTTTTTCTTGTGCCTCTGGTTTGTCTTGTGCACCTTCCACCCTTGCGTTTCTGCTTGAATCCCAGGCAACACTTGGACCTTTTCGGCCACCATTCCAGTTACTTGCAGCAGGACCTCCCCTTCCTGGAGAGAGTAAATCTTTTCCCTTTCTAAAATGTGAATCCCTCGGTCTACTGAAGACATCTGCATTACCACCAGAAATCAATAGCATAAGTAAAAACTTATAGCTTACCATAGGGGAAACACATAAATGATGCAAAAAAGGATGTCTAATGAGAATTCAGAAGGCAAACTACCTTGCTTTTTATCATCAGATTCTTCTTCATCAGCAGACTCATGGTCAGGATCCATTTTAGGGTCCGAATGTATTTCTGGAACTTCATTTAATCTCCGATTACGTTCTTCTGTCGAGTTCAGAAGCTGAAGCTTTTCTACACATTCTCTAAGCGTGAAACAGGGTTAAGGAAACCAAATCATTTGCTTCTGCTAAGATTCATATTTCATTTATGAGAAGTAAAGCAGAATTTGATATCTAACTATTTTTCTGACCTAGTGTCGATACTGATTAGACAGTTTAAGAGAAAGAACTGTAGAAACAGAACCCTCCAGTTAGCGTCCTGTCCCACTTTCAAAGAAAGTATCTCGTTCAACAATTATCCCAGTTTCTTACTTGAAATTTACAACTGACTAATGACCCTAGGTATATCTTGATTACCAGATAATGTGTAAGATAAACAAATATTAGTAACAATAGCAATAGCAACAAGTAACATAACGACAAGCTCAATGAAAATAACAACAGGATCTGACTGAGGATATTCCTTTCTACGGCCAGTTTCACTCGCACGATCACGTAGATGACCAATCCTTTGCTTCTCACTTTCCAACCACTGAAAAAAGCACAAAGCTAGATTATTAAAAAGAAAAGGAGCTGTCTTTGAAGACAAATATAGAATAAAAAAACATGATTTGAAATCAGCCAAACTTTGCTATAAAAGTTGGAGGGTACTTACATCATTGACTCTCACAGCTTGAAGGACCATGGCTTTTTCTTGGATATCTCCCTAAAGACACGGAAAAGGAAGGTTTTACAATTATACAAACACAAAAAACTAAAAAATAAATAAAATTCAAATATTTAAACAAAATGGAAACCTCTTGGTGTTATACAATAACAAGGAAGATTCGACCATTTAAGTTTACAATTTGAAATATAAAAGTATTACCACAGTGAGTCGATTTATTAATCCACATTTTATGCTTTGTCTTAAGCGCTTGCACTCTTCCTGTAAATCCATAAGAAAAAAGATCCATCAATCAGTACAAAGTAGATTTGATAATAACGAGAATATTGTAACACAAGAGTTGGCAATTTCCAACTCACTCAACAAATTAAAAATTTAAGAAGAAACCAAGATAATATATGTTGTGTCATTATCCACAACATAACATTTTCTGGAGGACAAGAAATAGATATGCATCACTAGTTCCAGTTTGTAACTTTAAAATATAAGTCGATGAAAATAAGTAGCGAAATCAATGAATTAGTCATTATCCACAACATAACATTGCATATCACACTAGTTCCAGTTTGTAACTTTACAGTATAAGTCGATGAAATAAGTAGTGAAAGCAATGAATTAGACTGTGAAATAAAGGAAGAAAACTCCCACCTTTCCACTTCATAGACAAGTTGTAAGTTATAGTGAAACTCACTAGAACCTAACATGATTATCATAGAAGTGTCCATCCAAACTTCCACCTCCTTCAGATACCCACTAAATTGATGTACACAGGATAACCAGCTAAGTGGAACAAAACGCAGGGAACTAGTGAATAAGTTTCTTAGATCTACACTTTGGAATGTAGAAAATTTCCAAGACATTTTATCTTTATCAAAACATTTAACCCCCATTTTTCCTTTAAGTCTCAGATATTGTACACCGCCAAATTAACCAAGAAGTTATTCGGGTTTTTCTTTTGTTCCCTAATGACACATATGCAAAAGAACTTTAAAAAACTTGATTTTGGTGTTTAAACATTTTATATGATGTTGATCAGCTTAACATATGATTGTTGGGCACTAAATTTTAAATAAGAAGGATTTGGCTGCAAATAGTTCATAAAAGTAGCCAATTTGAACTTTTCTAAAACTTGATTCTTGACCTCTCATTTCCAGACTATTCTGGTGGTCATGTAGATCGTATGAATGGTGCAGATCCCATGAAGGATGGCCCACAATCAGGTTCTCATATCTTCATATGAGGACAAGTTTTCAATGCAAGATCACATAAACACACAAGTTTGCATACAATGCATGTCTGTATGCGCACAAATGGTAAATGGGAACCTATAAGGCCTCCATACATGTGTCCCATCCCATTAACTTACTACTACAAGGTCATTTATTTAATAGAGACAAGTTACAATATGGGAACAAGTCAGCTTTGTTGTAGGTTGTCGCCTATGAGTATGCATCATATCAGAACAGGTTCTACCGTTCTGATTATGCGGAGCAAGCGGGTATTGCCGCGTGTACACCAACGTGATGGTAGCAAAAATATTTAACGGAGAGTTGGTTCTCACAGAAAGCATCAGTTAGCAATGCATTATCCAACCAAAAAATATTAAAATAATTTTAAAAAAATCTTTAAGGATCCCAAATGTCTTCTACCTTATCTCCTGTTATTCAACAAAAAATATTAACATATTTAGAAAATCCCTAAAAATCCCAAACAGAAGCTAAAATTGGAGTTGAATGACGCGCGATCCGAATTCGTCCTGAGAAAACCACTGTGCCGATCAAGAATGACGAACGGAGTTTGATCGATTGTCTTCCACCATCTGTTGTTGCTTCCAATTCTTGCTTGGTCAGATGCTAGAGATCTTCTAATTTTTGCTTAATTATTTGTCACGGTTTATTTTTTAAAATTCCACAACTTTAATCAAAATATTGTATCTATTGTCTAATTTCTCTTGAATATTATTGTAAAAATAATTAACTGCTTGGAGATTATTTTAACTAAATTACTTTAATGAAAAATTGTATGTAGCTTAATAGTTGTATTTTCAGAAATGAATCCATTATTTGAAGCTGAAGATCTGGGTTCAAGCAGTAGCCATGATAAGTTTGAAGTTCACAATCAACATAACATACCTTGTGATCTTAAACTTTTGAAGGAAAATGGTAGCTTTAAATTGAACGAAAATATATCATCTGATATTGTGAATGAATCAATGGCAGAGTTTTTGATGAAAAGTGGTATTTCAAAGGCACAACCAAAAGTTGGTATGAAACTCTACTCAGAAAATGAAGCTTATGAATTTTATAATTCATATGCAAAGGGAAAGGGTTTTAGTATTAGAAGGGGAAGCTTAGCTAAAAGAAGTGACGGAACAATTCGTAATTGTCCTTTAGTTTGTAGTAAAGAAGGCCTACGTAAAGACCATCCTACTTACGTAACAAAGCAACCACGTGCAATTGAAAGAACAAATTGTTTGGCGCAAATTGCATTTAGAGTCGATCGTGATGAGACATGGTTTGTAAGTAAGGTTGTTCTTGATCATAATCATCCACTAGCAAGTCCGGATAAGGCTCACATGCTTAGATCACAATGAAAAATTTTGCCCGCACAACGTGAATTAATAGAGTGAACGAATAATGCCGGTCTAAGACCTACTCAAGTGTATGACTATTTTATAGAAGAATCTCAAGGCATCAAAAATGTTGGAATTCTTTCAATGTATCAACATAATCACTTGCGGACTCTACGAATGAGAGATTTTGGAAAGCGAGATGCACAAGTTCTTTTAAACTTTCTTAATGCTAAATAATCATAAGATCCTTCATTCTTTTATGTTGTATAAGTGGATGATAAGGAGCAACTCACAAATATATTTTGGGCTGATACACGTTCAATCATTGACTACACATACTTTGGTGGTGATGTTTCTTTTGACACTACTTCCAACACAAACAAGTACGGTATGCCTTTTGCTCCATTCATTGGCATAAATCATCACAAACAAACTGTCGTGTTTGCTGTTTGGTGCTGCGCTCCCCTTTGATGAAACAATCCCTTCATTTGTATGGCTATTTAATACATTCAAGATTGCAATGTCCGGTCAACAACCAAAAACCATATTTACAGATCAATCTTCTGCAATGAAATCAGCAATTGAGATAGCATTATCAAATACATGTCATCGTCTTTGTTTATGGCATATTTTTGTTAATGCTGCAAAGAATCTTTCTCATGTGTATAACTCGAAGCTGAGATTCAAGAAAGAATTTAAAGGATGCATGTAAGAAGGCAGATCCAAACAGAAATTTCTTTCTCGATGGAAAAGTATGATTGAAAAATATGGTCTTATAGAAAATAAATGGTTAGAAAATTTATTTGAACTTCCAAAAAGGTGGGCTTTGGTGTATCATCTAAGCTCATTTTGTGCTACAATGACAACAACACAAAGGAGCGAAATTATGAACAAGCACTTCAAGATGTTTTTTAAAAGAAGTTTGACACTTGCAAAACTTATCAAGCAATATGAAAGGGCATTGTGTCGATTTCGGGAGAAGGAACTATATGAAGATTTTAAGTCAAAACAGTCTAAGTCGGCTGTATTCGCTAATGTGTCTATGTTGCAACAAGCAGCAGAGTCATATACAAGGAACATGTACAAGGACTTTGAAGAAGAATTCAAGGGTCACCTACTTGCAAATGTGAATTTATTACTTCAAATGGAGCGATTATCACTTATAGAGTTTCAAGCCTAAATTCCTCTTGCTATGGATTGGTTGAACTTAATCAATTGGATATGACAATAAAATGTAGTTGTCAAAGATTTGAATCCATAAGGTATCTATGTTTGCATGCTTTGAAGGTTCTTAACCTTAACAATATATTTCATATCCCACATCAGTATACGTTAAAGCGATGGACCAAATTTGCTAAGGATGGAGTGATGGAAGATAAATATAGAAAAGCTATTACTTCTGATGGTGAAGAACATTTGTTATTAAGATATAGTAGCTTGTGTCACAAGGCAACAAAAGTTGTCATGAAAAGTGCTTCTTCCACAAATGCAATGCAGTTTATTGATAGCGTGCTTGATAAAGCGATTCTTGTGGTGGAGAAAATGATTCGTGATACAACACTAAATGAAGATGTCAACATTCCTCCATTTATGCGAGCGGACAGTACACCATCTGAATGCGGGGACAATGGATCTAAACAGCGAATTATTGTAAGAGGCATTGCATTAAAGCCTAAAGGACTTATAGCAAATCGTAGGCTAAAATGTGCACTTGAGAGGAGAAGAAAAAGAAGATTTCAGAAGAGCACTACCTCAATAAATGCAACTGTTTGTTCACAATTGTTGAATAGAAAACGTGATAGAGGTATATAATGCATTATTATATCCTCTTCTATTATACATAGCTAAAAGATTATATCTAATTTGTTTTAAGAAAATAGATCAACTCAAAAGCTCATCTACTCGGGATAAGCCTAGAGAAGTTCTTGATTATTCGGAAGAAGCTATTCGATGCGCTTCTTCTTTACAATCTACCATACACTGTCAGGTTTGTTCATTCCTTATTTAGATTTATTCCATCTCAAATTTTATGCCACAGTTTTATTGGTAGTTGAAACATCTTATATAAATATATATGTTAAGAGTAATTTTCATGTGTATTTTGTATACTATAGATTGATTATTATTCACTAGTTCCCACTAACAGTGATTATGTTATTGTCTTAGCATTCCAATTTTCCGCGTAGAAAACAAGCAGTACCCTTCAAGTTAACCTTTGATAATGATCAAGGTATCGACAATTCTAGCTCTAAATCTCATTTTGTGACTTATTTGCATATACTAATATAAGTTTATCTTTGTACAGACCAAGACGTTACCATTCAAGCTCAATATCTTGATAGTTCTGAAGATCCTACATGTAAAATTAGCATCTTTACACTCATATAAAGCTAGATGGTTTGCTTTTCAAAGCTTTGAAGATGGAAGCATATAAGGCTATTTTGAATCTTTTCCTCAGAAAAGACTTTTGAATCTTTTTGTATACTAGATTAGCTCTGAGTACCTAGCCAAATTTCTTGATTTTGTATTAGTGATATGGCTGATACTATGTATTGCACGAGTTTATTTCATTTCATAGTTTAATTGATCAAGGTATATGAAGTCCAATTCTGTCAAAAAATTTGTTGTATTGTTTGATTGATGAAGATGCATGGAATTTTATACTAGACCTTAAAATTGATGTTGTGCCTTTCAATTTTTCTGCCATGCGTTAATAGATAAATTATCCGTGAATGTTCATGAAGGTAAAAGGAAATTGGTTATTGACTAATATACATGTCGTTTTATGCTATAGACTTACAAATCTGCTATATTCCTGTTCAGTTTCTCTACCATGCATCGGCAGATAAAATTTCCAGTTTTGATTGGAAAGAAGTTATTCTATCAATGTTCATGAAGATATAAGAAATAGATTAATTGATGAAGACACAGGAAAGTTTATGCTAGATCTTAAAATCCATACTATATCTTTAAAGTTTTCTATCATCGTCTAGAGATAAAATTTTCAATTTTAGTTAGAGATAAATACTAATGAATGTTCATGAAGATAATGGAAAATAGTTAAGGAAAATTATTATGTTAGTTAGGATTTCAGTTTAGTAGTACAATAAATATTTCTCAAGACTTAATTGCACTTAAATACCATATAGTTTTCCTAGTTTGCACTTATATACCCTCATTTGTTTTGACAGCACTTATGAATCCAAAGCTTTTAAGACTTACACTTATATACCCTCACTTGTTCTTGGCAGCACTTATATACTCTAAAGTTTTTTAAAACTTGCACTTAAATGCCCTTACGTTTGCATGACTGAGGGTACATAAGTGCAAGTTTTAAAAACTTTAAGATATTTAAGTGCAAGTTTTAAAACTTTAAGATATTTAAGTGCAAGTTTTAAAACTTTAAGATATTTAAGTGCAAGTTTTAAAACTTTAAGATATTTAAGTGCAAGTTTTAAAACTTTAGGGTATATAAGTACTACAAAAAAAGTATAGATACATACGTGAAAGTTTTAAAAAGTTTAGAATATATAAGTGCTGCTAAAAATAAGTTAAGATATACAAGTGCAAAGTAGGGGAAACTATAGGATATTTAAGTGCAATTAAGCCACCCAATCACAAGTCTCTGTTGTTTATGGCTTATTTTAATGTTTTTTTAATAACAAGAGATAAAGGTAGACAGCTTGGGATCCTTAAAAGATTTTTTTAAAATATTTTAATATTTTTGTATTGGATAACGCGCTGTTAACTCATGCTTTCTGTGAGAACCAACTCTCCGTTAATTATTTTTGCTACCATCACGTTTGTGTACACACGGCAATACCCGCTCGCTCCGCATATTCAGAACGGTACGACCCGTTCTGATATGATGCGTACTCGTTGCCTATAGTGACCTTGCAAAGCCCATGACATGCATAGCATAACATTCCAACTCAGAAAAACTTCTATCAGGTGGACACTAAAGACTGATAAGAAGCATTTCTTAATGATATCATACCGCTTTCCATAACAACAAAAAGTATGCTACAGCTAAATAAGTTAATCTCAAAACAAGAAGTCAAGACCAACAAGACTGAAAGCACAAACAAGAAGAACTTGGTGCCATTGGAGGAATATATCAGTTATTTGAGTTTGGACGGCACACAAAGTTTAACAATTAGCTTCCATGGACTCTTATGGATGCGAAACATCAAGATACCATTGCTTGCTTCGTTAAGATTAACTGGACAAATTTTATTTTTGAGCGATAAGTAATTGATGGAATGAGAAATGAGGTTTGTGTTGTTGGTTTCTTTATAGGCTCCAGACCTAGATATATGGTATGTCAATTGTTTAAATTTGTATCTTATTATATCTCCTTTTAGTATAGTCTTCTTCATTATCTACATCACTTTCTTCTGTACTTTCTCCCCTTCCTTGCGCTTCTGAGGCTGCTTTCAGTTTCTTAATGAATATAAGTGCTTTATCCATTTCTTTCTCTCCTTCCTTCCATTTCTAAAACTTCTTTCAGTTTCTTAGTGACATTCTGACTGAAAAATGATCTGCCTAAATAGTAGACTCACGTGATAAATAGGAGAATACTAAAAGATTCGAGCCAACCTCGCTTATGCATTTAGCTAGCCTGTAGTGGAATATATGAAGGTAATTCAAGTAAATCCAATCTCCTTTGATAAATTGCGGGCACGTTGAACAAGTGAACACGTTTTTTCCATGCATATGAAATTCAGATTCCATAGCCAATCTGTAAGGGTCCAACATCAATTCGATTATTACCGGCAATGAGGCAGGAAAACGCGTAATCTGATCCACTAAATAGAGGCATTTGGAGATGAGATCTAAAATTTTCCTTGAACGACTACAATTTTCAAAACGTAGTGATTAATCACAGCAATATAGTTTATTTCAACTCAACTGAATTGACAAATTCCACATTTAGCTGGTAAAAAGCATCTTGATTAGTGAAAATTCAAAAGTAAGAAGACAAGTGCACCACAAATAAAAGTAAAACCTAAGTTACACGGATACGGGTGAGGGACACGTCAAATTTGTAAAAGCTGGACTAGGGGACACGGCTACACATACATGTATATATAATAATAATAATACATGAGATCAATATTACTTTTTTGTTTCACATGCTATGAAATAAAATTCCTATGGCATTTATATGCTTCTTTTGTAATATAGATAGATCTATAAATTAGAAAATTGCTCGTCTTTTAACTTCATATCCAAAAGACCCTTTATAATAATAGTCTAGAACTGGATATGGGCTGAAACAAACCAAACTTATGTCCAACGAATTTCAAGAAATGCATGTGAAGTGTAGAATATACGTCAAGAAGTATATGACGTGTGTTTTAAATTAAAAATGTATTATATAATTGAGTAAACATTTGCGTATGCAAATATTCAAGGAGCATCCACTAAAGTTTCGATGTTGGATACGGGTACAAAACGGGTACGGAACCAAATAGAAGTACCCATGCAACATAGAGTAAAACATTGAAGGATGCAACATTAGATGGAGGCAAATCAACCTGATAGAGTTCTAATGATGATCATAGTAAATTATTTTATAATATAATTAATATGTTATTATATTGAGTATTACAATATAAATACTAAATTATAATATAATATTTTATAACATATTAAATATTATCTATATTATATTATTATACATTATATTACATATATATAATATAATAAACATATATTAGTTATTTAATTTATGAAGGCTCTCAAATTATCCTATTTGCCTTAAGAGTGTGATACAATTGTTCCATTATAGAGAAGGGGCTAAATTTTGACTTGGGGTGACAATTTTATCACAAGTGAGATAAGTGTCTCACTAATATTCCAAAAAAACCAATAACCAAAAGGAATTGTCCTAGTTCCATTGCCCCAATTAATAACACCACAAAGTAGCAATCTCAGAATTATCGCCCCCACCCACCCAAAAAACAAATATCCCAATGAATAATTATGGAACACTTATTTTGGAACCTTACTTTATCGTGTTATTCATTGTAACAATGAAATTGAGACTTCACTTTATCATGTTATTCATTAGGACAAAGGGATTGGGATAATTGCCCCACTTTTGTCAAAATTATCCCACTTCTATACAAATTTTTTGACCCAACCTACAAAAATTGAGTCATTCTTGACTTTGGAACAATCATACCTCACTATGAGGAAAAGTGGGATAATTTTGGAGCGTTCATTTATTATATATTAAATATATAATATATCTTAATTATATTATATTATTGAATTCTACTATCATGTTAGATAATAAAATATTATTATAAGATATATTATATATTATAATATAATTAACATATATAGAATAATAATAATTATAATACATTAATATTATTACCTAATATTTAATAATGACATTTAATAATATTGTATTAGATAATATTATAATAATATTTTATTATCAAACATTATAATATAATTAAGATGTATTATACACTATAATATAATTAACATATATTTGATATATAATAAATGAATGCTCAGAAATTATCATAGTGGAGTATGATTGTTCCAAAATCAAGAATGAGGCAATTTTGTAGGTTGGGTCAAAAATTTTGTATAGAAGTGAGATAATTTTGAGAAAAGTGGTCATTTGTCCTAATGAATAACACCATAAAGTGAAGTCTCAATCTCATTGTTCCAATGAATAATACCATAAAGTAAAGTTCCAAAATAAGTGTTCCACAATTATTCATTGGGATATTTGGGGATAATGGCGATAATTCTTTGGGTTGCTAATTTATGGTGTTATTAATTAGGGCAATTCGTTGCCTCTTGATATATGATTCAAATCACGTTGAAATCCTTTGAAATTTTGTTTCTAAGTAGATCATATGTTGTAGATCACATCCAACGGTTCGGATTTTAATTTTGGGTTCCAAGTTTCAAAATTAGGTTGATAGTATCCACATGTTGAACACTTACTAGTAGCCTAGCTCAACTCAAATATTATTATATATTAAAATTAATACATATAATTTATTCTAGTATATTTTTGTACATCATTTAGATTATATTACATAATATAATAATATACTATATTATATTATAAAATTATAAATTAATATAATATAATGTTATATTATATTATATTGTAACACTATAATAGAATATGCATATAATTTTATATTATATTACATTATATTACAATATAATAATATACTATATTATACTATAAAAATTATAAATTAATATAATATAATATGTTATGTTATATAATGTTGTAACAATATAATAGAATATACATATAATTTTATATTATAATATAATCGGATATATTATAATACATGCAATGTAATATCTTATAATATTCTATAATACTTTATAATATATTTATTAATAATTTAAACATATTGTTACAATGTTATAGTAATCAATATAGTATAGTATAACATAATTAATTATAATATAATATAAATTATTAAAACATTTTAATATAAATATATTATAATGTATTTTATATATAATAGGTTATATTAATTAATAGTATTAAACATATTGGTAGTATATTATGATAATTATAATATGATATTAATATATTATCGTAAAAATATAACACAATGTAATATTATATTGTAGTCTTATATATTATGTTACATTATACTATATCTATAATATATATAAAGTGCCACAACATCAATTGCCCCATTTAAACTATCTCAATCCTAACTTCAAGTTGTTCCATTATCCCAATGTATCCTGCTTTGTCCCACTCAAAATGTCTCAATGGGTTAAAATTTACTCATTGGAACAATCCTATCCACAAATTGTTCCAACCAGTAACCCTCCCCCTGCCCCACCACCTAAGTTGTGAAACCAAAGCAAAATCCATCTCAAATTTTCTTGGGTCCACCATTTATAACCAAAGGATAGAAGACCACAAATCATACTTTTAACTGATAAAACTAGGCCAGATAAAGACTTCTTAAATTTGTAAGGAGGTTTGCTGTACAAACAACAATACCGTCAAGTTTCTCAAAATGTCTCAATGGGTTAAAATTTTCTCATTGAACAATTATCCTATCCACAAATTGTCCCAACCAGAAACCCTCCCCCCGCCCCACCTCCTAAGTTGTGAAACCAAAGCAAAATCCATCCCAAATTTTCATGGGTCCGCCATTTATAACAAAAGGATAGAAGAACACAAATCATACTTTTAACTGAAAAAACTAGGCCAGATAAAGACTTCTTAAATTTGTAGTTAAGGAGGTTTGTCGTACAAACAACAATACTGTCAACTTTCTCTCAGAACCCTGTCTAATAAGCACCCAACAGTTCAAGAATAAAATCATCCTTCTAGCGACTAAGAAAATGTACAGCAAGACACACCACTTAGTATCATAGAATATGAAGAAATAAATTAGTAACCATAGACATAAAACATTGAGCCTAGTTCTAGCTATAGAACAACACTACAAAATAGATATTCAAGAAGTCCGAACAGTTAGATGGGATGCGTGATAAAAAATGATTTAAATTGAAAGGCCTAAACAGCCAAGAGAAACTGGCATTCCTAATATGTAATGCCCATACTAAATGAACCCATGAGAAAATAAATAAATAAATAGATCCCCAGATACGACTACGAGTCGGGCAAAAAAAAAAATTTACGTTGCTAAGACAGAAAAAGGGGAAGGGGGAGGGGGATGGATTTCTGAGCGCAGAAATTACCTCTGTGAAATCCTGATTTGAGACTGTGTCTATCGTTATAACCTCCTTCTTGTTCAGATTTAGTATTTCCAATATGAAATCTGTAGTCTTTCTGCCTGTTTTATATTTTTCTGCGGCCTTAGATGTTCCTGCATCAAGCACATTTGAACACTGATGAGAACACCTATGACTGCCTAACTTTCCTATTAAGGGCTTGACCCATCAATTATACTAGGACTGATGAAAAATATCATATGCAAAAATATTACCAACAACTTGCACAAGCCGATACATATCTTGCTTCTGCCCTGCACTTGAAATCCTTATTCTTACAAAAGAACCAATGACTTTCTCAGTGAATCTATCTACATCATCAAGCAAATCCTCCATTAAGTTTCGGCGAAGGAAAATTAGGCTAATGTTATGAACATCTATAGCAGCATAATCATCAAGGTTGGTTTGTGGTTCTCTCTCCTCAACTTTTTTCCGGTTTCTTCGTCTCTTATCAGAAATCCCTTTAGTTGTTCCATCAGCATACACATCAGCATCCATTTGACCAGAATCAGGAGCTGCCTCCTCATTGTCATCTGCGATGCCCTGTGAAGCATCTTTGATAAGAAAGTGTGATTCAAGAAGCTTGAGCATCTCAAAATGTCCAACTCTTGCTTTGCCGAACAAATTTTCAAGCCTTGTATCACAGATTATTTGACTTTTTCTACGAGGATCACGAAGGTTATTCTGTTTTATATACTCAAGCAGGAGAGCCTGCACATCAAATTGAGATAGAACTGATCTATCACCTCCTTTCATGTGTGCCACTAACTCTAAAAGCTCCTTTGAAGCCCATTCAGTGTCCTCTGAAATGGATGCCGCTATGTTACCGACTTGTTGAACAGGGTGATCCTCCTCAGCTATAATTGCCCGAGAACGTCTTCTCGGTTTCTTCCTCACAGAACTGCCACCTCTGCGACGTCCTGAGGAGCTGTCTGAACTAGCCTCTCCTTCATCGTTACAATTGTATAATTCATCAGAAGAAGAGTCATCCTTGCGAGCATAAGAACCAGATCCTTTCAAAGAATTTCTCGCATTTTGGAGCTCTTCTGCTGTCAGTGAAAGCCTTCTTTTCATATCAAACCAGTAATACTCCAACAAACACTCAAAACTACTTTTTTCATGAAAATCCATTGCAACCTGTATGCAAACACAAATTATGAATAAGATAGCAATAAAAGAATTACCAAAAAAATTAATACTAGCAATTCTCGAACTTATAAAGAAGAAAAGTATTGAGCTTAATAATATTCATTCCACAAAATTTAATAACTACAGGCATGATAACTAAAATTTATGCATATGGAAATTGACGCATAAAAGATCCACTAAAAGCAGTCTACATCTTAGTGCTCCAATTAGTGTTTGACACTTGCCATGGTGAGTTCATTAGATTGTGGGGGACCATGAAACACAATATGCAGCTTGTTAATCATGATGCAAACCACCACCATCGTTTCAAGATATATACCCCACAAATGGATAACAGAATGGGGGCTACCATTAACCAAACCAGGTGGCTTTTACTATCTTGATTGTGGACTATCTTGACAGCTGACCGATCAGTGCACTAGATTTACAGAAACATAACAAATCTTTAACAATGTACATGATGTAATCATGCACAGAGAATGTAGAACTTCCC